>JAYESA010000016.1:157599966-158042898 GCA_036927795.1 Iris macrosiphon
GGAGATGCTAGCCAAGTAATCAAATAGTATTCGATGAGAATTAGTAGTATTCAATGAGAATTACTGATGTTTTTAATCTTATACATTATCATGAAAAATAAATTAACGATGCCCAAAAACGTCGCTAAAAGACAAAAAAACGTCGACAATCACATTTAGCGACGTAATTAGCGACGTTTTTATAGAAGTCGGTAATGATCACGTCGTTGAAAGAAAAAACGTCGCTATACCGACAATTTTTTAGCGACTTATACGTGTCGCTAATTTAGCGACGTTTAGTGACTCAGAGTCGCTAATTAGCGACGTAATAACACGTCGCTAAACGTCGCTAATTAGCGACTTATATAGCGACGTAACAGCGACGTCTTTAATGACCTGGCAGTACTGCCATGTTATCAGTTTGTGACATACAGCGACGTATTTATCGACGTTTAGCGACATCATTAGCGACGGCTATTAACGTCGCTAAGTACGTCGCTAATTTTACAAAAAAATAAATAAAAAATACTGAATTATTCCAAACTATTATTCCTGCAATTTATAAATTTCTAATTAAAAATAGACCCGGAGCAACCCTCCGTTGAATTCT
Source organism: Iris macrosiphon (assembly GCA_036927795.1). Lineage (NCBI taxonomy): Eukaryota > Viridiplantae > Streptophyta > Magnoliopsida > Asparagales > Iridaceae > Iris > Iris macrosiphon. The sequence goes on from JAYESA010000016.1 coordinate 157,600,556, forward strand.
CTTGGGTTCGCCGACCCCTTCGGTGGAACACTCAACACCGGTATATTAACATCATTTAATATGAATAAAAGTATCACAGTCATACAATTAATGCACACAAAATATATAAAATATCACAGTCACACAATACACACAAAATAATAGTATCACAGTCACACAAAATGCATAATATATAAGTATCACAGTCACAAAATGGACATAATATATAAGTATCACAATCACGCAATAACCACAATAAAAGTATATGAAACATCACAGTATCAATCTCGAGGATATCCAAAAACTGGGGCAGATACCAGTCCCTCAGATACTGCGCATAAACAGGGTTTATGTTATCAATCTCTGTCACGCCCCAGTCCCAAAATATCGAGGGACTGGACGCATGGCAATGGCCAGCAGCACGCACCGATGGACAACCCAATTTAATGGATCCATCAGACATGCTTAAGCTGTAGTCTAACAGGACATAGAGCAATTATTACGAGTCTCAGTATTTCTAATCTCATCCACAGAATAAACACAGATTTATGCCAAAAATATTGCAAATGAAAATAAATAAGCAATATCAAATAAGTGTCTCGGGAAACAATCCGAGAATCAGTCTGTTACATTAAAGGAAATAGACAGGAAATAAATCAACAGAAAATAGAAATACTGAGCAATGAAGCCGGTACTCAGGAGAAGTCTTCTGCCACTATCTCGTCCTCGGTTCCTGGTTCTGCTCCCATGAGTGCTCCTGTACCGTACACCTCGGATAGTTCTCTTCAGCTGTACCTGGGGACATAATCCGGATCCAGGTCCTCAGGGGACGCAAGGTACAGAAAATACAAGCAAAATAAATGCAGTGCAGCAGATAATTAAACAAGAGGGTAAGCTATTGTAACCAGCTAAGTGATATGCAATATGAGAGCAGCACTAGAACTCAGGCTGAAGCTACTACAAGCTCTGTGTCGGGGAGCCGGTAGCGACAATAACTATGAATTATACTCTGAAATATACTATGTTTTATATATATAATATCAGCCTGTAGTCTGTGTGTCTCTCCCCACCCAATGTAATCCCACGTCTCATGTCCACGATGCCTCATGTCCATGTCACGCACGATTATAACTAATGCAGCAAGTCTGATAGCCTATGAATCAAATGTCTAAGAATGTAAAGTCTATGTCATAAAACATGCATCATATACAGAATCACCTTGAATGTCTCAGGAAGACTCTATCTCATGAAATAGTGTCAAGTGTCCTGGGTTCTGGTGTACTTGATAAGACAAGTACGAGCATTATCGGGTCTCGATATCCATGCCCTATGTGACGTTACACAACTCCGCGTACGGAGTTGGCATCCGACTATAATCGGACACTAAACACGTCACCCGTTTCCTAGGTTAAGCAGTTAAAACAAGTTTACATTTAATTCCACAATAAATTAAGTAAAATACTATGTCAATAATTACTGAGAATTGGCAAGCTTTACTTGCCCACTAATGCATAATTAAGTCCAAAAAATAATTAGCAAGCTGCAGGGTTTGGCAAAGTACACTTGCCTGTGGTTCCGGCTATGTTTGCAGTTCTGACTTCGGCGGGAATTGCAGGCGGTACTCCGGTTGCTGAAACAAATATCACCATCAGATCCAGAAAATATCAATCAGCTAGAAATGCCTGCCCTTGGGTCCAATTTGGAGACAAGGGCAGAAAACGACAGTTTCGGGCCAAAACGGGGTCCACAAGTGGGGCCCGCTTTGCACCGAAAAGCGCGACCGTGTCAAAGGTATCCACATTCACCAAACTTAGTGTCAACCGGTCAGAAACGCTGATACGAACCCAACGGAACTTCAGAATTGAATTCCGATGAGCCGTTCACAAAATCGTCCGTCGAGCGGGGCCTGTGGGCCCACGACACGCGATTTCGTCAACGTTCTCAGATCGAACCAAACTTGACCCACAGGACCAGCGTATCGCTACGAGTCTGATGGCGTAAGTTTCGTCTTGATCGACGTGTGTACACAAAGTTAGGGTAAATTGCAGAAAAGTCGGATACGGGGCGATGTCCGCGGATACGCGGTGATTTCGGTGTGCACGCACACCCGAATCAGCTTCTGCGAAATCTTGCATGTCCGTATCGACGAGACGCACGTATCTGTGAAGACCGCGCGCGACCAAGTCGTTCCGTTTGGCGGGGCGTACTCAGTTCCGGGTGAAACAGGGTCTGTTTTTCCTGTTTTTGGATCACGGTGTGCGATCACCACAGGACGCGATGCCCTCGAACAGTTTATCCGGACACCGAAAGGGTCATACAGGCTTCGCAACGCAATTTGCGGAATCGAAAACGGAGCTACGAGCAAAAAGTTACACGTACCTGAAGGGGACCCGAAAATCAGGGTCAAACCGTGTCCGACTCGTGTCGGACACGCGATCGAATTAGGTTTTAGGGTTAGGGCTTTTCCGCCGGAGGCTCAGGGCGGAGGGCGGCCGGGGCAGCGTCGCCGGACTCGGGGGCACGCGGCGGAGGGAGGCGCGCGGCTTGGGGACTCGCCGGCGGCGGCGGCGCGGGGAAAAGCTGCTGCTGCGGCCGGCTGCATCGACGAGGGGAGGAGGAAGAAGGAGGAGGTGGCCGGGGGAGAGTGCAGCGTGGAGGCAAGGCGGAGAGCGGCTGCTGGCAGGGTGGCGGCGCGGCTGGGGGCACGACGGCGTGCGGCGGAGGGGTTCGTCGAGGGGGCTAGGGTGATGGAGGGGAAGACCGAGGGGGTTTTAAAGGCCGGGGAGGGGCTGGGATGGCCGGAAATGGCGGAGAGGTGGCGGAGAAGGCGGGGATCGTGGTGAGGTGGCCGGGCGGTGCGGAGCGGAGCGGCCGGAGCGGCGCCGACGCGGGCACGGGGAGAAGTCGTGGGGGAGAGAGGAGGGGATGGGTCGGGTTTGCGGTCGGGCGGCGGCGGATCCGACCCGACCCGCTGGGCAGGGTCTGGGCCGGGGTTGGGGCTGGGCCCGGTGGGCCGGGGTCCAGCGGGCCGCGGGCTGGGCTGGGGTTAGGAAAATAAAAAGAAAATAATAATTATAATAATAATTAAAATCAGTAATTAATTAATAACTAATAATTAATTAAATAAATACTTTTTAGACATTAAAAATAGGTCCGGGGTCCGATAAATTCCAGAAAATTGTCCTAAGTCCAGTTTTTATTTTTACATCCAAAAATATTATTTTTATAATATTTTAATACTGTTTGTTATCATTTAAAAATTATTGAATAATTCAAACCCTGTTTTTAAATTACAGAAAATTCCCAGAAAATTCCAGAAAATTGTGAAAAATCCAGTTTTTAAAATTTTGAAAAATCAGGGGTTTACAATATTCTATAGGTGCTGGATGACTGGAACTCCCGTCTGAGATACAGTAGGTGGTATATTCCTCCTTAACAGTAGGAGGTATCACCTCTTCCTTAACAGTAGGAGGCATCACTTCCTCCTTAACAGTAGGAGGTGTCGCTCTCTTGGGTGCCATCTGGTAAGATAGATGAAAACAAAGAATATAATTGATAACAAATATTACTTAAGACATACCCTTAATAATGCGGAATGGAAGAATTAGATGACTCACAAAGAATTAGCTGTTTGTTGCAGTATAATAATGATAGTAATAATAAAACTACTTGGAAGAATTAAATGACTCACTTCCTCCTTTTTTTAATATTTTTTAAATCTTCACCCCATGTCTGTTTAAGTCTAATTCTACTCCTAGCATCTCCCTTTAACTACTATTTTATTCCTCTTCTCATACCATAATATCTATTGCTCAACATTTTGTCCTAACAATAAAAACACTATGGAATGTTGAATAGCCTTCAAGTAATGTTTAGAAACTTAGCTAAAGAGAGGCAATATATTTTTTTTTCTTTTTGACATTTAAATATATAAAATGAATGTTTTTTTTTCTTTCAAGATTATGATTTCATGAATCAAACTAGACTTGACTGCGAGAAAAATGTGTGATGTGTTTTGGCTGGCTTAGTCTATTAACCATTAATTAGAGAAAGATATGTTTTGGCTTCATTAGCTTATATATATATATATATAATATGCATGGGTCCAAAATTAGTTTATACACTATTTTTAGTAACAAAATCAAACTTATGTAATGAGATTTTATAATATTTTGGATTATATAATATGCATGGGTCCAAAATTCTGATGAGGTGTCAACTTAATTATAGCATTAGATGATACAACATCTCTCCAAATTCATGAAAATTTTGAAAAAGTTGTGAGAGCCTATCAATTCTAACCCACTTGTTGCCTCTAGATACCATCTTAGTACACTCCTATCTAACATCTCTAAACATCACTAACCTACATATCTATATATACCTATTGACACTTGACTTTATACCTTGCCTGCATCAACTCCTACAATTGCCTGTACTAATACCTCATACAGTCCCTGATACGTATCAGTGTATAACTGATGACTGATATCAAACTGAAACTGAGATGCACTAAGGCATGCCTCTGCAATGCAAAGGGACTGGCCCCAAGCCTAACTGACAGGCACCATTTGGGTGCACTGCTGCAGTGCCCCATGCCAGAGCCCCAAGTTTGTAACCAAACTTCATTTGGTCTCCTCCATGTACCAATACTAACAATAGATAATATACTAACTGATGACTCCACATACTAACACTTCTAAAGTGTATCACTTGCAGGTAAGAACTCTACTACAACTGTCACAATCTCTCACATCTCGAGCTCATACATCCACAACACTCATAACAAACATAAATCAAACCATCACTAGTGTACAACAACTGGTACTATACCAAGTTGCAGTTGCCTGCATACCCATCAACCACACAGTCATCTATTGCCATCATGTGTGATACATCAAAGTGTATCACTCTACTGCAACCATGTTACCTAGCTGATGCTACATGTTATTCTTACATGCCCTTAATGTGAACTGCCCATGACATGAACTGTTGAATTTCTCTCTTCGACTGTCACTCGAGCATCCACCACATCCAATACCAATACAGAACTCACTTATACACAGATGACAGTTTATGCATAAATATATACATATATATATATATATATAATATATATATATATATATAATATAGATATATATATATATATATATATATATATTATATATATATATATATTAATTGTGGAGAATTATGGATTTTGACATTTGGGTTGAATATGTATCACCTAACCCTAACCCCAACCGTAACCCCATGTCGAAAACCTAACCCTAACTCTAATCCCATATCAAAAAACCTAACCCTAACCCCATGTCAAAAAACATAACCCTAACCCTAACCCCGTGTCAAAAACATAATCCTAACCCTAGGTCCTTATCAGTGTCTATGTCTGTGTGTGTGTGTGTGTGTGTGCCGTGTCTGTGTCTGTGTCTGTGTCTGTGTCACTGTCTGTGTATGTGTGTCGTGTCTGTGTCAGTGTCACATGTGTTCTGTGAGAGAGAGAGTAGAGAGAGAGAGAGAGAGAGTTAGGGTTTACCTAGAGCTCGAGGAAGAGGAGGGGGATGCCGGAGTAGCCGCGGGGGAGAGGCGGTCGACGAAGCAGGCGGTCGACGGAGCGGGGGGCGGGGGAAATTTTTTTCGTTTCGAAATTTCGACAGATGGGGAAAAACGAAACCGAGCCCTAATTAACCAATTTTTAGCGACGTTTAGCAACGTCAAAGAAAGACGTCGCTAAATTAAATTATAGCGACGTAAGGACGTCGCTAAACACGTTGCTAAATATTTTTAATATAAACGTCGCTATTTACGTCGCTAAACGTCGCTAATTTAAGATTATTAGCGACGTTTAGCGACCAAAATTGAACTTATAGCGACTAATCTTATAAAAACTGAATAAAAGTCGCTAAACGTCGGTTAAATGTCGCCAATTAGCGACGTCTAGCGACGTTTTACATGGAGTCACTAATTAGCGATATTTTTACCTGGAGTCGCTAAAAAACGTCGTTAATCCCGCTTATTCTAGTAGTGATATGTCTTATTATACTTTACCGTAGATCTTTCATATTCCAAAAAAGATATCCTTCTCCAACCTTTTATATATATATATATATATATATATATATATATAGTATATATATATATATATATATATATCAAAATATGTTTAAATTAACCAGGAATAAAATTTATTAATTACACACCTCTCCGTTAATATAATTACTAACCACTTATAATTACACACTTCCAACTAAAATAAATGTTTACCATCTCAAAAATAAATTTACTTAAAAATATTTATATTACTTCAGAATGGATTTGTCATGAAAGTATACAATTGTATGCAATTGTAAGTTCATGGAACAGTTAATGGCCACTTTTAGGTCACGTTTGGTTCGCGTAATCAGAACATTGGAAAAGAAAAGTCATTCATTTTTTTGTGTTTGGATGCCAAAGAAAATTTGTAGGAAGAAAATTAATTTTCCAAAAAAAAAAGGAGAAGAAAATGATTCTCCCATCCACCCCATGAATTCATTTTTCCACTTCCAATTATTCACTTTTTCTTCCATTTTTTTGCCTTCCCAAAATGCAAAAAAAAAAATAATAATATAATTAAAATTACAATTTTCCACAAAAAAAAAAAAATTAATTATTTTTCTTACCTTTCCGCGAACCAAATTAGGCCTTAAAGGAGACACTGTTAGAAGGACAGCTGATTTAACTCTATGATTTCCTCCACCCATTTTATATGATAATTCTAATAAATACCTTTTAATCCCTTGAGCAACAATTTTATGTTAGGTAGGCTATAAGAAGTTGAGTGAAGGCCCAAAAAATATCCATATCTATTAATTCAAAATGATTTTGTCAGTTGATCAACTGCTCCTCGTGAATTAATGGATTGTGAATATGATTCTACTCAAATATTGGGGAAAACTACAGACAAGGGGAACAGGTTATCCACTAATTCAACCTATTACAAGGATAGGTAAGATCTAGAAGAGTACTAATCTCATATATATATATATATATATATATATATATATTTTTTTTTTTTTTTTTTTTTTCTTCTTGGATTCGTGGCGAAGCCACCACTCCAATCCGATCGAGTGAGTCTACAATCCAGAGCTCTCTAAAGGGAGCCCCCCTTCCGCGGAGAGGGGTCTCAACCCAAAGAGCTCAATGGGGGAGCCCCTACCTCATTCAAGTAGTTCTTGGCACTCACGCGGCACCAACCCTCGGAGTATGGACTTTATGTGGACAACCCTCCGCGCCTAAAGACGTCTACTTGAGGGATCTGAATTCGATTCCGGAATCATTTCCACGGGAGGCCCAAGTAGTTAACCGATAGACCACACTTCTAGTTCATATATATATATCTGTGTGTGTGTGTGGGGGGGGGGGGGGGGGGGGGGGGGGACATGCAGCTTGTTAGAAATTTCACAGTTTTATTTTAATAATAATTTAAGAATAAAAAAAAAATAAATAAATAAATGTTACCGGCTCTCTGGGGAAGTCGTGCACGAAGCACTGCCCTAAGAGTTTATTCGGGATCTGTGTGCAGACGTACCCGAAGCTCCTAGTGGTAAAACCCCCGCACTACCGGTATCTCGTTGCCGCACACGACTTGGAGAGAACGACCAGAACTTAGCTCTGCCCAGAGCTCGGAGACAACGGAAACGAATAGAATATTGACAGAGGTTTGGAGTACGTAATTTTTCTCTGATCTGATTTACAAAGAACACAACCGAATATATAATGTAGTTGTGTAACGGTCAGAATTAATTAACGATTAATTCAGCCGTTACAAGAGAATTAACAGAATGAACCTGGACACACTCACAAAAAACGGTCCAAAGCATTTGTAACGTTTAGAATAAATTCCAACGTTTAAGAAAATAAATGACAGAATTAAGAGGAGCAAAAAGGATTTTAGGGTCCCAGCCCGAACCCGAAGAGGAAATCGGATCGGCATTCGGCGCCCGCAGATGTGGGCGCGTACCCGCACCCGTTACGCGCGCCGAACCGAACCGAGCCGAGCCGGGCCGGGCGGCGGCGGCGGCGCGCGCTGTGTGGCCCAAGGGGTTCCCCACACAACAACTTAATAGAGAAAAGAAGAGAAAGTAATATATATGCACAAGGGGGCTTTGGTGCATCCGATGTGGGACTAAAGAAAGAAAGAGGAATTGAGCTTTTGCAAGAAAAGGAAAAACAAGGCCAACAATCCCCCCCCAAAAGGTCAAGTTCCGAAACAGAGATAAGAGTGAAGTAAATAGAGAGAGAGAGAGAGAGAGAGAGAGAGAGAGAGAGAGCATCTGGGCAGTAAAATACTATGCATAGATGAGATGGACTACAGCCTTGAATCTCACGTAGTGACTATTGCCTTAATCTGAAGAAGTGCTTGATGGACTATGCCTTGAATCAGACTTCTTTGAACCAGATTTAGAAAAATAGCACACATAGTACGCTAGAGGTCCTTGATCTATCGGGTGGCGCTTTTAAATGGCCATGCGCACTTTCCACATTCATGAGAGTTGTCTGGGATCGCCCTGTCCCATAGTCGCGGCCTTCACGACCTCTCATATAGGTAAGTCCTTAATGGTTGGTGATATGAATCAACCTAGCATTACAGCTTGGACCTATTAGAGTTTTAAACTCATCCTAACCATATCACACAGAACACTGTCACCATAGGGATGGGGAGTTATTGTACACATGTACAGCCGCTTGGGCTTTATTTTAATGAGACTTTTAATCTCGAGTCAGTGTTCCATAACGTCACCTAAGTTCAGCTTGTTTCTACCCATTGAACCGGCTTCTTGGGATCTCCAGTCAGACTCGGTTGGGTTGCCACTGCCGGTGACTAACTTATGGGCTTAACCCCATCCCCCTCGATGATTCTAGGATCAAAGTCCTAGACAGACCCTTCGTCAAGTGATCTGCAAGGTTCTTTTCTGACTTTATATAGTCAAGAACCACATATTTGCCTAGTAGGCTTTTTATTGACTTGAAGCGCAGCTGCAGGTGCCTGTTCATCTTAGCATTCACAAAATCATGCTTTAGTAGTTCAATAACAGATTTATTATCACAATTTATAAAAATTGCAGGAACAGGACTAAGAGAAACAAGTATATGCATAATAGGATTTTTAAGCCATTCAGCTTCTGTACAAGTTGTATATAAAGCTATCATTTCAGAGTCCAGTGTACTCTTAGCTATGATAGTTTGCTTACAAGAGCTCCAGGAGATCGCAGATCCTCCTAGAGTAAATATATATCCAGTAGTGGAATTTTTATATCATGTGAGTCACTAGAAATCTATTGGCATAGCTGTCTAAGGTATATCCTATAAAAACAGCGTCTACAGTCTTGGGAATAAGATCTAAGGTCATCATTCTTTTAATAGAACCTAGGTTCACATGACCTAGTCTGCCATGCCAAACAATTGAAGATTCTATATTAGAGACAATGAGAGAACAATCAGAAATTTTATTTATTGTACTTAAAATGAAAAGACCGTCTTTTACAAAGCCTTTCCCTATAAAGGAGTCATGTTTAGAAAAAACTACTTTATTAGCCTCCATTACAAATTTGTATCCCTGAGGCTACAAGAAGGGATCCACTAACTAGGTTTCTCCTGACAGACGGCACATGAAGAACATCATGAAGAGTTAAGATTTTTTCCTGATGTCATCTTCAGGTTAACTTTTCCTCTTCCAATAATTTGTGCCGTTGAGCCATCTCCTAGGGTCACACCTCCTCCACTTGATTCCTGAAGGAATTCGAAGAACCTTTGTGAAGCATATTCGCTTCTGGTCTAACTGAGTCCTTTCCTTTGTAGGAGGTCTGGACAGCTTCCTTCTTCTATGGTAGCAGTTGGTGGCCACATGGTTTGTTTACCACACACAAAACAAAACCTCTTCTGATCCTGAGTCTGACTGAAGTTCCTAGGTATTTGGTTTTTGTTGATGATGGTTGTGGTGGTTAGGCTGAAAGTTTTTCTTCTTCTTGAAGAAATTCTTTTTGGGTTTATAAGGAAAATTAGACTTGGGTTTTCCTTGGCCCTTCTACAAGGTTTACCTTAGCTTTAGATTCAGTCTTAGGCTTAGACCTCAATCTAATTTGTTCTTCGGTTCTAATTTTCTTTAGGACTTGATTGTAGGTAAGTTCTCCTTGTGTATGGATAAGATCCTTAGCCATATCAGACCAAGAGGGAGGTAGCTTGTCTATTAGGCATGCTATTTTATGTTCATTGGAGAAAGATGTCCCTTTTGCTTGAATATGTCTAAAGGTATTCTTGGAATTCATGGAGTTGGTCATTCATTGGTTTGTCATCTACCATGAAATACCTATTAAAGGTTGAAGAATTAAACCTTTCTATTCCGGCATCATCACAGCCGTATTCATCTTCCAAGGCTTTCCAGAGTTCTTTAGCGCTCTTGTATTCAAAAAATATATCATACAAGGATTCAGATAATGCGCTTAGAATTCTATGAAAACAATGAAAGTCTATCTCTTTAGGGGTTTTAGGTTTCGATGAGGTGGACACTGCTACGTCAGACTCAGTATCATCAGAATCGTTTGTGATAGGTGTGGACCCATCAATGGCAGAAATAAGACCTAAGGTCGTGAGCCAAAATTTCATTTGGCTCTGCCATCTCTTGAAATATGAACCATCAAACTTAGCAGGTTTTGCAGTAGATGATTCCTCCTTTCCAGTCATGATTGCGATCTGAAAATATAAATTTATTTAATAACAATGTCCAAGATAATAGTTTAGGTGGTCTTTGTCTAATCAATCTTAAAATCTTTAGTTTTTCAAGTGTTGATCAACTCAGGTTAGCTGTAGGGGCCGGTTCCCAGCTAGCGGTGGTCCGAAGACTCTTAAATACCGTGTCGCTTAGGGTTATTTACACCCGGTTGACAGAAGGACCCTTTCGGCTTGTGCCCGAGTTTGTCTCGACTTTGAAACTTTAGATTTGAAGATTTTATTTGCAATTTCCTTTTACTAAACTGTTTTCTTTTGGTCCAAAATGATTTCAAAAATACTAAGTGATTAACAATTAAGCAAATTGTATTAACTATTAATTAGAAGCAAATAGTGAGAAGTTAACAGTGAGAAGCAAATTGTATTAACAGTAATTAAGCAAAAGAATTTGCTCCAGCATCCAGCAACTAATAAGTAGTGCTAATCAACAGAACAAATGAGCAATGGTAAGTACCAAATGAGTAGTGCTACTTAGATTGCAAGTTTTACAAGTAACAAATTTGCTACAGTAATAAAATAATTGTTTGGTTACAGCATAAATTGTTAACTACAAAACTTGTTAACAAGTATTGATAATCCACAACAAGTAGCAAGTAGCAATTTAACAACCAGTTTTATTTTACTTCAGTGAAAACAGAAACAGTATTAACTTAAATTGCTATAGAACAAATTTATAGAAAATTTGTACTGTTAACTTGATTGTTAGAAGAAATCAACTTGTTAAATTGTTAACAGTAACAAATATGTTGGCAAAATGTGTTAACAATCTAGCTAGAAGAAAACAATTCCAACAGTTATTGAGTTAAATTCTAATAGTTATTTTGAATTTAATTCTAACAGTTAATTGAATTAAATTCTAATAGTTATTTTGAATTTAATTCTAATAGTTATAATCAGAAGCAATAAATAATTGTAATCAGGAAACAATTGATTCAAATGAAACAATTGAATTCAAAATATTTGTAACAGTAGCAAATCAAATAAATTTATTTATTTATTTATCTTATAACAGTATGTTTAAGCAATTCTAACAAATTTCGGAATTGTAACAATTGCTACAGTATGTTTACGCAATTATAAATAAATTATACACTATGTTTAAGCAATTCTAACAAGTAGTTAGGAAGAGAGAATGTTTTAATACACTTTGTTATTATAACAGTAGCTATTTGTTACTTGATTTTATTTGCTTGGTTTTGGTTACAAATAGCTACTTGATTTTATTTGCAATTCTAACAGTAGCTATTTGATCAAAAATTCTATTCTAACAGTAACTAGTAGAATATGAAGTTTTTGTAACAAATAATCAACACTAGCAACAGTAGATATTTTTTCTCACAAGTAATTAACACTAGCAACAGTAACTAATTCAATATGGTCTAAGGCAGCAGATTAAGGTTCTGATATCTTTTACTGTGAATGCTCAGTCAGAAACAACCAAAAAAAAAATCAAGGGGAGATAAGATCAATATTGGATTGACTGGCTCTGGCTAAAGTTTTGGTGCAATAATAGGACATGCTCTAACATGATGTCTAATTTCTAGGACCACATGTTATACAATTGCGTGATTAATCCTGACCTCCAGTAAGATTTGGATTTGGACGTGCCACGGCGATGATAATATAGAAAGTAGGGACGTCGGAATGCACTGAATTATCAATAGATATAAGTAGATTTAGGTTTGGTCCGAAAGAATAGTGTTTGTTGAACAGTAATTAGCACATAGTGAGAAATAATTGTAACAAAAATATTTGAAACAATTCTAACAGTATAGAAAATTCTAAACAAAAATATTCTACACAAGAATAAACTCTTAGATTGTTAGAAATTTCCCAGTTAATAATAATAAATAAAAAATAAATAAATAAAGACCCTAGCAAGCCGCACGAACAAACCGACGAATATCCGTTCGAGAACTCATTTTCCTTACTATTCCTCACTCAACACAACCCCATCTAAACAAGCTCCTAGTGGTAAAACCCCCGCACTACCGGTATCTCGTTGCCGCACACGACTTGGAGAGAACGACCAGAACTTAGCTCTGCCCAGAGCTCGGAGACAACGGAAACGAATAGAATATTGACAGAGGTTTGGAGTACGTAATTTTTCTCTGATCTGATTTACAAAGAACACAACCGAATATATAATGTAGTTGTGTAACGGTCAGAATTAATTAACGATTAATTCAGCCGTTACAAGAGAATTAACAGAATGAACCTGGACACACTCACAAAAAACGGTCCAAAGCATTTGTAACGTTTAGAATAAATTCCAACGTTTAAGAAATAAATGACAGAATTAAGAGGAGCAAAAAGGATTTTAGGGTCCCAGCCCGAACCCGAAGAGGAAATCGGATCGGCATTCGGCGCCCGCAGATGTGGGCGCGTACCCGCACCCGTTAACGCGCGCCGAACCGAACCGAGCCGAGCCGGGCCGGGCGGCGGCCGGCGGCGCGCGCGTGTGGCCCAAGGGGTTCCCCACACAACAACTTAATAGAGAAAAGAAGAGAAAGTAATATATATGCACAAGGGGGCTTTGGTGCATCCGATGTGGGACTAAAGAAAGAAAGAGGAATTGAGCTTTTGCAAGAAAAGAAAAACAAGGCCAACACAGCTAAGTAGCTAGGACATGCTATTCTTGGTTGGAAGCACTTCAATCAAAAATAACATGATTTTTGAACAGGTTAATTACACTTGTAATCTATTTTTTTTTTCTGTTATAAAGCTGCAAATTAACCTACATAATTTCTTAATAAGAACTGGGTCTTAATGCATGGTTGATAGTCTTGCTAAAATGTGACACATGAGTTTCACATATATATATTTATATCTATAGAAAAAGATGGGAGGGAGGAAAACATGTTTGGTCGCAATATCATGTATTGAATACCAAAAAAATAGCAATGAAGACAGAAACACACAAACGCAAAGAAATGTATGTTTGTCCAGAGTTGTGCCTAGATCCATGGCAAAGGAGGAATTAACACTAGCTTCATCTTTAGTTTTGGATGTGGGTTACTGAGACCAACTAATTCTAGGACATCACCTTCATTTGGGGGCAAATAAATTTTCTAGTGAGAGAGAGAGAGAGAGAGAGAGAGTGAGATCTTATTTTCTCTCAAGAGTATGCTACGAGTAAGACATCCTGAGACATAGTCGAGATATAGTACGCTCGTGAAATATATAACCGCACGCCTAACATTATTTGAATCAAGCAAATAATACAATCTTGCTGCAAGAAAGACTACTAATCTTCTTAAGCAGAAAGTAATCTCTTAGAAGGAGGACGATACTATGTGGACCGCACTTTTGGTCCGCTAAGTTGTTTTGGCCCGCAGTTCACATGGGCAGAGACCGCAGACAACATATCATTTTCAGAGAAGAATATGTAGATTTCTTTGTTCATGTAGAATGTATAGGTTTGACTTAACGAACCCATCCGTATATTCACTAGATACAGTTGAAATACATAGCTCAGGTCATCAAATTGATGTGTTTGTGAACCCATATAGGGAGCCTGAAACGTTCGTTCAGTGAAGAGATCTCGAAAATATATAGTCTGATTGATCATGGATCAAAAGTGATTCCCTTTAAAGAAGAGTTTTATGATGTGATCTGTCACAGCTAGTACGTACGTAATGAATCAACAAACACTGTTTGAATCGATCGATCGCTACGAACCAAACGTTCCGAAAATCAATTAATATGAAGCCTTTTGGATGGTTGTCAGCAATGGGAAATGATTAGAAACTGAAAGGCAGGCCTGGCATTGCTTGCTTGCTTGATAATGCATGTATGATGCGTACGTCATGATACTGTTTTCAGTCCAAAAGAGCGAGAGCCAGAGAAACATGTTTAAAGCTAAAGATACACGAAAGAAAGAGTGACAGAAAGGAGCTCACTTTAATTCCCACATTAAAGATGTTTGCAAATGGCAAGAGAGCCCACCTTGCCCCCTGCATATATATATATAGAAGAGCATGCAATAATTAAGAAATGGTTTAATGGGGAAGCATTATTTATGTTTTCTTTTCTGGAAGAATATTGGTTGATCATTTACTGTGTACCACATGGTACATTAACTGAGTTATTCAAGGTAAATGAGGGGTTTCAAGTAACCAACCCTGCTAACTTTGTTTTAGCATAGGTACTCAGATGCTGACACATGATAATGACATGATGACAGTAACACATGCAGTATCTTCTACTTTATTTTGGAGTATCCATGCTTCTCCCAAGAGAAGGAAATTTGAATCGTGTCTTTTACCTGGTCAAGATATTGCGTTTGAATCCAGATCATTCGTTACACAAAATGTATATGTTTTTCATACTTGATGGCAGGACGGATCCGGAAATTGAAGATGGTGGGATGAGCTACAATTGATTAGAGTGGATTAGAGGTGCGTTAACCCATATAAAGAAAATCAAAAATAAAAAAATATATATGGAAAAAAGAGTGATTTTTTTTTTTGGGGGGGGGGGGGGGGGGGGGGTGGGGGGGGGGGGGGGCGGGCATCATAAGGCTGGATCCGCCCCTGAAGATGGTATCATATGCATCAGGGCTATGTATTTTCCATCACATTGACATCGAACAGTATGAACTTGATTCAAGATTCCAATATGAATTAACACATTTATGCGTTTCAACAAATTGACTTAAACTTTTATTTTCATAAATTAAACTATATATATGTATTGCTCTTGACAAGACATTCACAGTTGGAAATTTCGGACTAATTTTCTACCGAACTCCTACAAGACATTCACACTCTTATCCGTAGTCTTCAATTTTTGTTTTCACTTTTTTAGGTTTGATTTATTTTTCACTTTCTCTTCGATCAAGTTCTGGTCTTCGTTTTTTGTGTGGGACTTGTTCCGTGTCTACGAACTTGTCTCAAGCTTACGAGTCCGTTCACAACCTCCATTTCACCATCCGACATTGTCTAAGGAACGGTCTGTTCTTGGTACACGAACAATTTATTTATAACACATTTACAACGACAAGTAACATGTTATACTTCAATATCACATGTAATGTACCAATATCACAAGTTAATTTATGAAATCACACGTTAAGTAACTTGTTATATTCGTACCTGATTTTCGCATATCACAAGTTAAATACCAAGACCATAAGTCACTTACTTTGATCACAAGTTAGGTGCCAATATCACATGTTAAGTACCAAGATCATGAGTCAATTATCCTGGTCACAAGTTAGATATCAGTATCACAAGTTAAATACCAAAATTATAAATTAAGTACCAAAATTACAAGACACTTAGAATTACAAGATACCAATATCACAAGTTACTTGTATTACTAAAACTAAGAAAGGAACAATAACAAAAGGGATGTTGAATCACGAAACAGAGGTCGCAGATGGACTCGACTGTCTGAAAAGAGTCTCGTTCGGAGCTTGGTGATACGATGACACGAGGAATGGGTTTGTACGCAAATCTAGACAAAAAAAAAATGGAGACCCAAATTTGAACAAAAGCTAAAATAAATCATATAAAAATAAAATGGGAGTAAGGACACGAACTGCGTCGAATAAGAACTTCGTAAAAAAAACGACACGCAATCGAAGAGAAAATAATTAAGAATGATGGACACTAACGCTGGAGCAGTTGCTAATCTAACGCTCAATCACTAAAAAAACGAAATTCGACACGCAATCTCCAAAGTTTTTCATGCACTATCCATTTGCATTAATTTCTACATTACGGTATCTTTAGCACTGTTTTAATATAGGATATTGTATACTATGTTCAATGCTTTTTTTTTAAGTAAAATTTGGTTGTGATCTCCTTCTTCTTCTTCTTCTTCTTCTTCTTTCCTATATGGTTATACATTTGTCCAAATGTTACCTAAGGGGACGTTTGGTATATGAGATATTTTTTATCGCCTGATAAATTTAAGTGGTAAACCTAGCTATTCTCTTAATATGTTATAAAAAATTATCCACGGAAATTGAATATACATGTAAATAATTCACCACAAAACATGAAAATTTTATCCCTAAAAATAGGTGGATATAATATTTTTGTCTGGTCAAAAAAAAAAATTGTGTTGTTTTCTTCTATATTATGTTTAAATTTTTTTTTCTTTTTCTTGTCATTTTCATTTTTTAACTTTTTTCATTTTTCTTCCAGGTAAATTTTTTCAAATTTTTTAATTTGTTTTCATTTGTTAAGATTGTTTTTATTATTTGTATCTTTTTTTTATTTTTTAGATTTTTAAAGTTTTTTTTTCTTTTTTAATTTCTTAACAATGATTTTGTTTTTCCCATTTCTCAAAGAAGTTTAAGAATTTTTTGTTGTTTTTGAATTTCTCCCTCAGTTTTTTATCTTTTTATTTTTGTTTTTTGTCTTCTTGTTTTTTTTTTCATTTTTAAAGTTTTTTTTTCCATTTTTTTTATCTTTTTCAGTTTTATCCTCCTTCATTTTTCAAAGAACTTTTGTTGTTTTTTTATCTTTTTATTATTATTTTCGGAAATATTTATATAGTCACCAAATATAAAAAATTAATTTTCAGAAAATTTAATTACCTAAAATTTGATTTCCGACATTATAGAATTTTTTGTTATATAATATTTTACCAAACGTTCCAAAAAAGTTAATATGAATCTTATCAAAAATCCTACAATTTCATTTTGTTTTTCCAAATCACCCAAATATGTGTTTTCGTGCTCAGTTCTCATCCTCTAAGAAATCTTTTAGGAAAATTTAGTCTCTTCAATCAGTCCATCAGGATGAAATAATAACGTTGCTGCTACTTATATTCCAAATATTGATAATTTACTAACAAAACAAAATTTTGAATACCAATCGAGCAAAGATTTGAAATGTTTGTTATTTTCTTTTATTAAAGAGAGTTTGAAACTTGTACAGAATTATCTATTGGCAAGATAAGAACTAATGATAGTTTTTTGTTACAATAATCTTCGCTTGTTGTTATGCCAATCATTAATAGTGTGTGCTTGTTGAATTCACAAAAAAATAAAAATAAAAAAATAAAAAATTAGTGTGTTCATGTTGACAAAAATTAAGTTTTGTAAAAACATTAAATTTTGTTGTTTTGTTAAAGCAAATTGGAGATGCGGGGGATCGAACCCCGTGCCTCTCGCATGCAAAGCGAGCGCTCTACCATTTGAGCTACATCCCCATTTGATTCGTGTGTCCCTATAAATACATATTCTTTTAAGTTTTGTTAGAGCTTGGTTTTCTATTGGCACTGTTACCGCAAAATATAACTACTGTCATAAATTAATCCTACAACACTTAAAATATCAAGTTCTCCATGGAATTGAAAAGAAAAGACACACACTTTGACAAGATACCGATACCGGCATTTGGGGTCTCTTTTCGCCAATAAAATTGAAAGAAAAGATCAATCAAGTAAGGTTGTAAAAACATGTAAAAAAGAAAACTTATATTACTATTTTATTCAATTTCAAAACTGTTCAGAAACAACACTGAAAATACTTAAAATTGTGCCTAAATACATAAAATATACTTTCTAAAATACCAATAATTATTTTCTTTCCGATAGCAAAAAATTCGATACTCCCATTCGAAATTGTCAATACCGATACTGTGACCCTTGTATTTTCATTCATTTTCTATAAGTTGAACTTGCATCTCTGTTTTAAGTTCACCAAAATAATTATGTTTTCTACTTCTTCCTATTTTCAGGTATATCAATCAACAGGCTCTCTCTGTCAATAGGTATATTAGAGCCGCCTATAAGAAGAATTGGGGACTATATGAAGGTGAAGGAAGATGTAAAGATATATATAACAAGCTCATGAGTTTCTCTTTTTATTTATATGATGGAAGCATCTGAATCCTTATTTCCAGAACAGAGCAAGAACTGCATTCTGATCATACCAAGTGATAGGTGAACTGTGATATACATGTGTTTCGATTCACAAATCTGCACCAAAGTTCTCAGTTTCGGTATCTGACCAATCCTATGAGTATCAGCAGTATCGACAGTTTCAGACCGGAATATCAAATTTTTTTTTTAATCAAAAAACAATAATTTTTAATAAAATTTTAATATTTAAAAAATATATTTTATATATTTAGACATAATTTTATGTATTTTCAGTGTTGTTTTTAGTAGTTTTAAAATTGAATGAACCCTTGCCGATCGATTTACATACGAAAGATAAGTTTATTCTTTTTTTACATGTTTTTACAGCATTACACTCTTGTTGATGGTCTTCTTCGTCCAATTTTTTTTATCCAATTGATCGAAAAAGAGATTCCTAAAGTCGGTATCGATCGCTATCGGATCAAAACATGCCAAATCGTATCGATATCGACCGTTTTGGATCGGTATCTGTATCGGCCGATACTACAAACTATGATCTGCACAGACTTGTTTTTCTAATTCCTTGGAAGAAATGTATAAATGTACAAACGTTAATCCTATTCTCAGTTTATCTGGCATATAGATTACTGTAACCGGAGACATTTGCTTCATCCACAGTTTTGTGTTACTATATATCTATTGTGAATCTAATTAATTTGTTGATCTTTAGCTAGTCATGGTCATTAATTACCTACCATAACTAAGTCTAAGTAGACTAGCAAAATCGAGAAGTTCTGAATAAGCATTATATCCCCTGTACCAAAATAATTACTCACGAAGCAAACCATTAAAAGATTCATTAAATTCTTGTCAGCATAATATGTGAAGGTCAGCATAATATACATTATATCCCCTGTACCAATTTTCTTTTCCTATTTCTTTGTTTCCGAGAATACGTAAAATTTTGAAAAAATAGTTGGTCAACATTGAATCGAACCAAAAAAGTGACCGGTTCACAGTCAACCGGTTGAACCGGACGATCCGGTCCAGCTTTTAAAACACTGCTTAGAAGCATATATCTCAAAAAGAGATTCACTTTTGTTTCAAGAATCATGTCAAAACATCATGCAAACACATTCCAAAAAGATACTAGTATTTACTGATGAGCAAAAGGAAAATTCTAAAAACTATTGAAAGAACTTTAAATTGTTTTGGTAATTAAAGATGATAAAAAAAAACAAGAGAAATTATATGAAAATGCTAAAGAAACCAGAAGGAAAATATATGTGCTAGCAAACCCCAAAATAATGAGGTAATTTGGTGACACTTACATGTATATATTTAAGGTCACATTTAAATGCTAGAACTTTTTAAATTTAAATGTATGCAAAAGGTGGCCGGGCTACCCATTGATTGTGGCAGCCGGATTGGAAGATTTTGCACCTGACTTTAAAAAAAAAAAATCACAAATAAACATTATAGCCCATATATAAGAAAACAAAAATACTATTTAACATCAACAACATTAAAAACAAGAAAAATTCTAGAAAAAGATTAATGCAGCCAAGATTTAGAGAAATAAGGAAGAGGTACTAGTTTGATGCTCAGCTAGGGTTTTTTGACACCCATTTTATAGATGAGATCTAGGTGCTAGGGTTTCGGGCAGGGGGGGGCAGCCCGGGCAGGGTTAGGGTTTGGGGAGCTCCTTCAATTAAATAAATAAGATCCTGACGTGCCCCAAGCTTATCCTCACACTGCATGCATTAAATAAATTAATATGTCCCACCACCTTTGCATGTTGGATCATTATTTTTATTTTATTATTATTATTGGGTTAATTGATAATTGCAACTTGCATATATATATCATAATTGCAACTTGCATATATATATATATATATATATATATATATATATATATATATATATATATATATATAAACAACACAGATCTCCAAGAACCAGAAAATTTAATTATATCTAATATATTATATCTCTTGTATTTAATTTAAGAATATTAATATTGAAATTTAAGAAAATATACAGACAAAGATACAAATATACCTCTGAAAAACTATTGAAGCAACTCTTATTAAGAAATAAAGAAGACATCATGCGTCACTTGTGAACGACATACTCAATCCAAATTTGACTTGAATTTTGAATGAATCAATATCGATTCATCGATTGTTTGTCGAAAAAAAATTCAACAATAATTTAGTAGAACATGAGAAAGAAAACAATAATATGTCTTCCTCACAATTCTTTGACTGTTTTTATAGTCATACATCCAACCATAAGATAACACAAAATAACTTAAAAGATAAACAAATAATATTTTAAAAAAATAAACCTACAATCCAAACTACTTCCAAATAACAAATACACAACAATAAAGATAAACATCTAATAGATTGAATCCTAACAAGAAAAAGCTTCATATCCATTGATATTCTTAAGAAGAGAAGTTTCGTATTCAAAATAATCGTCTAAAATTCGAACTCATTTTTGTCTCATACCACATCTTTATCAAATATGATCCCCATCAAGTACCAATTTTTTTTCTTACATAAATACATTTATGGGAGAGATCAGAGATTGAAATCCCTACTAATAAGAAGTTATTCATGATTAATTAGATATTGGAATCTAATTTTGAATTCTGTATTTAAAAGCTTCATATCCATTTTGAATTCTGTATTTAAAAGAAAACATCCCTATCCAGTATGAATTTTGTATTTAAAACAAGATATCCGTGTCCGTCCAGAGTGAGTTCTTCTATACCTTTGTTGATATATACTGTTAATATCTATAATGTTTGTTTATTCTTTAGGGTCCTCTAAATTTGTTATATACATGTTTAAATTTTAATTAAAATTTGGTATAGATATGTTTATATTTTAATTAAAATTTGTAATAAATATATGTATAGGTAGTTAGATAATATCAGGTATTAAGCTATTAGTTAGGAGATATATTATTTTTAAATTGCAACTACTTAGATTAATTTTTAATTAAGATTAAAAGTTAATTAGTTTTGGAACTATTTTCTTCCGTATTTTTTCAACTACGATTAAAAGTTTGTTTTGGATTTGTTTTCCTGCATAATATTTTTTAATTAATTGAGGACAGCTTAGATGACTCATTTTTTAATCATTTTGAAACCGTTTTATATATAATAGTACAGATAGTTCACCCCATCTCTATCTCTACTCTTTATAATGAGTCTTGAAAACGGTTCAAAATGAACCGCCTAATTCCGTATGTATATCATCACGTAATTAAAAATTAAAATAATAAATAAATTTTAGTTAATTGTTTAACTACCTAATATTATATAACTATAGTCAAACATCTCTAACTCATGTAGTTAAGGTGGAAGGCATTCTCTTTGGTTGGTTGGGTTAGTTCGATTCTACAGGACAGTGGTATTTATATCAAATTCTAATTTAAATTTTTTCAACAATATTTTTCATGTGCATGCAATGCACGTACCCGTAACTAGTTGGTTATAAAGTAGCTTCAAAATTGAGCCCTATGTATATCATCAATTAATTAGAAAAAAAAAAATACATACGGTAAGAACATAATTCCAAAGTAACTTTTAATGGTAATTAAAAAATTGTCTAATTGAAACGTTAAAATTAAAAATTCAGAAAAATATCCTAATTAATAGAACTACCTAATATTATCTAATTTACTGCATATATCTATAACAAATTCTAATTAAAATATAACATATATATATAACAAATTATAACTAATATATTATATATATATATATATATAAAATAAATTTTAATTCAAATATTTAAACTGTTTTCGATAATATTAAAAAAAATTATTTACTTGAATTTACTAGTCTAAACTAAAAAAACAAGATCTAAAACACCAGGGTTGTTCCTCCACATACCGAGCTTGTAAAAAACATTTTTCGAGCTACAGCTTGCTTTGGTATCATAGTTCATAAGCTTAGGGTTCGGTCTTCACGCGCGTGGGTGTTTATGCAGGGGGCAGGTGCGTGCGAAATAAGAACAGGTGCGCTCGCGTGCATTTAAAGAACATGTGTGCATGCATGCGCTCGTACGTTTAAAGAACGCGTGTGCGCTCATGCGCGGTTTAAGAACACCCGCACGTGCGTGCGGTTAAAGAACAGGTGCGCTAGCCGTGTATGCGCCCCTGGGTGCGATAATAGAACACATGCATGTGTGTCATGACACACATAAGCATGATACTCGATCCATAAATCAATCTAAGATGGTCATAAATAGATCTAGAATCGATTTATACTCCCCTTTATGTATCAAAGCTTGTTCTATTAAAAAACTGAGCTTGTAGCTCATTTTTTAATAGAACTTTATGTGTTCACGGGGAAGTCCCCGTGATTCCCTCGTAAAGTATCTCCTAAAGTCGCTGATTTTGATAGCTGACCAGGAGGGGAAGGGTTTCCCCTGGACCCCCTTTTTCGGTTTTGTCACGCCCCAGTCCCAAAATATCGAGGGACTAGACACGTGGCAATGGCCAGCAGTGCACACCGATGGACATCCCAATCTAATGGATCCATCGGGCATACTTAAGCTGTAATATAGGTCTACAACAATAAGTCAAAATACTAATCTCATCCACACACAGAATAATAAGAACATCAGCAAAATAAAGGAAGTACATCAAAGTCCAGTCTCAGCAGAGTATGTCGGAGAACAACCCGATAAGAGTCTAAAACACTGGTTCATAAGACCAGAACAAAAGAGTCCAAAATAATGTATCTGAAGAGTACAAACATCATAAGCTCATGAAAAGTCTTCAGCCATCACCTCTGCTTCTATGTTAGGTTCTCCTTCAACAACAGCTTCTGGTACAGCTTCAGCTCCTGTCCCGTAAACCTCGGGATAATGTTCTTCTGCTAAACCTGGGGACATCATCCGGATCCAGGTCCTCAGGGGACATAGCAAAGTACAAATAATACAAACCAAATAGTTGCAGTGAAATAGTAAAATGAAATAAACAGGGTAACTACATAACCATCTATGTAAAAATGCAACTGAGAGCAACACTAGTACTCAGGCTGAGACTGCTACAAGCTCTGTGTCGGGGAGCCGGTAGCAGCAATATCTAGTAGTGGTCTAGCTCTGCTCGAGAGTCTACAACCTCACAATAGTAGTATATATATAGAACAGCATGTAGCCTGTGTGTCTCTCCCCACCCAATGTAACCACACGTCTCATGTCCATGTCACGTGAGATCAGAGCTAATGCAACAGTCATAATCTAAGAGTATAGTAACTATGTCCATCCTGTATCCTATACAGAATCACCTTGAATATCTCAGGAAGATTCTGTCAATATATGGTGTCAAGTATCCTAGGTTATGGTGTACTTGATAAACAAGCACAAGAATATAAAGGGTCTCGAATGTCCATCACTAAATGACATACACAACTCCGCGTACGGAGTTGGCACCCGACTGTAATCGGACACTAAGTATGTCATACGGTCCTAGGTTATATCATGTACACTAGTCACAGAAAATAGAGCAAGAGAACAAAATTAACTAATAAACTGCAATTTATGGCAAGGTACACTTGCCTGGGATTGGAATACCAGTAGCGGTCCCTGTAACAGTGGGTTCAGCAATAACTCCTCCAAAAGCTGAAATAAATATTACCAACAGTCTCAGAACATAAGAAATAGCTAGAAACGCCTGTCCTTAAGTCCAGTTTGGACACAAGGGCAAAAACGATATTTCTGGGCCAAAGCGGATCCATATGTGGGCCGCTTTGCACCGAAAATCGGGTCAGGGTCAAAGGTTTCCAAATCCGTCCAACTTAATGTCAACAAGTCAGGAACGTTAATACGAACCCAACGGATCTTCCAGAATTGGATTCCGATGAGCCGTTCTCAAAATCACCTGTTAGGTGGAGCCTATGAGGCCCACGACACGCAATTTTCCAACGTTCTCAGAATCGAACCAAACTTGACCCACAGTACCAGCGTATTGCTACGAGTCCGATGGCACAAGTTTCGTCTCGATCTGACGTGTATACACTAAGTTACAGCTAAATACAGAAAAGTCGGATACGGGGCGTCGTCCGCGGATACGCACTGATTCCGGTGTGCACGCACATCCGAATCAGCTTCTGCGAAAGCCCGCACGTCCGTATCAATGACCCGCATGTATCGGTGAAGACCGCACGTGACCAAGTCGTCCCGTTTGGCGGGGCGTACCCGATTCCGGGGTGAAACAGGGCTAAGTTTTCCTGTTTTTGGATCGCGGTGTGCGATCACCACAGGACGGGATGCCCCGAGCGGTTTATCCGGACACCGAGAGGGTCATACATGCTACACGATATAATTTACGGAATTAAAATCGGAGTTACGAGTCAAAAGTTATGGGTACCTGAACTGGACCTGAAAACCAAGTTCGAATCGTGTCCGACACGCGTCTGACTAGGGCTGTGTCCTGGATCCGTGTCCAAGCTGTATCCTGGCTAGGTCAGGGTTCTGCGACGTGTCCGAGTCGCTGGTAGCTCGCTGGCAGCCGTGGGGTGGTCGTCGACAGTCTGGGCGGTCGGTTCCGGCGCTGTGGGTGGCCGGACGTCGCCTGGACGGAGGTGGAAACTATGTTCGGGTTCGTCTGAGTTTTCGGTCGAGGTCCAGAGGTCCGGCGGGTGGTCGCTGGAGGTACTGCGGTCGGGTCCGGGGTCTGGGAGGTGGCGCCGGAGTCTGGAGGTGCTGGACGCGGGCGGTCGGAATGGAGGTGGTTAGCCGGAGAAGAAATGCAAGGAGGAAAATCCGGCGGGTGGTTGGATTTATATAGGGGTCTAGGGGAAGGGAAACCGGCGGAGGTTCACCGGAAGGGGAAGAGGAAGAGTCGCCGGGTGGAGGGGAGCCGAACCGAGGGGTCGGCCGGCGGCCACGGCGGCGGAAACGGCCGCCGGCCAGGTGAAGGGTCGGCCGTTTCTGAATTTGGGGGTGAGGGTTTGGAACGGGTCGGATCGGGTCCTGGCGGGTCGGGTCTGACCCGGATCCGACCCGCTAGGCGAGCGGTTCGGTCTAGTCAGACCGGCCGGTCCGGTTCAGGGTTTGGCTTGGTTTATTAATTAATTTGGTTTAATTAATCAGTTAATTTTAACAATAGTTTTTAATGCTTTAAAAATTCATCCGGGATCCAATAAATTCCCGGAAAAATACCCCATGCTCAGTTTTTAATTTTACACTAAAAAATATAATTTTCATCACATTTTAATATTATTTAATTTCATTTAAAAATTTATTTTAAATTAGACTACTTTAATTTATAGGTTTAAAATTCACAGAAAATGCTAATTAATTCCAGAAAATTAAATTTAAAATTCTAAAAATTTCAGGTGATTACAGGTTTAGCCGTTTGCTTGAAGCTCGCTACATTATGTATCTCCGCCATAATACCCTTAGGGTATATGGACATATGTGTATATTCTTCTATGAGGTTGCACCTATGTCGTTCTCTCTCTCTCTCTCAGCCTCCCTTACTCTCTCCCTCTCTCGGCCTCCCTGACCCTCATTTTTTGTAATGCGGGTCAGGGGCCTTGGAGGACGGTAGTGAGTCCTTGGTGTTCACTCTTAGCCGTTCGGGGATTCACCCTCGCTACACTCTCACTCGGCGATGCCTCACTTCATTCGGTAGGTACCCATAGTGCTTCCCTCATTCCACTTATTAAACTCAACTCTATAAATCTTGTTACACTACAATTATAAGTGTTAGTTATTCCCCCTTCTCAATCGGCGAAGCCTCACATCCGGGACCACCCGCCGCTCACTAGTTTTCTCCGGAGCAGGGAAAACCCAGAGCTACAGGCTCGTTAGCCGCTACATTTCTTGTCACGCCCCGATCTCCCGCAGGCAATCGGCCGTTCCCGCTAGGCGGGAATCACCCAAGGCGTCCCTCGAATAGATGCATTCAACCAAACTTAGAGTTAGTGAAAATCGGACAAGCTACTAGCGATACTCTCAAGGGTTCGCACAGGTTGGCACAAAGGCCACTCGCAGCATACAACCAGACAAGCAAGCATATCATTCAAAACGTATTTTGAAAGTATTTAGACTTATTGTTGGAACATCACATCGAGGCATTGAGAGAGAGCGTGCACATAACCCACGAACGAGCTTTCGAAACAGAGATATCGAATCGAAGTCCAAAGGCGTAGAAGCCAGGCTCTGATACCACTATGTCATGAACGTATAGGCGATCGGTAACAGGTTCACTGAGTCGACAAATATAGCGGAAGCATTGAAATACAAGTTGAAGTAAAGCAAGCTCTTTTATTGATATAAACATGTGTTACAGGCGGCGTATAGCCGAGATTACAAGTCGCTCAAGCCTCTCTCTGAAACAGTAAAAGCGTGCCAAGTGGCTACATTTGTGGAATGATTGTTCAGGCGAGTTCGGGCTATGGTCACAACATTATGTCTTGTATATGTGCTTCTGTTCCGGACGCACCGTTGCTTCGAAGTGATCTCCACGCCTTAGCACGCACGTTGGAGGCATCCGCACCGAACGATGTTCTCCCGCACCCTGCATACAAACTGGTGGATTATCAGTACATTGAATGCACTGGTGGGGAAGCTACTCGCCCGCTCGACAAATCCAAACATGTAATATAGGTTCCGTGCACAACTATTAAGTTGTCTTTCTAGTTGCCTTAGGATCAGTTCATGCAAATATTGAATAGCCTAACGTGTCAGGCAGTGCGCCGTACAACATGAGAGGAAACACGGCGAGACTTACCAACTTACCATCTCCTTCCCTGTCCAAGGCAAACATTGAGGCAAACATGTTAATTCATGCACGGGCAAGTATAAATATTCAGGAGCATAACATATGCATACACGATGGTCGTTTTAACATGATCGTTCAGGTGTTCAGTTGTTCTTGATGCGATGCAGTAACTCGCACGCGGATAGCCGCTAAGCGAGGATGACTTATCTATATGAACATAATGTCGCTGGCATAGCCATAAAGGACCGTTTAGTCTCAGGGCGAAGCGACGTACAACGCGGGTAGCGAGCCCCGTCGCATAACACTTGCCGGGTAACATACGACTATACATACGTTCCGTCCGGATCGGATCGGTCCCAGTGCCCCGGTGACCTTCCGCGGAACTCAACATAACTTATCTTGTGCACACAAGTTGTCCGCGACAATGCAGGTCAGGGTCTATCCTTTTTCCATAGCTTGATATGATAATCGTGAAACTTAAACTTAGTCTGAACGAGGCATATTGCTCCACGAGCTGGGATTCCATCAGTACATAACACGATCCTCGTTCAGATGCATACATAGCACGATTATCATTCAAGAGAGATTCACGTTCAGTATTCATTCTTGCTTAGTGCATTCCCCTGGTTCGGGGATTGCCTTAGATGACCTGACGGTCCCGGATACTTACAGGTTTATTCAGGCACAGAACGACTACGTAGTAGTCTTCTTGGGTTTGTATGAAAACATGGCAACATTCAAGTAGACAAGCATGCGTTTCTAAGGAACATAAGCAGGCACGTTGCTCGGACCCGAAGGTAAGCCGAGAAATGAAACCGTTAAGGGACTTAGCATGCGAGAGTCTGAACATAAGTAGTATTTTATTTTCCATGTTCTAGCAAGCAATACAAGTTGGGATTATTTCCTTAGCTAGGTGCGTTGGATTCTTATTAGCATGCAGGGGGTGATTCACCTAGCGACTAGCATGAATATTCCAGATTTTATGTGTGCTGGCTAAGCAAAGACAAGTTCACCGTAACCACCCACCTTAGCGATGATTCGCCTCGGTAGAGCGATACGTCAAGCGAGCCTCTGAAAGTCCAAGCCAAGATTCCTGTAGGGACAAGTCTGGATATCCTTTGCTTCTCCTTCGAGGCAAAGCGGGTCGGGACAGTTGCACTTTCGCCGTTTGAGACGGCAGTCCGCTTGAGCGGAACGGGGTGTTACATTTCTTTCTCCCAGAGCGGAAGAAACCGGTAGCTACACTCTCAATCGACGAGGCCTCACAGCCGGGATATTTATATCACGGCAATGTATCTTAGCCGCTCGCTCGGAGCTCGCTACACCTATCCCCCATCCACCCCTCACTTGGCGAGGCCTCACATCCCTTACCTAACTATACTTATTAGCTAGTCGCTTAGATCCTTACAACCGGACTTTAAGATCAAAACATATAAGTGATACATCGAAATTCCATCAATCGTTCATGAATGAATTAGCTTGAGTAAGGAAGCTCACCATGATTGAAGAGATTGGTGGGTCCATATGGACGGTGATCAGTAATATACAACCGCCTGGTCTTCGAACCAGGTTTACCGTTGCTATATTGTTGGTGGTCAACATAGGAACACCGCTACGCTATACGGACCGACGTCCTACACTGTCCAGAGTATTAGGTAAATGAATTTTTTGTGTTAACTGAATACATTGAAGTATTCGTCACCAACATATTCAAAGTGATCAGTTTTACTTAAAAACCGCTTATGCGGATTTATTTGCTAGATCGAGTAACAAATAAAATAAAAATAGTATGTTATTTGCAACCATGCAATTTTCGACCATTGGTATCAGATTTTATAGTTCGACTACAGAAACTCAAATAGGAACTCACAATAAAAACTCAATACATTTTTTTCTATTTACACACTTGAATTTTTTTAGGCCCTTTTAAAAAATCAAAGATGAGAATAATATAATCCACCGGTTGTTAATGACCAAATTTTAAATTTTGTTAATTTGTTTAAAAAAAATTAAATTTGTAATGGCATCACATCCCTTGGTTTGTAAATTTATTAAAAAACTTCCTTTCTGTACAAATTGACAAAATTTATTCTCTTTATGAAATTTGCTGTTTTAAAAATTAAGCACTCACGAGTACCTCAAAGATTTTTGCAGATTTTATATCGAGTATACTAAATTGTCGAAGTATTTGTAAAATTAATTGGATCGTGCATGTGCAGCAACATGGGATTGATGACTCAAAATCGAGATAGAAAATCGTGCCTAGAACATTTATTGCAC
Organism: Iris macrosiphon; assembly: GCA_036927795.1. Lineage (NCBI taxonomy): Eukaryota > Viridiplantae > Streptophyta > Magnoliopsida > Asparagales > Iridaceae > Iris > Iris macrosiphon. The sequence goes on from JAYESA010000016.1 coordinate 157,630,159, forward strand.
CATGTACACCGTTTTTATTATTTAGTATCATTTCTATTGTTTAGATTGATATAAATGGTAAAATTGGTATAAAATAAGTTGCATCAAATCCCCCCAACTATTGGCCGCAACACCTCGTGCAATAACATTAGTTACACCATTAATTTCCTTGACCAAACAAAAAATTTGTATTTACTATAACATAAACTACAACCAAGCATTATAATTACATCACTCCAAAAATCTTCCCAAGCTGTGGATTTGTAAGTACTACAACATCATTTACATACAACCAAATAATGGCATTTGCAACAAAGCAACAAATGTTACATTAGAAAATCAAATTCTCCACCGATTAGGCCAGGCTCAAATCAAGTTTTATGTCCTCCCCATTTCAAGCTCATAATGTGAAACAAATTTGGCAGCTAAACATCATTTTTATTTCCCATTTTGCACCCTCTGATGGGGCTTGTTACGTTACATTGACATTGGTGGGTGACATTCAATACACATGAAACTAGAAATGTTTAACCAAGATGAGCAGTGATATTGTTAGGTTACAACTTTTCCATCTTCACTTCATCCAATGCCTTGAGCTCTGCCAGTAGCTTTCCATGGAGTTGCTGATACGATCGAACCTCTCTTCTAAGCTTTTCTTCCTGCCCAATATCAATTAAATCTTCAGATACAATGTTTATTACCAAAAATTAACTCTAAAAGAACTTGAACATATAACATTGAATAATTGAAAAGACCAGTTTAGACTTTAGTTCAAATCATATTTCATGCTCAAATATTATTCTAGGTATATGGAATTTGCTACCTTGGCCAAAAGCACTTTCTCTGCCTCCTCAAATTCCAAGCACCTGTTGAAAAAACAACGAAATTTGATATTGATCATTATTGACACCGACAAGTAGGTGTCCCCCCAAATTCTAAAGCTTGGGTCAGAATTTGTATGTCAGTAGTGAACACTAAAAAAAAATTCGTAAAGCTGAATTTCATCCCTATTTGTACTTTGATCGGACCCATGTTTAGATTTAGTGCAAAAATGTTGCACCAAAAATATTGATGTTGCAACAACTATGTTGTTATGTTTCCCATCAAATACTACCTCAAAAGTCAGTATTTGTTCTGTATGAATGAAAATTTACTTGAAATAAACTGAAATTTCAAAAAAAAAAGGAACTATGAAGAGGATTTATATATTTTACATACAATTGAATTGTGTGAATTCAATAGAAATATATTATTTTAGAAACCATTATCCATATAAGATCCTTACTTTCTATTACAATGCCAATAACAGAAACCTTATAAGGAATTTGAGAAAGTTTTTATTAATTCAATAACTAGGTTTGTCAGTCAATGACGAAGATAACATAATAAATAATATGTATTACTTCAAAAATAGAATTGAACTGCAATACTTGAAGAGATAGAATAAGTTCAAACTGCATGTATAATGTATTAATATATATGATTTGCCATCAGACTGATCCGAAACCTGTCGAGATCATCATCATTACACCCCAAGGATGAGAAAGGTACTGAGCATGAGAAAGCTCCACAAAAATTCAAAAATTCAGGTATCAAGAAAAAATATAGATTATATTGTCATTTAAGAAGCATATGACACAATCTATATCTCAATTGCTACAAAACATATGCATCATTATTATCAATCACATAAATTTATCTCTAAAATCAACTTCTTAAATGTACTGACTATACATATGTTAGCTTTTCGTTAATCCAGTCTAAAGTTCTGAAAGCTATTATATGAAATTTTAGATTATTTATCTGAAGAAATCAGAAGACCACTTGTATAATAGACATGTCCGAGTAAGGTAGAACAAATTAATTTCACCATGTAAGAGAAATGGTATGCCAAATGTTCTTCAGAAAAACTGATCAAACGCCAATATAGTGTTTCAATTTTTTGAAACAGCAACCTAACAATATTTTCAGTAAGATCTAGTAACATTATGTGGATAAGGTACAGAAAATCAGTATAGTCTACTCACTGGTCTCTTAGCTTCTTATTCTCCAACAACATTTTTTCGATATCTCGTCTTTTTTTCTGTCCACCAGAAAGCTCTGCCTGCATAAAGGATATAGGAGAGTGAAAGATCTTGTTTTTTTTCTGCTAACACAATTCAATTGGGATTACTTAAAACAAGAATAAGAAGAAATCTGATCCCTAGTAGAGACCAAGCCACTAATAAACCTCCCATGGTTAGCCAACCATTCAATGCCACCTACTCTCTTTCTTTCTAAAACCCTAGCGACAAACTCTTTTCTTTTTTCCCTAGTTAAAACCCTAAACTTAGTTTTCCTAAACCAGCCACCACATTCTATCTGTTCCCCTAGCAAAACCCTAATACTAATTTCCTAGCAGCAACACCTAGCCATCATCCACAGCCGGCCCCTCCTTGCGCCGCCAACGTTCCAAACACCCATCATCGACTCCTCTCATTGTCGACCCCGACCTCAAATCCATAGAAGCTCGTGCTCCTTTCTGACCAGATCTCCTACCGCCACATCTCGTGCTCCTCCCGTACATCCCACCGTAGCACCTCGACGCCACCAATACCTCGTCGACCTCTCTACGGTCATCCTCCGACCACTACCACATCTCAGGCTCTCCTACCGTCACTCTCTGGAAACCTTGACTTTTAGGGTTTTCTCACTGTCCTCAACTAGTCGCATCCAAGTTGGGTCACCTCGAGCTGAGGCGAGCCAAGCGGATCCCCTGGGGCCGAGCCAAGAGCCTAGTTGATTCAGCGCCGAGACGAATCTTTCTTAGTCCGTGTGTTATTTTGGAGTCATTTCTTAGTTCATGTGTTATTTTGGAGATGTGCTTGGTGTTTGTTACTTGGTGATTAGTGATTTGGGTTGTTCGATGTTAATGTTGTTTGATGTGATGATGTTGGTTTGGTTTCTTACATGACTTCGGTAACCTCTTCTTTGGTGATTCGACTGTGTGTGCCCTTATTGCAATGACTCCACTAAAAAATACAGTGCTAACACATTATAATACTACAAACACACACGTATAATATGATCATAAACTGTAGGGTTATAGGTTTGGAATTGGATACTGTATTCCAGAACAAATTAAGTTATTCATCTAAGGTTTGCCCTCAAGTAAAAAAGGGTTTGAATCAAAAACAGGCTGTTATGGTTGCATCCAGTTATTGGGTTACCTAATGCACTTGCAGACTTGGATGGGATTATAGGGTCAGTAAAGAAAAACCTTGATACCAGTTTGTACCAATAAGTCATGAATGCTGGCCCAACAATATCTACTAAGAAAGTTGGGCAAGTTGGCGCTCTGTCTTAACCATTAGAAACGTACAGGTAGATATTCCATATAGTAACAACAAACACTACCTGTGATATATGGCTGCCACTATGTCCAGCTGCACTGCTGATGACAACAGCCTTCTTTTGTAATGCTTCTGTGGCAGAAATATGGCTTTCCAGCTTCCTCTTTTGAGATAGCCCTGGTTTGCTCATTAAGATCAGTGATCATTGTATACAGCATGTCATAAATGTAGACTATGGTATTTGAAACTGACCTGTTTGATTCATGGAGCCATAGATAGATAGATGTCCTGGCACTGTGTCTTTTGAGTCACGGAGCTCGTTCAAAGCCCGGACTTCTGATATTACAGCAGCAGAAGCTCCTCCTGAAACAACTAAAGAACGTGGAAGATTTATGGCTGCAATAGTTTCAGATTCATGACAGGTGAAAGGGCGCTCGCTTACCATGATGCATCTTATTTTTCCGGGCAACATCAGATGTGACCTGAGAAGGTGCATTCGGAGGTTTTTTCACATATTTACTTTTATAACCAAGTAAGTGACAATGCAAATCCCTGTAAGAAATGGTAAAATATGATAAAGCATTGTCCCCATGCACTAAGAAGATACTCATAAACAAAGGAGTTGTCCAACTACTCAAATTCCTCTTAGGCTAACCCCTGAGACATGAGGGAAGTATCTGCATGTAAGCGGGATGCTACATATATATAGAGAGAGAGAGAGAAAATAACAAAAAAAGAGGATGTCAATCCTAGTTCCAACCAGAAAGAACTTACATCCTTACTTAAAAGCAAGTTTGGCAGTGTTGGTATCGGAATCGGTTTCAAACCATTATCGGTATCGGTATCGGTATCGGCATCGGCAATTTTAGTGGTTTTGGACCGGAGTTCAGAGTTCTTATTTTCGGAAAGTAAAAATAATGAGAAGTTATTTGGAAAACTAGAAAAACATTTGATACATTTAGGTATAATCTTGTATATTATTTTTTGTTCAACTTAGATTTTAATGGAATAATAATTCAACATTGTTGAATTGTTCACCGACAATAGATTTTGTTGTTTGTTTTACTTGCTTAGAGAAAGTACCCCCGCAATAAATAGTTTTGAATGTAGTAATATTAAGATGAATGAATATTATGAATCCATAGTATACATTGTTGACAAAGAATTATTCGAAGGATTGCAGCATGCTAATCTTCAGCACGATCTAACACAATCTAATCACCACATTGTTCTTTTGCCATACTTCTCTCATTTTTCAATTATCTTTCTTTGATAAACTTGATATGACTGGAACAGAGAACCGAAAGCAATTTCAGTATCTGCCAGTACCAATTGAAGTGACTATCGGATCAGACATGCCAAAAATAATACAATATGGCATATACCGGTTGGGGTAAGTATCGGGTCGGACATGCCAAAAATGATACGATATGTCAAACTAAATTTTGGTATCGGCTGATACTGTGAGCCTTGCTTGAAAGGAGCCTCTTGGACCACCAAAAATAGCCCCCCATGTACCCCCTTTATCCTTAAGACCCCTTCTAAGGCAAAGTGCTAGGATTAGGACACAAAACTAAGGCAAACCAGTAGAATGACTGGCAGTACTGGTCGACCACTCCTGTAGCGTATCTCTAGTACATATACAGAACAATAATTCAATGCTGCAGTCAAACCCTCTTGGCTTGAGAAAATGTAAATACTTCTATAAACAGCTACATTCCAGTACTGCACAGTGTAAGCTTCAAACCAAGGTTTCAAAACCCGGTCGATACAAATACATAGTACATCATCAGATTTGAGCTCAACTTATTTGAACTTTCACGACATTATCAATATTAGCCATACTCTGATATTATGCTAATAGTGTAAAGTTTCAATCAACTTTGGTTAGTTACGGCAGAAAATTAGCTGAAATTTCCAGATACCACTCATACTTTGTTATTATTCTAATTTGTGTAAAAAAATTATAAATATCTGAAACTTCCAAAATTATTTTGACATCGGCCAATAGCTGGACAAGACTTCTATGGAAACAAGGCAGAGGGACACTTCCAAAATTTTGTTGAAACTAGCAAAACTATATACTCAATTTGGTTCAATTTATTTTTCATTGAATTCATGCTTCAGAAAAACTTTGTGAAGCCTATATGTGATAATTCCCTATTAAACTATGCAAACATCATATTGTAACTTCATAGGAATCAGTAAATTATTCACCGGAACAAACATAAAACTACATAACCAATTTACAATGTTATGTTTAAACATATATTTTAACAAAAAATTAACATTCCAAAACTCTTTGTTAAAGTACTGAAACCTGAAATTTTGACTCCTGAAACAGTCGAAATTATTGATATAAGAAGGTCCATCTGATACCAATACCAATATCAATACTTTGTTTTAAACCTTGGCTCCTATTGAAGCATAGATCCTCCTGGATCATTACCAATGGACTTGACGAAAGAAAATATGTGTAATGCCACATTACAGAAAATTTATAACAGACATATATTTTCAGACCATTTAAAAGGACCAAATCCTAAATTTGGAGAAATAATAATAGCAAGAAACCGAAAGTACCAATATTCATAAGTCATTTCTTTTAAGCGGTTTTCAAGTTTCTGATATATATTTGACTTCTCAAAATCTTGCTTGTCATGTGTTGGTTTGATGAAGTTTGCCTCAAGTACGCCTGTTGAATGATTGAAAAGAAAGTAGTATCAACTTTTTGAAATTCAACTTCATTCCATTACAAAATAACAAACAGAGGATGCAGTTAGACTGTTGAAAATGGGGCTTCTTACCGACAACTCCTCTGCCTTTACCATATGAATTGTGGGCAACTCGCCAGAAGGGCTGCAAATAGAAATTCATAAGCTATATAAGGTATCACTAACGCGATAAAGAGATCAAGAAAATAACAAAGATATTTGCTAGTGCCTTAAATTAGCACACAATGATTTCTGTCACAAATCAAATCATTGTAAACCAATATTGAGGCACATGTGAGCTTCAGCAGTAGAGAGAGGAAAAGTACATTTTTAGCCCACATGAGAAGGCCATGTACACATGCCCGTGCAGGATTCAAAACCAAGGTTTTAAGTAACAGCTGAAACAGATATGTTTCAGCCTAGATCGTCAACTCCCCATACAAGCGTGTACCAATTTGCTTCTATATCATATCGGGCATCGCATGATCCAGTAACTCAAGGAATTTTGATCTATACTTCTAAATCCACGCAGCAACATGATTTAATACCAAAAACAAAATCATAAATATTTATTTGTTTCATCTTTATTGGTCTATCAAGTTCTAGAATCCATATTCTTAAGTATATGTTACATGACTCAAGTAAATAAACTGATACTACCTATTTGCGTGTATGTACGGATCAACTGAGACATAACAAAATGGTAGTGTATCGTTTCGTATCGTAAGATATGTATCATGTATCGTTTCATCTTGTAAGATATGTATCTTGTATCGTTTGGCATCGTAAGATATGTACCGTGTATCGTAAGATATAACAAAACTTTTAGCCATTCTGGACCAGAACTAAAGGGTCCAATACTGTTGAAACTGATAAAACTACAAATTCAAAACCCCCCAAACCTCCCGAAACTACCAAAGGTAATCCTCATAGGAACTGTCTGCAGCCGATACCAAAACCGACTTTTTGAACATTGTTTGAAACCTGGAGAGCCCAAGCAATCTTTGTTCACCAGACCAGGCCTTCCATTTCTCCTAAAAGTTTGGGGTAAGGGGAGATGCATCACGAAGAGCAAACTTAGTTTACGCATTGCCGGTCAATCATTATCGGTTTGATCATCAGCCAGTGCAAGCTTATGGCATGTAGCAGAAGATCAAACAACATAGTAGTGCTTGTTGACTAGGCCACCTTGGTAGAAATAGGCTTCAACCATCAAGCATATGTGGTAGATTCGCTGTAGTTGGATACAACAAAACAACAACAACAATAGTTGTGAGATAGGAAAAATTCACATTTGGCTTTATCTTGTGGGTTTTCTTTTAAGCAATCTCCTAAGAATATTTTACAAGGGTTTGACGAGGGCATTAGGAATATTTCAATGGTCAACAGTCATCTTCGTTAAGTTGCTTCTGATCTTCCTTAAGTTGGAAAGAGAGAGCCTCTATTGCTTGTGATCTTTGAGTTTGAAATTAAATCATCTGGTTTCTTTGGGATCTTGTACTCCTTTATGTTGCAGTAATGAACAGCATTTTCCCTGCATTAAAACTCAAGTACGAGATGCGGCATTCTGATTTAAACACCCAAGTCCTTTGCTATAACATGAATTAATGTGAACAACCTGAAAGTTACAATCCAAATACGCAGTCTAAGCTAACACTGCTCAACTCCAATTGCACACTGATCTTACTAGACCATCGACCATTTAGAGTTGAGTGAACTTAGTAGGTTTCGTGGAAGCCAAATTCGCAAATCATTCACAACAAAGGCAGCAAGATGCAATAGTCAAATGTGCACCCAGTTGAAATTGAATATGACATAATAATATTACAATATTACTCAGACAAAACAGTGCAATAAACTCACTTTTTTTCCTGTAAAGACTAAAGTGTAACAAGCATATACTTACCAATATGAGACGATTCCGATGGTAGACATTGAAACCATCTACATTGACATTTGGAGCGCCTTCTAAAAATCCAATGGTAGTCAACACCTGTTCAAGAAAATCATATATATTTTTGCCGATCACAAAAACAATCAGGAACCAAAGCCAACATAATCATTTTTATGATATGCTTTTAAGCATATTCTATAAAATATAAAGTCGAAACGTGCTTCCTACATCTAATAATCAATTATGTTTGTACAGAAAGACCACAACCCCCATTTCACTGTCAAAAGCACCTACCAACCTAGACTTTCTCAATTGACAGAGGTCATAATAATCAAAATCAATCTTGTTGATGTGGATATCATATAGTTTTTTGCTTGTCGAGCAAAAAATTGGGAGAAGATACATTAACAACTTTTAGCGACTCAAATTAAATTCTAACAGATTTCACTATCTTCTTATACAGAACTAAACCTAAAGAAAGAAAGACCTAGGCAAGCATGTTGGTGAACAGAAAGGGGAGTAAGGCAGATTTGTTGAAACAAAAATGGTCAATATTATTTAAAACAGACTGACTAATCTTCTTCTCTTATGAAAGATCAGTCGAGGGATTTAACCCTGACTTCCAAATCCCAAAATACTATTCTCTTCCCCATACTTTTTCAGTTCCCAGTGACAAGAGGCTTGAAGCATTTTCACTAAGCAGGTCAAACAAACAGTAAATAAGTTATTTTTTTAAATTAAAAAAATGTCTGTTCCTTTTCTCTGTTTCTTCTTCTCTTATCATGTGCATTCCTTCCTCTTCTCGTTCTTCCCTTCTCTTCTCTTCCCTTCCCTTCCCTTCCCTTCCCTTCCCTTCCCTTCCCTTTTAAATTCTAGGTTTATCCTGATAGATGCACGCTCTTATTGCCACCTCTTCAAGAGGTTCCATGTTCATGACAAGCAAATGCAGACGTTAGGAAGGAAAAGTGAGGCAACCAAATGGAGGGTGTGTCCATGTTACGGAACCGGTGTTGGTATGAGGCATTTGGATCCAAATTATCTGGTTTGAATCTGGATCCGAATCCGATCACAACCGGATATGGATCTATTATTTGTGGATCCGGTTGGATCCGAATCCATATCCGAATTTGATAAATCGGAATAAGAATGCAGAAATGATTCCACTCAAGTTTCCGGATCCGGATATTTGAATACCTAATACCTATATAATTATATCAAATCATACTAGTTTATCCATATTTTTGTATGTTTCGAACACGCAACACTCTATTCTTGACTAAACGTATTATAAAAGCATATATCAATACTATTATACTCCAACATAAGATTAACTTATACGTCACTAAAGAAATCATCACTTCTCTTGAAAAGCCAAAGGTCAATTTTTCCATAACCCTATTATATCCTATCCGTATTGGCACTCGCTTTGTTCATATCGGTTTCTTGCTATACCTGATCCAGATCTGAATATGTTATTTGGCAGATATGGTTATTGACTTCTATTTACGAACAACATTCAGATCCATATTAACAAAAGCAAATATGGTATAACTAAACTGCAGTTCCTAGTGCACCAGTAGGTGTGTGTTGGGCCACCAACGCCTATAAATGTAGAGGGTGCCCAAAAACGAAGTCAGAAAGAATTTGAGGAAGCAGTCATCCCTACCGTCGTAAAATAAGAGCACATATCATTGCTCATTCAAACGGACTGGTCTATGTCCAAACATCACATGCCAGCAGATGATGTCACCACCATAGGTACTCGAGATATTATATCTGAAAAGGTAGGTAGATAGGACTATGTCTTGCTCAATCAGGACCCTAACTTTATTGAGAGCCAAAATACCTCAAAGAATCACCAAGGAAAACCACATGACGAAGTTACTCCGCTATCCGGTCTGCTCTTTTCTCTGATCTAGAAAAGAAAAGCCCTCTTATCTATCCAAGAAAGAGTGCTTTGCCAAGGAACAAAGAATCCTTCTATTTAAAGTTCACATGACAAAATATAATGATATCCTGTCTCAACCTCCTCTCTTCTCACTTCTCACAGAGAACCCTCCATCTGGAACAGTGAAGACAGAATAGAGGAAAGTCAAGGAACTGATGAAGATAATAGAAAGGAAACCAAAAAAAGGGAACAAAGAAGAAAAAAAAAGGAGGAGAAACAGAAGGAAGATATGAAGAGGAATGGTCTCATGAACCAATTCAAACTAATTGAATATTACATTTGGAACCTAAGCATATACAATTGAATGCAATTTTGAGTAATGCATTATATTTAAGGGGAAAACTAATTTCTCATAAACCTAAAAATCTTTGTCAACTGGAACGACATCTAGAAGTTTGTTGGTGACATTCAAAATGTTCATGAGAGAAGCTATCCAACAAGAGTAGTATTTTCTTCTAAAATAGAGCCCAGATATTCCTGGTGAATACTTTTGGAAGAAGAACGGGATATTAAATCCTGCCTCAAAAAGAGGACTGCATCACCTTACGCAACATATAGATGGAATCAGGAGCACGTCAATAGCGTGCAAAGGCTTCTAAAGAGGCTAGAATATTTCTCTAAATGCCTTACTAGAAGACATAAGACAATTCAGAAGTACATAAAAGAAGAAAGAAGAAATAGGAAATGGAGAAAAAGGAAAGAAAGAAAGAAAAGGAAAAGAGAAAAGAGACGATGAGAAGCATAAGCAAGAGAAGAAGAAGAAAGGTCTCATGATCCAATTCAAACTTGTCAGATATCACAATTTGAAAAAACATAAGACAACTGAATGCAAATTCAAGTCGTCCAGTAAGAATAAGAAGCTAGCATGGACACTCCAAAATTCATGTTGTGTTCGTGTTGTGTTGTGTCGAACATACATATGAGACACCACATACTCCAAAATACAATGGGACACCAAAATAGGTGACGTGTCATGTCGAATCCGTGTCCGTCAAAAATAGCAAAAAGTGTATTTAAAGTTAATGTAAAATTAAATTCTTATAAACTTAGCAATCTTTGACAACATGACGATACATGGATATTCGACTTCTCAAAAATTATTGACCTTGGTGGGATACAAGAGATTCTATTGTTTGCAACTATAGGCAATGAATCTTAAGCTTGACAACTATTTCCTCTACATGCAAAAGGATTTGAGCAATCATAAGGAGGTAATAATCCTCCCTTAAGAACTCTTAATTTCTCACTATACGCTTATAAAGTTTAGAGAAAATTTGAGTTGCATCCCACTTTATTTACCATAATTCAAGGTGCACCCCACTACTTTACCATAATGTACAACACCCCAACTTCCGTCAAAAACTAACGGTGAGAGTTGATTTTTTATCAAAATACCCCTCTATCAAATCACCATTATTACCAACCCCCCTCCTCAGCCTGGAAAGAGGAAAGGGATATTTAGGTCGAAAATTAACGGTCAACTTCGTTAGTTTTTGACGGAAGTGGGAGGATTGTACATTATGGTAAAGCAGTAGGGTGCACCTTGAATAATGGTAAATAAAGTGGGGTGTAACGCAAATTTTCTCTAAAGTTTACTCCTAAAGTACATATTGCTCGAGTAATATTGACTATCAATTTATTTAAAAAATCAACAAAGTAAAAAAGGTAAGCGGGAGCCTCATGGCATTGGGACACCCCTTAAGAGCTCCATTACCGGAGAGAGGTGCTACTAAAAAGGCACAGCATGATAAGTGACTATATTCAATAAACAAAAATGAACATCAAAGGAAAGAAGTCAACAAGAAATGTCAAATGGAAATTCAGTAATAATATATGGACAGGTAGGCTTCCGGAAAAAAAAAAGTTTTGCAGCCTCCAAATCTTCAGGAAAGCACCACTGCTGGTTGTGCTTATAATTACAGCCTTGAGAGTTGAGACCTCGGCATACTAGGATGATAGGATGCCAAATGCTATTCTGCAAGGACAGGGACACAAAATGACAATACAGAGATGGAAGACTTTGGCTTCCGTATGATGTCTAACATATGCTCAAGATGGAGAAGATCGTCGCCATCTAGGCACCTAGGAGGCCTTGCCAGGATGCCTGACCAAGGTGAACCTTTGGGCCTAATAGGTGTCAAAACCAAGCAAATGCTTGAATACTTGGGTTGCCTGCAATTTTATAGAACCTGTCGGATTTATGTAATTATTAAATTTCCAATTTTGTATGTACTTACCTTTTCATTCAATTCACTTAGGAACTTTCTTTAGGACAGCCCCAATAAAAATCCCTATAGCAGTTACAAATCTCTTCAGTTTTCTAGGCAAAGTATGCTCCAAGGTTCATTTCTTGGGTACAAAAACTTGTGAATATTTTGAGAAATTAGAGATCGTACTACGCATGCATATTTATAAACTACCAATGGTAGAGAGAGAGAGAGAGAGAGAGAGAGGGGGGGGGGGGGATCCACATCCCCGATTTTTGCATCCCCATGTTATCAACCGTTGGATCTTCTTTAAGTCGTCTAATCTTAACCATTGATTTGAATGGTTCAAATCAACGGTCCATTCAAATCAACGGTTAAGATTAGATGACTTAAACAAAATCCAATGGTTGTAAACATGGGGATGCTTGGGGATGCATAATAAGGGGGATGTGGATCCCTACTCATATTCAATGTTTTAAAAACCGGACCTGAGATCGACCCGGTCAGGACACTGTGTTGGTTCAAACCGGTCCAACTAGTGGGTTAATCCGGGTTGAACCAGTTACATAGACTTGTAAGCTTACATTGAACCAATAGATGAATTAGGAATCTACAATATTCCCAAGCAATATCTGGTTTTCCTATAGTAGTAGTAGTTCTCTACTGTTGAAGAATTAGGAATCAATTGTGAATCCGGTGATCTCATTGTAATAGATTTTCTATTCTACTCTGAATGATGACTGCAAATATACCAAGCATGATCATTAAAATTTATAAAAACAAACTAATATAGATTATTGAATTATATACAAAGTTACAAACAAAAATAGATCATTGACGAAATATAAAAAGGAAAGGAAGTTAATTAATATAAAAACAGAGGTTAAGAAAATAATGAGAAGAAAAAGGAAAGGAAGTTAATTAATCATATTCAAACTAATAGAATTGCAATTTAAAATAAAGAGAAAGTTAACCTGGTATGCTTCAAGTTTTTGAAGATGAAAAGTTGATTTGATGAGATGTGAGTTGCTAGAGTACTACGTTTTTTAGCTGATGCTTTGCTAGTGCTACTAATGTTTTGAAATTTGAACATTTGATTCTTTTAAATTGATGAGCTGCTGGTAATAGTTATTGTTAGAGAGAAGTTAAAATTAAATTAAAGAGGGAGATCAAAAAACAACAATTTTGAAAGTAAACTTTCAAATTTGAGTGACTTTTCAGTTTCCTCTTAGTAAGTAGTGCTATTCTTAGTAAATTTGAGTGACTTTTCAGTTGCCTCTTAGTAAGTTATGCTATTCTTAAAAATTAGTAGTTTTTAGTTAGCTTTAAAAAAATGGAAATAGAAAAGTCAAGATCAAACTGGTTCAAAACCCAGCTGGGTCAGACGGTTTGGTGGTTCAACCGGCCGGGTCGACCAGGTTACTAAAAAAATACCGATTTTTGAAAAAAATAGTAGGTCGATATTGAACCAGCCCAGAAAAATTACTAGTTCACGAGTTGACCAGTTCAACCGGCCGGTCCAGTCCGGTTTTTAAAACACTTCCTATATATATATATATATATATATATATATATATATATATATATGGCAATGCTCTAGAACCACCTGTGTAGTTTTATATTATGGAACCACCATATGTTACATAAGTTGGATTGGGATTGGGTGGTTGAGATTATAAGGTGGTGGGATGTACACATTTTAATCTCAACCATCCAATCCAAATCCAACCCATATAACAATGGGTGGTTCCATAATATGAAACCACCCCGATAGTTCTAGAGCATTTGTGTGTGTGTATATATATATATATATATATATATATATATATATATATATATATATATATACTTCCACCATATTTGGAAGTAATAATCCACTTCCCCCGGGATCGAACCCACCCACCCAGGATGTATTGTCTCCACGTACTAGCGACAAGAGCTAGGAGGCTTCATATATATATATATATATATATATATATATATATATATATATATATATATATATATATATATTCCATAGGCTCATATTCCTACATGAGCCAATGCACATGTGGACCAATAGATTCCTATTGGTCCACATGTGCATTGGCTCATGTAGGAATATGAGCCTATGGCTCATATTCCGTTTACCCTATATATATATATATATATATATATATATATATATATATATATATCACACAGGATGTATTGTCTCCACTTGCTAGCCACTAGCGCTAGGAGGCTTTATATATATATATATATATATATATATATATATATATATATATATACACACACAAATAGTCTGGCTTGAGCTCCGATCTTTTATTACATATATCCCTCGGACTATTATGGGTCAGTCTAGTTCTATGCGCGTGCATCATTTTTTGTGTTTCTTGCATCTTTCATTGATCCATTACACGCCCTACTAGGACTAGAATGTCAGTATCACGATCATTTAGTCGAAGAGACCGCTCCTCCATGTTTGTGTCTCAATTAGTCGATCAATGTCTCAGTTTATCTCCCTCTAATATTTAAGGGCACATCACCAAGGGATTCAAACCTCAAACCCATTTTCCCGAATCAGACTCGCTGTCGCGGTTTGGCACACTTGGAAGAAGCGCAACAGACGTATATTTGAATGCATTGGCACTGCTATAATAGGGATTATAAATAATATTGAGTATGATGTAAAATGTATGATGACAAACCAGAGTAGTTCCATATAACTTGGATGGATGTAAGCTGAATTAATCAATACAATTACCTTTTTCTACCCCCCCACACACACACACATATATAGGACCGGTGACCCAATGACCGGATCGGTGTCCATCCAGGACTGATACTCTAGTTGGACCTGCTAAGCAACCCCAATTTTGGATGCACGAGATAAAAAAACAAATATGAATGCAAAACAACGCGAGTTATCAGTGTTCTCGGTCGTTTGAAATTTTGAATCAACTTGATAAGAGTTCACAGAAGGATGTAAATATAAGCATGTCCTATTTCCAAAAAAAAATAAAAAATCTACAACAGTCCACTCAATAACATTCTACAAGTAGTCCCAGCTTCCAAGATAATAATACACTCATGATATGGAGGCTTTTTCAAGTTCTACCGATCAATAGCAAATAATGGGTAATGGAAGTGAGCCAAATGCCATAAAAAAATCAACTACAGATATTAAGATGCACAAAGTTCAGGACAAACCTCAGGAAATCCTTCAAGTTGAGGTCTATATCTGATGCATTCACGATACATCAAATCATTAACTATGTGGTGTGGCATAACTAGTTGTCCACGCAATATTATTTTGAAGGTTTCCGGTACATGGAGATATAAAACTGATGAATAAGCCTGTGAAAAAATATAGTTTAAAGCAACAAAAATATTTATTAAGAAACTGACAATTGGTAGCTCAAAACTTACTCGAAGAGAATATTGAAGGCGAGTTGCAACATTATTTTGAGTTAACTCGGTTTCACTGGATTTTTTTATCTTCTTCTGTTGTGTTTTATTGATCAAAATGTTCTGTGAAAAAGAAAGAAAAATATTAACCAGCTTCCATTTTTGCAAAACTAGAAACTGAAGGGGAAAGCAAGTTCATGTTGTTTCGAATTGTTATAGTGGCAAAGATGATGATGATGATGTTTCAGCAATAAAATAATATCAACATACCCAAACATGAAAATACTTGTATTGACCTCATAAATTACTAAAATCGGGTTTATATGATAAAATTTTGACCAAGAAATGCATATAGCTACAACATGGTAAGATTTGTAAAGTATAGAATCCCAATTATAAGAAACTGCATACTTAAAGACTTGAATGAACTGAAACAAATTATATCAGTAGAAAGAAGATAATGCGAACCTTTGCATCAGATTCAAAATCAAGCTCCATTTCCCCATCATCGTTGTACCATAAATTGAAAACGATTACTTTTGTCCCATGATGTCCTATGTCATTAAACTGCTCATTAAATTCAAAGAAAGTGTGAATGTAGAATTCTGGCAGCAACAGATAAATTAATAAAATACAATATCAATTACTCTATAATTGAATTTTTATTATGTGTGTGTGTGTGTGTGTGTGTGTGTGTGTGTGTGTATATATATATATATATATATATATATATATATAGTTGTGAAAAGTTGATTGCATGAACACAGTAATTATATAGGCACCATAAATTGCTGAAATACGAAGATCAAATGAAAACATCCAATAAAAATTAATAGAATAGAAATAACATAATTTAAGTTCTGCAATTTTTGATGTTCCGAAGCCTAGATTGGCGATGATTCTCTAATTCTACTGAGATTTAGATAGGTGATATCTAAATCAACTCACCGCAATAACTGATGTTTGATGTCAATGAATTCAATCAATCTAGATGTCTTACTGCAACTTATATGATAGACAGGGAGATCAAATGAAAAAAAAAAAAATCATTAGTCCAGAATTGACTAACAGAATATAGGAGTAAACTGTAGAAAAGTACTTGCTTCATAAGTGGAAAGGAATGTCAGATTTTCGTACTAGTAAGTCCAATATGTGCCCTGTAATTCAGATGAAAATGGAAGAATCGTAAACTTCTTTCATCAAACGAGACTCGGAAAGAGTGGCGTTAAAGATGTTGAAGTGAAAAGAACAAAAAGAAATAGGAACGGAGTCGAGGAATTGGAAGTATCAAGTCTTGATGACTGGTTTTTTCGTTTTGTAGGGCTGGGATGTTGAGGTAACTATCAGATAAGGTGTTGAGAGGCGTAATAATACATTGCTTACTTGCAACAATACTTCTCATATATTTACTGGGATGATTGTCGAATCATATACCAGTTCACAAATACCAAATCTTGTTTTGAGAGTATACTTTAAAATAGATACCTATAGTTTGTCCATATGTCATTTAAGGTGTTAATTCAACATCCGTCTTTCATGCCATGTAAGGTCTCAGTAAGGATTGACACTTCATGTTATCCAAGTGAAGACTTATTAGTCTGTCTTGTTATACAGTCATATATAATATGAACTGGACTTTTTGTTTAACATTGTAGAAGCTGGCAAGCTGCAAAAGGTTAGGATATCAAATTTATCATCATCCTAGCCTTCTCCATCAAAATGGGATCAGTCTGGAGCACACAAAAACTACATAGAAGATTCGACAAGTTCTTGTGACCGGCTGTCGATGTGACGTCAAATATTGGTGCAAAATTCCTAAACAAGGTAGCTATGACCACGAGGGTCATGCCATATAACCTAGGCAGGCCATTGGCAGGTTGGTAAATCTACATTATGGATATTCAGCTTAAGCTCATGCAACCAAGGAGCGCCCATCCAAGTTCCCCAAGGGTAACCCCTTTAGGATATCAAATTTCTTTCACAAAAATTCAATACCCGTTGGGCACCAAAATTACAAGATTTTGTCACTGAAGCAAACAAGGATAAATATGTGCAACTGTAGGCAACAAAAGGGAAGATGAGTCAAGAGTTGACTGCTATATATAAAGCAATAATTTTTAATTTGATTGACTAAATATGTTTATGTAGGAGTCTGCAATTAACTTTCAGAATAAGATATGACTCTTGCCTGCTGTCTAACAACAAAGGTACGGAAATGTGTAAGATGTCTTATCGAAGAATATGGATGTTATCAGTTATATTATTGAGATTTAAGGTATCAAAAAACAGTTAGGATCGTTGCATAAAAGTTGACTTCATAATATAACATATTCTTTTTCTAGAAAAGTTAATAACTTTACTTTGGACAGAGTACAACAAGTCACTGCAAAACTATTGACAAGTTAGAACTTAGAACTCTAAAACTCACGGATTTCAAAAGCCAGGCAAGGAGAATTTGAATGACAAAATGTCTATATCAAGGATTCTCAGTTATTTTGGAAAAAATATCACTTGATGTTCTTGTCTTGTAATATGCTTAAGCCATCCATGTTTTGGAACTTGGAAGAATATGCTGGAATCAAGATTGCAATTATCTTCACATGAAAGAGTCTTGTAAGATCATAATTGAAAGTTCAAAAGAATCGTGGGTTTTAGCACATCCGCATATCACCATTAAAGAAAATTGATTGTCAGTTCTGCATCTTTACCACAAAACTAGTACCAATCAAATCATTTATATATGTATCACCACTTATTCTCTAGGGGGAACAAATTCGTTGGATTAAAAATTTAAAAGTGAGCATATTTCAAAGAAAAAAATATGGGAGAGCAGATTCAAGCACATAACAAACTGCTCATATATGTACATGCATAAATGGACAAGCCTAAATATGCATGTATGTAAATGGAATCAAACAACTTACAAGTTACTAGACTTTTTTAGAATTTGGATTTGAAGGAATTCCTTAAGCTGCACTCAACAAATTGGTATGTTGTTGTTACATTTATTTGTTTCTTCGCTATATCAAAATAGAGCAGAGGTATCATGCAGTCACAAACAAGAGCCTCTCATGTAATACATCCTACAATGCATGACCAGTCAATCTTATGGCTATCGTTAAATTTCACGATCATGTCCTGCTTGTTATCAAATAAACATAGAATTCAATTACCTAGACCATTATTTCTAGATTCCCAACCTTTTGCTCCCTAACCAGTAAATATGAGAGAAAATACCTAATCATATGGAACTACAATGTAGCATCACTAGACCATCACATTTTTCAAGTTAATAGTAAGAAAAATCAGACATGCATGCAAAAGGCGGCATCTGTTCCAGCTTAGTATAGATCTTACTTGTGTTAACAACTCGGTTTCTGAAGCAAAGGGTGACCATCTTAAGATTGTGGATAAATTAGAGGAAAACTGTTTTTGATTGGTGCGTAATAGCTGCCAAAAAGCACCAGATGACGGAATGAACTCATAGTCCACCTGCAACAAGCAATAGAGACTTCATAATCCAAGTGTTAAATGCTATGGAAATTGGAAAATCAAGCTCATCCCAATATGCATATATCAGAAGAAGTGGTTGACTCGTGAAACACCACAATAGATTTTTTATAAACAACTTAGTGCAAAACTTACCACAGGAACCACTATATCATCGCAAGCAGTTTGTCTCAGAAATGTATAAGAAAGGAGCCCAACACTTTGAGTCAACTTCCTGAAGGAACAAACTGCCAAATACGTCAAAAGATGACTTCTACAAGCAATTTTGTTCAGATTACACACTCACATGAAACAGATACAAATTAAACACTCACGCAAACAATGTTAAGACCCCGACGATTAGGAGATTTTTGGTTCAAAAAAAGAGAAATAATGAGGCTATTTCAGAAAGAGAATTTTAACAGTAGAAGAATTTTGAAAAGATTAGAAAAAAACGAATGAATGATAGAGTAGTATTATTTGATACCTATTTGTAAAAAGGGAGATACTAATTATGACTAATCGAATGAAGATTAAGAAGAGACGTGTATTCTCTAGAATCAATTAGTTCTATGCTGGAGAGGAAAGCTATCTACTTAATAAGAGGATTAACAGAAAATTTTAAAATAACAAGAATTACAGAAGGTTTTCTTTGACTCAGACAGACTGATGATATTCCTTGATAGATTATATTTGAGTAGTTATATTAAGATCACTAGGATATGAATGACACAGCTGAGACTATTGTGAGGATAATTGAAGGAGACAACTCTCTATTTCTCATTACCATATGACTGCATCAAGGATCAGCTAAGGTTACCTCTTTGCACTATTTATGTATAAATTTACTAGGCATATTTGGGATGAGATTCAATGGTGCATGGTATCTGCTGATGATATTACTAGCAAACATAATTGTGCACCGCACACTTAAGTAATTTAACTATCTACATTTTATTTTGTAGAACATATATATAAATGATTAATACTATATTAACACATGGTCAACTCAGATCAAACATAGTCTAGTTTAAATCTTACATATTTTAGATTAGGATAAGCCAAAAATGAAGTAACGACAGTAACATTACAGATCATAAATTACATTATTAACCATTGTAGAATAAGTCTTGTGGTGGATTGTTTGGCTTATGTTTGCTAGTTCAGATTTTGTTCGAAATTGATGATGTGATCTACAAGAAATATGGAAATAGATATAGCCTACCTATTCAGACCTGTATGGAAGAACAAATTAAGATATAGAAATTTTCAAATTTTGTCAGAAATTGATATGTAATCTATGTAACATAGATTAAGATATTGGAATATAAGATTTAATATTTTTAATAGGATCCAGATATGGAAGAAAAATTAAGATATTGAAATATGATATTTAATTTTTTAATAAGATTTAGTAAGATGTCTATCATCCCAACTAGAGTACAAAAAATCATTTGTAGAATTATTCATCACCTCAATAAAAAGGTTGAGGATCTCATAACTTAGTGACATGGCACGACATGATTGAAGGAGGCTCCAAAGATTCTCTATATTAAAGAAAACTCCTAAAAAATTGTGTGAGCTTCACGACTGGAACAAGATTTGCAGCCTAAACTAGAAACCGGGAAAGAAGCTTTAGAATCTAAAGGTTTTTAAATTACTAGTAAAAAACAGACTATATGAGATGTAATGTTCGTAAAACATGTACAATGGAAGTCTATTTTGATGGTCAAAAAATATCTAAGGCACCATTTGGTTAAGGAATTGGGGAATGTAGGAATTAAGAAATTGATTCCTTTTTCATAGATTCTCCAATTCCTCAATCAAGGAATTAGACCTAATTCCTTGATTCTGGGAAGGAATTAGGCTCAATTACTTAGCTCCTTAATTCATCAACCAAATACCAATTTGCTATATAGAAATCTAGATCAGGAATTAGGCGTAGTAGAAACTAACTCCTTAATACCACCCTCGATGACGAATCAACAAATTGGTAAAACACAAACGACAAGAAATTAGAAAGGTTTGACCCGAATAAAGAATTCAATCTTGCATGTGGCACTGTGCCAAGATAGCATTTGGCGAGGAATATCCAGAATCTAGGAAACAAACAAAAGCACAAAAGGAAAAAAAAATTAAAGGAGGTTTGACCACAATTAAAGAATTATAATTCTTAGTGTGGGTGAGACAACAGAGTTTAGCAAGAATTCGTGTTATAGAAGAGATGACTCTTAACCCAACTGAATGGAAGATAAGGATTCATCAGCGGACCCATAAATTTGGGATAAAAGTTTGATTGATGTTGCTCTTGGTGTGCACATTGTCCTAACCTGAGATAAAATTGTCTAAATAATAAGTGTGACGCATGAGCTAAATTCGTGTAGATGATAAACTTGTCTCTCCAGTAGCCGAACTTCTACACTGTTGAGCAATGCTCTATGTTGCTAGTAGGCAAAATTTTGGGGCCAAGTTATATGGTAAATCCTTTTGTGACACTTCCTTAACTTACAAGCTATAGTTGTTAAGGAAGTTCAAGGTTAAGTGACCAAATTGTATCTCATCACTCATGTGACTCCTAGTACAATAAGACTTCAGTCACAAAAATCAAGTACATCAAAAGAGTGTGGTTTGGTGAATAAATGTACCTATTATTTGTGTGGCGACTAAAAACAATCACATCTGCTCCAAGTCTCATAGTACTGGTCTTAAAACCGTTTCCATCTACACAATAGAATCAGCACTTAGTAAAACTTTAAAACAACTTCAGTACAGTAATATAATAAAATGAATACTGAATATTAGAGGATTTATACATTGTCCAATGCAAGTATTTGCTTGCTTGTCTGAAAATCCAAAACTCATGCACTGTCGCAAGGCTTCGGGGTCCATTCCACCCCCATCGTCTAATATTAACCCCACCACCAATCCCCATTCAGTGCATCAAAAATTAAGTTAATATATAATTTCTGGTGAAGAAAAAGATGTAGGTAATACTGACAATCGTGGTAAAATCATGGAGGATTAACACACCTTGAATTTGCAGAGCAGCATCTCTATTCCGTGGATTTGTGAATTTATCTACCATAACAAAGGTAGCCCCTTTTTGTACCTAGTCCAATACAACATCATAAAAATATACAAAAGAAAAAATCAACGGTTACAATATGATATTTGACCTGATTAAGAAATAAGAACCACCAACAAATATAAGTATTCACTAGAACGAAAAAAACAATGCACATACAACATAAAAGCTAAGACTGTTAACGTGTATACATCAAGCTTCTCTATATTTTTCATACAAGACCTCTAAAGATGTAATAATATCGACCTATTTTTCCTGTAACATGTCTGCTGGCAATTCCTCCTCATTGACTCATCAAATTGTAAGATGCCAACTGGAGATTCATATAACTTAGGCATATCTATTGCATGGGAGAAATCTCTACATTCAGACATGTCAATAGACTGGCATAATCTTTATGGCCACTCAATGTGTTCTTAATGCACACCCTCTCTACTAATGCCAAGAAGGCGAAAACACCATCTCACATGTAAGTATCACTACATACAATCAATAGAATTGTAAATGAGTTCTCCAGTTTCTAGCTGGCAACTGATTTAAAACGAAATGGATTAGACAATCATCATAACATTGTCTGGTACTTCAATAATGTATCCTATGCATATTAGGCATCTCATACAAATGTACACAGAACATTGATCTGATCCCAAATTTTTGGATGGCTACTAAAATGAGATGTGTAAGGATATCAATACCCACCTCATCAACTGCATTGTCCAGAAGTTCAGCAATAGCTGCAGTTAAGAAAACAAATAATACATCACGCAAGTATCAGTACAACATTTAAATTACTGGTTGAGAAAGAAAGATCAATTCGACGTACCACCAAAAGCCCACTTGTGTGAAGTTGCATTTGAATGGAGAAATTTGGGATGAATGCGTAAACGATTTTTTCCATCTGAGTGCGCAACATGATAACAGAAATCTTCATCGTGCACAAGAAAGAAGACATAAGTCAAACAGAATCCGAAGGCAACATACTTCTAGAAGCTGGTGGAACAGAGTGCCTGGCTTCATAATCCCCAGACTTCCAAAATTGTCGTGAAACTGGAGCAAAAGAAGCATATGAGGTAGATGCAGGGCAAACCCCATCCGTAAGACCATTCTCTTGGTCCGTTGTATAGGAACCATTTGATAAACCATTTACTATGTTATGACTTCTTTCATCCAGGAACCTTGGTTTAATTAAATACTCTTTAGGGTGCTGAGTATTCGCAGCTGGATATTTTCCTCTCTCTTCGGGTACACTTGAGAACAACAAGGGCTTTACGTCTTTAACTTCCGGCAATTCAGATTCCTCATCACTGGATATGTCAACGTAGACGGGAAAGCTCATCCTAATTAAAAAAAATAGTCAGAATGAAAACTATGAAAAAAAATCTTTTTAGAAAAGGAAATAGGTTAAGTAAATATATTCGATGGTACCAAGTATTTGCACAGTGCATAACTATTATCTCAAAAATGATTCTTCATTGTACAATTTAAAGATGTGAATTTGATAGAAAGGAAAAGAACTGCTAACATTCATCAAAAAGATAAGTCTTGTCACTAGCAACTGCAAAGTTATAACCAATTGGTATTAAATAAAGACTGGCCCATAATGTGACATAAAACATTATTAAGAGCACCAGCACAAATTCAAAACAGAGGTATTTGGATGACAAAAATATTATGTCGCAAATAATAAAAAATACGACAAAGGCCGAGTCGTAAGTAATGCAAAAAAGTCACTCCTAACTTCAACTAGAAGGTCAAAGTGACACAGATAACATTGTCTACCAAAAAAAAAACAAGTAAAGCCTTTATCCCAAAAAATTTGGTGTCGACTGTTGCAATCCTTCTCTTCCATTTAGCTCAGTTAAGGGACATGTCACCATCTCGTTTATGACAATTCCAAAAATCGTATTCTTCTTCTAACCTCCATACAAGTTCACTTAGGTCTACCTCTAGTCTAGTAGCCCCTGTGACTAGTGTCTCATTGTTCCTCCTAACTAGTGTATCTATTGGTCTAGATTGCACGTGTCCCTACCACTTGAACAATATTTTCTCATTTTATGGCATAACCCCCAACTTACGACACAAGTCACCGTGCATTCTATCTTTCAACATGATGCCACCCACCCATCTTAGAATTTTCATTTCTCCTAAGTTCATTTTCTGAATATGATTTTTAAGTTTTAACTATTCAATACTAATCAATAAGCATGTGAGGTCTTATAGTCGTCTCACATAATCTTTCTTCCAACTTCAAAGGTATGCTGCAATCACAAAGTACTCATCTATTTCAACCATCTTGTATCAATTTAGTTTACTTCTCGGTCTCTTCATCATGATGTATAATTGACCCTAAATGTTGACCCTTACATACATTTTGTTCCTCAATATGTACTCCTCCCTAGTTTCTTCTTGACTTTTGGTTTAATTGTTGAAGTCACATTCCACAGTCTATGTTAGTCCTGCCAATTTTAAAATCCTTAGATACCAAAGGTTCTATCCATATAGAAGTCAAAACTTCTCTACTCTCATCAACAAGAATCATTAACCATGGAACATCTTGTCGAATATGCCTAGTAATTTCATCCATAACTAGCAAAAACATAAGAACATAATGTTAATCCTAGATGTAAGCCAATGTTGATGAGAAATAACAAAAACCATATAATCCGAAACTTGTGGATGCCCCGATAGAAAAGTTATGAATGTAGTACTTAAAAAGTTAACTTTATAAGCATGAATAGTACTCAACACTACTAAAAGTAATATCAATTGCATTTATGCCCGGATTCAAAAATATAAACTAGCGCTTGTCCAGGTTGAAAAGTAATGAATTTACCATTCAAAAATATGAAATCATGTTTTTCCAGGTTGGAAAGTTATGAATTCACTACTAGGGATTATGAACACAAGAAGTTGAAATTCAAAATCACCACTATGCCAATATAGGAAGTTATGAACTTTAAGATAGTTAAGCCATAACAAAACCCATGCAGTCAGAAACTTGAGCATGCAAGGACTTAAAAGTCACCAATGTTGTTTTTGAAAAACTTGCGAACTTGAAAAACAAGGAATAAGTTTACCACTATGAAACGTGCTATCGATTACATTTTATCCATGACATTGAATAGGCACTTTGAGCTATTTAACAAAAAAAGAACCTTGAATTCCAAAATTTTATAGCTCAGATAGGATAAATTAAAGAAAAACATAAGCTATTAAATCAAAAAATAAAAATTATACAACCAGTTTGAAAAGTTACGAACCTGACGAAATTTAGCTCAATCTTGAAGAAGTTATCTAAAAAAACATGAATTCTAAAATTTATATAGACCAATTTGAAAAGTTACGAACATGGAGAAACTAAGCTCAATATTGAATAAAAACAAGCTATTTAACAAACAAACAAAAACATAAATTCTAAAATTTGTAAGGCCCGATTTGAAAAGTTACGAACTTGAAGAAATTAAGCTCAATCTGAAGAATATATATAACAAAAAAAAAACTTAGAAGTAGAAGAAGATATATAACAAAAAATCATAAATTCTAAAGTTTATATGGCCCAGTTTGGAAAGTTGCGTACTTTAAGAATAAAAAAAAGAAGACAAAAACTTTGCATACCGGAGTTCGCCAGAAACCGCCAGCAGCTTTCTGGCGGTGGGTCGCCGAGGTATGCTCTGCTCTTTGACGGTTAGGGTTTCGAGTTTGGGAAATGAAAATTTGGGGCGGTTTGAATCTTTTGATTTCTACATATGGAAGCTGTTTGTGATAACGTCACCCGGTTAAATTTGTAGTGTACATCCCAATAAAAAAAATAGGATAAATTACGTTTAGATCCTGAATTTTATAGGGAATTGCAATTGCCAAGAAGGTTCTTACAATATCCAATAATTTTCATGATGGGTTAACAAAACTACACTAAATTTACCAGATTTTTTCATTTAAAGTAATATAAAATTATATATTTATAAAAAACGGGAAAAATTTTGGGTAATTGCGGAGGGGGGGACCACTCGCCAACTCAGTTGGCGAGGTGCTGAGTTGGCGAGCATCTCGCCAACTGAGTTGGCGGGGCGCCCTCCTCGAGGGGCCGCTCGCCAACTCAGTTGGCGGGCGATGCACCGTTGGCAAATTAGCCGTTGGCCAACGGCTATATTCACTTCCTATAACCCCCCCAACACTCCTCACACCACATTCTCCTCCTACCCCAAACACTCCTCACACCACATTCTCCTCCTATTTTCACAACTTCCTGCTCTTGATATTTACTAGCGATGGCTACCCGCAATGACGGTCGTATTCCTGGCGGACCGACTACCGCGCTTATTATTAAGCAACGTGAAGAGCACATTTCTTGTCAGATATTTACTGGCGAGGTAATTTTTGAAATTACAAGTTGCCAACTTTATTAATGTATATGTTTTTTATAATGCCTATGTTTACTTTATTAATGCATATATTTTTTTATAGTTATACGACCATGATAATGCTTTACGAACCCGGATCCACGTACATTGGCGGTCTGAAAGGAATTATCGTACGTGGGAGCTAAATTCGGTTCAAAAGGCTTTGGTGGAATCCTTTGGATTCCACTATATAGATCGTGTTAGATATTTAATTCACGATCTTCATTTAGTTGTAAGCCTTGCGGAGCGTTGGTGGCCAGAACGCAACACTTTTCAACTCCCATTCGGTGAGATGACGATCACCCTTTTTGATGTGGCGAATATACTAGGGTTACCTATTAAAGGTAACGCTATATATTTTGATCCGCACTTAAAGGGATCTGATCTGATCCGGAGTTATCTTGGTGTTAGCCCTCCTCCAGGTCTAAAAGACGGCAATTATGTGAAATTTTCATGGCTCCGTGGCAACTTTATAGACCTACATCAAACTATTGATGGGGTGGTTGATGTAGATGAAAATCGGGTATGTATTTTTATTAGTAAATTTGTTTATTACTTAATTTAGTGGTGCAATTCTATATAACACTTAATAAATCCAGGTCATTCGTTGCACTAGAGCGTATCTGCTCTGTTTATGTGGTGCAATTCTATTTCCCGATGCATCGGAAAATCTGGTAAATGTACAGCTTTTACCATTCTTGGATGATCTGACAAAACCTACTGAGCATGCGTGGGGAGCTGCTGCTACTCTTGCATTTTTGTACGCCAATCTGACAGAATTTGTCAGATCCAATCGCAAGAGTATTTGTGGATGTATTTCACTGATACAGGTATGAATGAAAGACCTTAAAAAGTTAGAGTAATTTTATACGCAAATTATGTTTGTACTAATATCATTTTTTTTTATAGTTCTGGTCCTACGAGCACTTTTATATTGGTAGGCCTGTTACCAGCATTCTCAGTGATGTTGGAGTATTTCCAGTTGCTATGCGCTGGCCTACAGACGTAGTGGATTATCAACACTACCAATACAGGACTGTATCACTATATCGTAGCCAATTTGATACACTGCGGTATAATCAGGTAAATTTTAAATATGCAATAAATATCTTTAAATTATTTAAGTTTTGATCGTAGACAAACATCACATCTAATTGATACAATATCTTTAAATAGGTAACCTGGTTACCGTACTCATTTGAACCTGATGCTCCAGAAATCAAGATGACATCCCATGCATTTAGTTTACACAGATGTCATATTATATATGATCGGTTCACCATGTACCATCCGGCAGACCGTGTTCTTCGGCAATTCGGAATGGCCCCAATAATTCCCGATGATCCACCGACAGTCGGTTATCAGACATCAAATGCATTACAACTAATCATTGGTCTCGTTGCTGACTGGAATAATCGGTTCGAGAATTATAGTGTGAGGGACATGTCTCCCAGACTAAATTCTGCTGAGGAATGTAAGTTATAAGTTACTCATTATTCGTATTGATTTAGTGTAAATAGTTTGCTAACATTTTGTTTACATTTTGCAGACATAGGTAGCCTCGACTACAGGCAATGGTGGGGATGCCCTCTTATGAGCAACCGAGTATACCACTATGAGGAGCAAAGGTTCAAGACTAGATCTGTAGACGATTCTACTCTGCGTGCTTTTGCCGATGGAATACATGATTTGGTATGACTTCATTATACTTTCAAAAATACATATACATAGATATGATAAATATATTAATTTACGTGTTCTTCAAATTTCAGAGTGTTGTATACCAACAATATTTGCAACAACCTGAGATAAACCTTCCCCCACAAGGTCGACTTCTTATGGAGGAACTTGTGACTCGTGTTGAGCATCTGGGTATTGGACGGGAACCGAAAATGCCTCCAGTACAATCCCGTCTTCCACCGGACTATCCGACCGGCTTAGTACGACAGAGACACTCTCGTCGTCGGCGGCGGCGGGATACTGCTGGAGCGGGCCCGAGTGACCAGTATGCTGAAGCGGGCCCTAGTGACCAGTATGCTGGAGCGGGCCCGAGTAACCAGTATGTTGGAGCGGACCCTAGTTACCAGTATGCAGGAGCGGATCCGAGTTACCAAACTGCTGGAGATGAAAGCTACCAGATATTCACACAATTTTTTTCGACTCCATCAGCACCGCTGCCTACCCAAACTCAACAAGACGAGGACGAAGATTAGTAGAAAATTTGTAACATTGTATGATTACAATTTTTGTATGATTTGTAATGGTTTTTTATTACAATATTTGGGTATTGAACAATTCTATTTTAATCTCTCGGTTGACTAGTACATCTTCTTCGGTTGTGTCCCATAGCACCACAATTACTGTAACGTAGATCTCTTGTCGATGAATCCCGGGGTTTGATGCGGTTCTTCTTTGGTCTTCCGGCTTTGCGTCTTACATCTGGCACCCCAATTTGTCCTCTTACCAAAGGACCTTGGATTTCGTAGGGAACTGAAATTGGCTCCATTTTATGCGCGTATACAGTTTTCAAGTTTTCAAGTTTTATATCCTCTTAATTATATCAAACACACTCTCTGCATCTGTTTTATTATATGATCTAGCAAGCGAGTCTAACAAGCGTTGAAATACTGGTTCTTTTGTAACTTTTTTCATGTTTTGTTTAAAATATTGAATACAAAAAAAATAAGGAGATGTAGGAAAAATAGCACGAACAGTATTTATTAATCCCTTTTGCTTGTCAGATATAATTGAAATTGAACTCCAATCATTAAAACAACTTTCAAAAGATATTTTAAGAGAATTTAAAAACCAAGACCAAGAATCACTATTCTCACCTTCAGCAACAGCATAAGCTATATGATATAATTGATAGTTAGGATCGTGAGCACAAGCAATAAATAAGATACCTTGATATTTAGACGAAAGAAATGTAGCATCAGTACTAATAATTGGTAAACATCCACTTAAAAATCCATCAATACATGACTTAAAACAAATAAAAATTCGTTGAAAGCTATTGTTTTCGGTAGTTTTAATAAAACATGTACTACCTGGATTTGTCTCCATAATTCTATAACAATACTCCTCAAGACTAGCGTATGCCTCATCATAACTACCATTAATTTCAGCTAATGCTGGCTCTCGGGCTCCCCATGCTTTTGAATAACTAACTTGTATACGGTGCTCCCTATATATATCTTTAACAATTTGTGATGGACTGTATGACTGGTTATCTCTAATAATGTCAATTATCATGGTCTTAATCCATGAAGCGGTAGCTAGTCGATGACGTCCTGTACTAAGTCTTCCTAAACAAGAATGACGATTTTCTAATGTACTAACTTTAACTATATCGCCATTTTCAATAGATTTGACATATACTCTCCAATTACAATTCGGTTGATCACAACTATATATAATTCCACGAGCATTATTCATAAGACTAGCTGAACAACTAAAATTATATTTAATTGCTAAATTACTTATAAAGCTTCTAAAGTGAGAACGACTAGGAAATGATTGTCCCTTAAATAATTCATCAGTGATAGCTTTTACAACATCATCATCTACCGTATAATCTACATTTTCAACTAAATTATCACTATTTTCATCGTCGTTGTCACTATCATCATCATGGTTAGATTCATCTGATGAATGACCTTCTTGGATAAATGAAACTATTTGTTGAGAAGAACTAGCACCCGAACTAACATGCTGATATTCAGAAAAATATTCATTATTTCTACTATCTAAGGTAGTTGCTACTTTAATAACATATATTTTTATATATCGTGATTGTGAATTAATCTCAAGAATATAATTCCATGCATCTTCACTATCTATCAAAAAATAATTAGAACAGAAAATAGACTTCAGAATAAAATCATAATGAATAGAACAACGTTCAATAATATGATTACGTATATTTTCAAAACTAATATTCGGGTAAGTTGAAAAAATTATACTTTCTCCTCCTTCGTAATTTAACCCATTTACTTTACCGCCGTACGAGCATACAATTCTTACGCTACGATCCATGACGGTTGAGAACTTTTGCTACAGAAAACAGGAGGAGGAAGCTGTGAAAATAGGAGGAGGAAGCTGTGAAAATATGAGGAGGGGTAGGAGGAGGAGAATGTGTTGTGTGAGGAGTGTTTGGGGGGTGGGGGTGTTTATAGGGGTTGGAGGGAGCCGTTGCCCAACGGTTGGGTAGCCAACGGTGCATGGCCCGCCAACTGAGTTGGCGAGCGGCCTCTCGAGGAGAGTGCCCCGCCAACTCAGTTGGCGAGATGCTCGCCAACTCAGCACCTCGCCAACTGAGTTGGCGAGTGGTCCCCCCCTCTGCTAATTCCCCAAACTTATCCCGTTATTTATAAATATATATTATTTTATTACTTTAAATGAAAAAATCCGCTAAATTTACTATAGCTTTTAGAAATAAAATTTATATAGCTTCCATTGTAAATTAAGGATAATTTTGATAACTTACTTTAAAAAAAATTTAACATTGTAAAAGTTATTTTGGCAATTACAATTCTCATTTTATATCAGGTTAGAGTTTAAGCAATCGCATATCCAGTTTTAAAATTTTGAGTCTGTATTTTTAATTTTAGGATCTGGAAAAAAAAAACAAAATTAAGTAGGATTAAGTGAGAAAAAAATTAAGTGAGGGGGAGGAGAGTCAATACATATAATCTTCTTGGATTAGAGAAAGAGTAAAATGGGTGTGGGTGTGTGTGTGTGTGTGTGTGTGTGTTTAATAACTATTGCTTTGATTAGAAGTTTTTGATGGGAGGAGGATTAATAAAAATATAATAGTTACAAATTTTTTTTATTACATATGACATAAAATTTGATTCGATTGATTTTTAATAAATAATTGTAAAAAAATTATACAATAATCAAAGTAAAAAAAATGAAAGAGTCATAATATTTTAATAGAACAAAAAGAGATTTTTATGACTTTTTAAACGAAATATCCAACTTTCTCTCATTAACCTTTCGATTTAGGAGTTAAAAAATGGATAAAAGAAGGTTAAATAAACCATCACTTAAACACTCATTTCTAAACCCCTACCCTCAAACCAAACATGCTTTTTTCTCACTTAATTTCTTTCCACTTAACTCTCTTAACCCTCAATCCAAGCAAACCCTTAGTTTCCTTTTGGGCTAATTAGCGCTTAAAGCATGGATTTTTATATCAGCTTAGAGTTTAATCGCTGACATAACCAATTGAAAAGTTTTGAATCTGTATTTTTTTTTTTTTTCTATTATACCATAAATATGAGTACAGGGGCAACAACCAACACATGTGAAAAAGGAGGGTGGAATAGGAAAGAGGATAGCAAAAAAATATCCAAGCTCCAAACTTTCATGGACATGTCCCGACTTATAACTCTAAGCTTGTACGAAATCTTTGGTATAAACGCTAATTAGCCCTTTCAGTTTTCCCATTATACCCTCCTTTGTAGTATGTTGTTGCTCTTGTAACTCATTTTCAGTGTATAATTACACAGGGAAAATGAAAAATATATAAAATTATTTAGGGTCAAAACTTTTCGTTTGAACATGCTAGGTCAAAAACTTTAAGCTGGTATAAAATTCAATGTCTAAATGCTAATTAGCCCTAAAAATTATTAAAAAAATAAGGATAAAAACTTTTTAATTTGACATGTTAGGTCATAAACTTAAAGCTGGTATAAATCCAGTGTCTAAAAGCCAATTAGCCCTAAAAATATTGAGTTTTCTGATTTTTAATTAGGATTTGATTTTATAAAGTTTGTGAGAAATAAAGACATTAATTGATTGGTAAATTATTTCTAAGGACTTGTTTGGATAGTTGCAACTCTCATAGAGTATGAGAATGGTATTTTATTTGTTAAAATTGAAATGTACATATTTTTTAAAATTTCATCATAGTTCTCGTCTCTTCCTTCTATTTTTTATGTTTTGATACATATATTTTATATCTTGAAAGTACCCAATTCACACTTTCATATTTTTATATTAAAATACAAGAGATGGAAATGTTAAAAATATATATTATAACAATAACAACAAATAATTTATTATCTAACTAAATTAATAATTACTTTCTAATATTGATTATTTAACTATTTTAAGTATTGATAATTAATATCATCAAATATCTTATAAAGTAATTATAAAACATTCAATAATAAAATTATTATTTATTATTGGTTACTTATTTTAATTATTAACTACCTTAATTGTTTAAGATTAACTAGCATTTTTAACGTATTTGACATCTATATTGCATAAACACGGATAAGAAACGAAACGATACAATAAAGACACGACGACACGAACACGATCTTTAATTGATGTGTCGTATTACATTTTGGAGTGTCCATAATATATTGACATCTATGTTGCATGAACATTGATATGACACGGCGATATGAATACGGTCCTTATTTTGATGTGTCTTCGTATATTTTTACGTGTTCAACTATATTTTGGCATGTTCGATAGATTTTTCATAATGCGTCCGACAACATGACCAACCTTTTTTAAGGTTTATACTTGGATAATTATTTAACTTATTAGAAGTTGATATTTAATACATGAACACCTTATTAAAAAAGAAAAAATTTAAAATTGTTACTTCTATCCCCGTCCTAACAAAATTTGATGGCAGTGGGGAGGCCTTCTTTTGCCCCTGGCAAAGAGAAACTGTGAATTAGAGGATAAATATGTCTCCAAGTTCATGTTCTCGTTTTCATGTTGAAACAAACAGATGTAGCACATCTAGGCTCTACTTCTTGTCGGTTGCCAAATCTAGGTACAAATTACATCTTACAAAACAGTCCATGATTATAGCTTATATGTTTTTAAGTTTATATTTCATACATGTCCCGCTATGGTCCCGTTTGGGACCTAATTTAGATTTCCCAAATTCGAGTTTTTAGGCTAGTACTCTCTCTCTCTCTCCATATATATATATATATATATATATATATATATATATATATATATATATATATATACCAAAACTTAGCCTTTAATGTGGATTTTTTTTTATTCTGCAAATACACTTGCATATCTATTTATTCTAATAAAAAACTTCGATTCTTTTAGGGGTAGTTAGTTACTTACAAAATTTGATAGAACTCTAAACGTCTCTCTCTCTCTCTCCCTATATATATACATATAATGCCAAAACTTAGCCTTTAATGTGGATTTTTTTTTTATTCTGCAAATACATTTGCATATCTATTTATTCTAATATACAAAATTGATTCTTTTAGGGGTAGTTAGGTACTTAAAAATTTTGAATACATATATGGTGTCTTTTAGTTTTCTAAATCAGCATGCAGCATATTAATGATGCTAATAATACACCATTAAAAAAACAAATGATGCATTCCTAAATTAGCGAATTTAATTAAGATGCTAATGAATGCATGCAACATGCTAATAAATGCTATTTTAGAAGGAAAAAAAACTTAATTTGCACCGTAAATTATGCATGGTTCAAAAAAATCCATATTGCATTCTAAAATAGCACATTTAATTAATATGCTAATTAATGTATGCCTAAGAATACAACACATTTTATTGGATGTTCACCCAAAAAACTATGGTGTATGTTCACCCTTCCAAACAAGTGTTGCCACGTGTCGAAATAGGGATCAAAACAACTTTGGATGTTCACAAAACCGTTTATAAAGTAGTTATAGATTGTACTATTTTGACACGTGATAACACTTTAGTGGAAGGGTAATATACACCATAGTTTTGATGGGTGACAAAAAATCTCTCTCTCTCTCTCTCTCTGTATGTATGTATATATATATATATATATATATATATATATATATATATATATATATATATATATACTTGCACGCCTATAGTATAGAACACTACGGTCTAATTTAACTTACTACTCCGTAGATTTTCTTCGTGGGTTTCAAATTACAGTTTAAATGATAGATTTAAACATACGTGTTATCTCTCTTTCAAAAAATAATCTAAAACTCTATTTAAAGATAGATTATTTTTAGATTTATTTTTAAAGATATATTATTTTTAAAAGATATATTATATAAAAGATAGATTATTTTTATCATTAATATTAAAACTAATATTAAATTAACATTAAAACTAATATTAACAATAATATTAAATTTAATATTAACATTAATATTATTATTAACATTAACACCAATATTAATATTAACATTAATAATAAAATATAAATTAAAACAAATTTAATACTAACATTATAATATAAAACTCTATTTAAAGATAGATTAATTTTTAGTTTTATTTTTAAAGATATATTATTTTTAAAGATATACTTATTTTTAAAGATAAATTAATTTTAAAAGATATATTATATAAAAGATAGATTATTTTAAAATATAAATTTGTTTTACTATTAATATTAAATTAATATTAAATTAATATCAAAACTAATATTAACAATAATATTAAAGTTAGTGTTAATATTAAAATTTAATATTAATATTAATATTAATATTAATATTAATATTAATATTATTAACATTAACACCAAATATATTAACATTAATGTTAACGGTAAAATTAATAATAAAATTAAAATTAAAATTAATTTAATATTAACATTAATTTAATATTAACATTAATTTAGTTTTTGTTTTATTTTTTATTTTTTATTTTTTATTTAAATTTAAATTTTTATCTTTATCTTTATCTTTAACCTTAATATTAATCTTAATCTTTAATCTTTATCTTAATCTTAATCTTAATCTTTATCTTAATTTTGATTTTTTTTCTTACAAAAATATTTTTTAATCTACTTTATTAGGATAGAATTAAATCTATTATTTAAATATTAATTTTAAACTATGAAGGAGTATGTTAAATGAAACCAGAAGATTATACGTAGGAACAGATATGTGACAATGACCAGCTACGCATCAAGTGGACTCCAACCAAACTCGAATGCGTATATGCTTTATAAAATAAGGTCAAGCTATCTATATACTAGTATAATACACTATCTCAATCCATAAGAAGAATAAATGTCATGAATGAACAACATGTAAGACAGTCGGTCGTCCTGTAATACACATGTCCGAACAAGCTCGAAAATGAGAATATAGCTTGCAAAACTAGACCATTCAACATAATATGTCATCATAAAATATAGAAGACGGAAGAAGAATAAAAGTACCACTAGCAATACATCAATCATGGAGACGCAATAAAAAATCTTCTATCTACTCTACCAAGCAAGCTAAGCAATAACCTAGAAAAGAACCAGGTGCTCGGTGGGACGTAATAAGATACATATAAACATGTCGAATGTAACAGTAAATAACATACAAGATAGACAACAAAATAAGACACTACAACTAAGTCAAAGGATATACGACAACTAAGATGGTGGCATGCCATGAAAACAACGGCATCAGTAGTGACTACAGGTAAATCGGGTAATAGTAACTGCAGTTCCATGATGCAGTAACAGTCATACCACTAGTCTCTATCACAGCCGGGTGAGACACTAACGATGGAGGGATCAAGTTAGCAAATCTCTATCACAGCACGATGTAGCATTAACGAGTCAATAGTTGATTACAATAACCAACGCCTAATAACGATATCCCCGCATAAAGAACTAAGGGATCAAATCAAGGCAAGTCTAGTCAAGTAATATGGGGATACATGGTCTTGTCAAGACACACTCAAGTAACGAAAATCCGTAGTAACAAGTAAAATCACAATTAATGTACAAGAACAGATAAAATACTGGAAGGATGTAAAACATGTAGCACGTGCACGTGACAGTGTACAAGTATTAACATGAAAGACAATAACTTAATACGGATTGACAAACACGATAACAAAAATATGTAAAAATATTGTACAATTGGACAAGGTATACTTGCTTATAGTTCAATCCCGCATTCAGGTCACAACTACCCAGTTATAGTCTTAATCCAAGCTGCCTATCCAAAGGCACAAATAATTGTAAACACAATATTAATACTAAATTACCTTATTTATACCATAGTTTACCAAAATCAAGTCAGTTTTAGTTACTATAATTATTTATCTATTTGTTGTCTATTTATGTATACAATACTTATTTGCTTAGGTTATTGTTTGTTTGCTTATTAATACCTTTAAGCTTTTTTTTATAGCTTCTAGCTACTATTCACTATTATTGAATTAAATTATATACTAGCTTAAAATATCCGAGGCTTATCTTTAGTATTTTTATAGGGTTCTAAATATCAAAAAGGGGAGGGGGGGAGAGATAATATATAAATTTATTAATTTTAATTCATGTGAATAGTGAGAGAGAACGTGAAGAAATTAGATAAAAACCAAAGGAGATGAAAGAAATCCTAATAACTATTTATTTCATACATGAACATTAACATATGAATTTACTTTTACTACTTTTGTTATTACTTAGTCTTCTTCTTTGTTCTACATGAAGTTTTATTTATCTTATTTATCTGTTAACTAGAATTTTAGTTATTAGGTTATATGGATTTTATACAACTTTATGACTTATATATGATTTGCAATTGACACTAGAGGGAGGGGGTTATATAAAATTATGTCATTAACTTTTGGTTGAACTAGAGCACATGCTCCTTTGCTTACGTGAATAGTGCATGGTATTCTTCTTGCTAGGTAAACGCAGCTATATTTCTCATGCCAACAGTGTATTCTTTTAAAGAGTATATGATATTAAAATATTTTGTTCCTTCATCTACAACTACTAGTATCACATAATCTTCTTCTTTGATTATTTCTTCTTCGTCTCTATTCTATATGTAAACAACATTCAACAACTGAACAGAGAGGAGGGAAAGAAGAGTCACCTATAAGACAGTTCACCTGCGTCGAAAAGAGGGTGGTCAGGCGAGGAGTCGATAGCTACGCGTTCACGCGTGCAGAGGGGGAAGGAGGTGTCGATAGCTACGCGAGTCCTCGGCGGGGAGGAGAGGCGCGATCGACGACGGACGACGGGTTATGCGATGGTTGCTTGAAGGAGATAAAGAGGGGTTAACATGAGGAGGTTTTGGAAAATGTTCAAATAATGTATTCGTAGGGGAGAAAAATATATATATAAAAGGATACTAATTCTTTGATAGCTTAACCGGCTATAGAGTTTAATTATTAAGGCTAAATATAAGCATAAAGTGATGGCGCTGATATATGATACTATGAATTCTTATATGGTTATTACAAATATTACTCTATATATGGCAACAGGGAAAATGAGTATTGTTGCCATATCATATTTTAATATTAAGGCTTATGGCCATATCATATTTTAAGTAATATATGTTGCCATAGTAAATATTCATATGTAGCTATAAGAACTTATTTTATTTATTATTATTATTACTTTCCATAAAAGAGAGGTATCAATTATAAAAATATGGGATGGGAACGATTAAACTTGGAAGGAGGATTCATATTCAATATTCTATATGCATAATAAGAATGAGCATTTATTATATAATAATTAATATGAATGTAATATGGGGAATGATTCATATTTTAATAATATGACTGCATAATAGGTCGTAAATATAGGTTTGACATAATGTGCATTTAATAAAATAAATGAGGCTACATTATGGGTGCCTAATAGGAATAGAGGAATAATGGTGAGTACAATATTATATGAAAATATTTTGAATGAGTTATAATTATGTGATAAGAAAATTTTGGTATGTATTTAAGATATATGTGTAATTGGATGCACATTGATGGGAATGAGTTTAAAATAAATAAGGATAGTAAATGGTAAGTAATGGTAGTGATTGAATGTGTGCATAACTAATATGTTTATTATTATTATTATTATTATTATTATTATTATTATTATTTTATGTAAAACTATATGTTGCGGATGGGTTAATTAATATATAATTTTTTTCTTAATTTTTTTTTCTTAATGTTGGTATATATATATATATATATGGATTAGAGCTGGCGTGAGTCTAGGGGTGCAACTCGGACGGGTTGGGTTGGACTTGAGCTCAACCTAAGCCCAACCCAATGAATCATGAACCTAGTCCGAGCCCAATCCCAACCCGACCTTAGGTTCAACATATGAAGCCCAAAACCAATTCCGGAGGATCGGGTTGGGCCGGGTCCATCGGGTTTATCGGGCTCAAATATGATATTTGAAATAATTTTAAACAAAAGTTATATTAAACACATAATCAAATAGCAATCAAACATCAATTTTTACAAAATACAAATTGAAATGAGATTTAGGATAAGGAGTTGAAGAGTTTTGGTGAAAAAATTAATAGTTTAAACTTTTTATTTAAGAAGTATGATATATATATATATATATATATATATATATATATATATATATATATATATATATATATATATATATATATATATATATATATATATATATATATCGGGTTCTCGTTCTTTGGGTAACCCGTCATATGAACCCGAGCCAAATCTGATTTTTGATCGAGTTTAAATATTTTAACCCGAACCCTAGTATCTTCAACCCCAACCCAACCCATTAACGGATTTATCCGACCGAACTCGGGTTCGGCCCGCCCAAGTTGCACCCCTAGGTGAGTCGGTTCCAATATGCATTTATATGTATGGAAATATGAAGAGATTGTGTAAGAAAAACAATGGAAATAATTGAGAGAAATAAGAAAAGTTTTTGAATGGTTATGGAATAATTGATTAGGCTAGTTGTAGGAATAATGTAAAAAAATTGGTATAATAATAAATTTACTTAATATGGATGACTAGCTATTTAAATCGATAATTATATTAGTTGGTGTGTTAGTATGAAAACTCTTAATATGTTTGTCGAATTAGCTTTAGTGCATGCAAAGAATAATGTAAGAGTAATTTGAATTGAGTTTACATGAAATAGAAAATATAGTTGTATATATGTTTTCCAATAAAAATATGAATTCGTTAGATATGATAAGAATGATGGCTGTAAAATTGTTTAGCTAGGAAATAAATAATTTCTATAGTGTGTGAGAGAAAAATGACATATTTTTAAATTTATAAAAATTGTGTCATGCGGTATAAGAGAGAAGTAAAATAGTAAGTTGCATAGACTAAGTTATTTGATTGAATATTTAAGTTGAGTGTATGCAAAAGACCATGAGTCTAGAGAAATCATGAATGTTATTGTTAAGAAAAATTGGAATTGAAGGTGTATAAATGATAAATATGTAGGTAACATTACAAAATTTATCCAATTATTAAGAATTGTTATTAGCATCAAATTTGATTATAAAGTTTAAGGCTAATAAAATCAAAATCAAAATATAAATATAAAAGAATTGGGAAAAGAGATTACAAACCCAACAGTATAAAAATTTGATTTTCTTGTTGGTTTTTAAAAATACATACAATTCCAAACCAAAACTTAAAGATGGCTTTTCTTAAAAATGACAATAGGTGCATCTTCAAATTTCTCTCTCTTTTAAAAAATGACAATAGTTATTACAAAACAACTATTGAAATTATTTTTTAACAAAATAAGCAGAAGCAAGATTGACTAACAATCCCATCCCCAACCTTCTAATGAGGGTTTTCCTGCAAATTTTTTTATTAAAATCGGTCCAAAACCTTTCATTTTCTTTGAGAAGCTAGCCAAGTTTCAGGTCTCCTTTTGAAAGCAGATGGCATTGTGCTTTTAGAAGATGCTTCTGCCGCATTTTTTTTTAAAAGCACCAGCAATCCCACACCAGCCCAGATATGTTTGGGCCTATGTATGGACGAAGGCCGAGCACCAATAGAAAATCATGGGCCTTGATAAAATACAAAAAAAAAAAAAAAAAAAAATTTGAGACTAGTCCAGTATTGATGTTAGCAAAGTTACAAAGAATTTTTACTCAAGTTAGTTCAAAATTTACTAGAACTGTCCACCTCTCCTCCTCCCGCTCGCACCCCCCCCTCCCCACACACACACACCCCCACCCTCCTCCGGCCTCCGCGTCCGTGCCCTAACCACCGGACGCACGCAAGCACAGCACAACCGCGCACAACTGCTCTTGCCATCGTCGTTTTTGCTGCTCGAGGAGGAGAAGGAGAAAGATGACGAGGAGGAGGGAGAAGTAGGCGGAGTTGCTCGAGGAGGAGGAGGAGGAGGAGGAGGAGGTGGAGGAGGAAAACGACCGCCGCCGCTGCTCTTGCCTCCTCCTCCTCCCTCTTCGCCTCCGTCTCAGCCTCCCTCCTCCTCCTCCTCCCTTGTCTCGTTTCACACAGCCTCCCCTCTGGACTGTGAAAATATTGACAGTCCTACAATTTTGAAGGACTGTTAAAATTTTGACAGTCCTAAAGAATCAACATATTTTCTTTAAAACTGTCAAAATTTTGAGAGTTCTTACAATTGTTAAGATTGTCAAAATTTTGAGTATTTTCTATTGTTAGTACTGTCAAAATTTTGAGTATTTTCTATTGCTAGGGCTGTCAAATATTGAAAAAAAATGAACTATCCTCATCAAATTTGGAGAGTGATAAATTTATATGTAAAAAAAAAAAAAAAAAAAAAAAAAAAAAAAATTGGAGTGTCATGAGAAATTTTTTTACTGCCTTAATAAGGGCCAAAATCAAACCATCCATTTAGTTCAACTTCCTTAACAGATACCGAGTCGGCTTTCTTCGTGTCCTGACATTTCTTTCGAAGTTTCGATTAGGGTTTTATCTAGCTAGGGTTTGCAGCGTCTCTCCCCGATCGAGCCATGGCTGGTGGAATATTAGGAAGAGCGATCAGCTACGTCGTCAACGAGTTCCTCGGCGAGGGACTCGCCAACAAGTAAATATCTCGATTTTATGAAGTATGATATATTTGATTCATTTATGCTTCAAAGATTCGATTTTTTTTAAACATATATTGGTTGGAGAATGAAAATATATGGTTTACGTGTTAAGAAAAATATTTTTTCATACGAATCTCTCGTTTTGATCCTTCACGTATCATATATCTGAGTTCGTTCTTGCTTCAAAGATGCGAATTTTTTTATGCATATTGTTGAAGGAATGGAATTTTGGAGGTTTATTGTGAAATGCAAAGGATTTCTCAGTAAATTGAAATTCCTACGATCATGTGGAGCAGATGATGGCTAACCCTAATTTTTAGTTTGGTCGTAGGTGAAAATTGCTGTCTATCTTCTTATTTACAATAACAAAAGATAAAGATTTAATATAAAAAATACTCGATTGAAAACACACACTCTCTCTCTCTCTATATATTCTCTCTCTCTCTGTATATATATATAGAGCGAGAGAGAGTGTCACGCCCCAGTCCCAAAATACGTAGAACTAGGAATACGTAACACGCCAGCACGCAATCTATATCTCATCCACAGCACAAATAAAGAGATAAAATAAATAAATAACTGAATATCAAAGATGAGTATCAAAGTATGATAGTCGGATGGAAACAAATCCACTGCAAATCGACTATAATAAACTACTAAAAGAGAGAAGAGAATCAACTCTAATATACTCCGAAGGTAAGACTTCCTCAGTCTGATAAGTAGCGTCAGGTCCAGGTCCGTACTCCTGCGGATACTCCTGCTCGTCTATATCTGGAAAGGGATCATGTCCTCAGAGGGACGTAACAAGATACATAATAACATGCCGATAAAGTACTGAAAAGTAAACATCCAAAGGGGTCGCCTAACCGTCTAAGTGAATGCAGTTTGAGAACAACTTTCCAACACGTGGGCTATCTAGCCATAAATGTGATTGACATGGTTCTTTTGGAGATCCAGGAGCCTAAAAGCATGTCGTCTTTTAAACGGCAGGGGCCGCCTGCAATATATAGGGTCATCACCACTCGTCGCTCCGGCGGAGCGTCCGGGCGAACAAAGGAAAGTGCAAAGGAGCCCAAACGCCTTACTTGTTGTTCTCCCCACCCCATGTTCTAAGCATGTCACATCCATGACACGATAATACCTCTAATAATTGCCAGGTCTACTAGCATGCAAAGTTTCTATCGCCAGTTATCCCTATCCGTCGCACGACCTATACGAATCAGTGGCCAGCCGAATTCGCAAGTCCGTGTCCTACATGTGACTCACACTCGTGTAAGAATAGTGTCATGGCCAATGAAACATAAGATGCCTCATGATAATGGGGTGGTCTCATAAAGTAGGTCCAATGCATATACATAAATAAAAACAGAATACGACGTCACCGTCGTTGCACCCAAGTTTTCTTGGACGCGCAGTTTATATAGCAGTTAAAATAAATGAACTAAAATAAACAGAAATAAAATATGCATGCATCATATGGAATATAAACAAAGTACAATGGCAAGGTATACTTGCCTGACAAAAAATCTGTATAGTGTAAGCGTCAAAATGTCAAGGATACGGGATCAGGAACTAAGGCCTCCGAACAAACATCTACGGATGCTGAAATAGACATCACCAACGTTTCCGGAATCAGCGAGATAGCTAGAAATTACTACCCTTTCGTCCAATTTGGACACAGTGGCAAAGCGGTAATTTCGGATCAAAGTGGGGTCCATGTGTGGCCCACTTTGCACCGAAAAGCGTGCCAGGGGTAACGGTTTCTAAATGGGACAAATTATTGGTCAAACAAACTCTAAAAGTCAGTACGAACTCAAGGTATGTCCAAATGTGGATTCCGGTGAGCCGAACACAATTTCGTCCAAAAAGTCAACCGTGGGCCCCACAAATAGGCAACTTGATCAACTGTCTCAGAATTGCATGAAAATTGGGTTACAGGACCAGCGTGATACCACGAGTCCAGTGGCGCAAATTTTGTCGCATTCTGACGAGCGTGCACTAAATGGCGCGGGATTTTGCAAAAGTCGCGATACGGGAAATTTTTGCGGATACGGGCTGATTCCGACGCGCACA
The DNA here is from genome assembly GCA_036927795.1 of Iris macrosiphon. Classification (NCBI taxonomy): domain Eukaryota; kingdom Viridiplantae; phylum Streptophyta; class Magnoliopsida; order Asparagales; family Iridaceae; genus Iris; species Iris macrosiphon. Next base: position 157,673,480 of record JAYESA010000016.1, read on the forward strand.
CGCGTCCAAATCAGTTTCCGCGAAAGCCCACATGTCTGGGTATATTGTGCGCACCTTTTGATACACTTGGTACATGACGGGCGGTCCCGTTTGACGGGGCGCGCTCCGTATCGCAATTTCTTGAATTTGGAAAAAGTATGTTTTCGGAATTTTCTATCTAATTTAATTTAACATACAACAGCTAATAAATTATTGTATTTGACAAGAAATAAACTAGGTTAGGTGGTCTTCGCATACCAAAAAGAAAAACCGAATTCGGATCTCTGTGGTGGGAGATACGAGTCCGTGAACATGGGTAGTTACCGCAGTTTTCTGCGATCCCAAAAGTTATCGTTTTTTGCCAACTTGGTCGCTGTTTTCGTCTAGGTTTACGCTCTGTTCGAAGTAAACTAATACACAGATATGGAAGGGGGATAGGTCGTGAACATCCGGTAAAGACGGGGTCGAGTTTGGTCGAGCGATGGCACGGGAAACGAAGCGTGAACACAGGTACGTCGCTGTTCAATTTCTGTTGCGGCGCGCGGTCACGCTGTTGGTCGCGGGGCGGCTCCGGCGGCTCTGGTCGGCGTCGGGGCTGGCGGCGGTCGCAGCTGGAGGTCGGCGCTCGAGGGAAGATGAGAGTAGGGTTAGGGTTTATGTTTGAGAAGGAGTAGATCGTTTATATAGAGGGAGAGGTCGGTTTCTACTACAACGGTCGCGGGCTTTTGAGGCGGTTGCTGCTGCTGATATTTCTTTCTAATGATGCGGGTGCGGGTGCGGGCTAGGGAATTAGGCGGGTAGGGTAGGTTTAAGATGGCTGGTTTAAATCCATTAGTAATTTCCTTTTTCTTTTATTCTTTTTATAATCTATTTTCTATTCTATTTTCTATTTTCTATTATTCTTTTCTATTTAAACTATATATATATACATATATATATACATAGAAAATTCTAGAATTTATATTAGTGCATACCATTAAGCTATCAACTGTCCACAGGGTCTCCTACATGGAATAAATTAAAGAAAAATTATAATTGCTCCATAGATCCTCCAAATGCACCATCACCTAAAATAAAAATTCAATAAATTCTATTTCCTCTAATTACCTCATAATTACTATAAATCAATTAAATAATTAATTAAAAAGATTAATACGGTTTTAGAATTAGGAGTTTTAAATTCTACCCAACTTATAAAAATTTCGTCCTCGAAATTAAAACTAGGCCACAGTAGAAAGTCAAGGATGGTATAAGGTATGAACGAAATAAATTCATACCTTGGTATACGAATATGTTCGGAAAACGTTTGCGCATGTCGTCCTCGCGCTCCCAAGTTGATTCTCCTGGCGCGCCATGCTTCCATGCCACGCGAACCAAAGGAATAGACTGGTTCCTCAATACTTTCTCTCTACGATCAAGGATTCCCACGGGTTGCTCTTGGTATGACAAGCTCGGCCCAATGGTGATCTCCGAATGGTCGAGAACATGACTGCTGTCTGCCACATATCGCCTAAGCTGCGACACATGGAATACGTCATGTACTCCCTCAAGTGAAGGTGGTAGCGCAAGTCGATATGCCACTTCTCCCACTCTCTCTAGCACGTCAAATGGTCCAATATACCTTGGACTCAACTTGCCACGCCCTCCGAATCGAATGGTGCCTCTGGTAGGTGATATCCTCAAGAAGACATGATCGCCCTCTTTGAACTCCAAGGGACGACGATGAAGGTCTGCCCACTGCTTCTGCCTGTCTTGCGTTGCTCGCAAGTGCCCTTGTATCTTTTTAACTGTCTCTATGGTGTTGACCACCAACTCTGGTCCCAGAATCTGACGTTCTCCCACGTCACTCCAACACACAGGAGACCTATACTCTCCCATACAATGCTTCAAACGGAGCCATCTGGATGCTCGCCTGATAGCTATTGTTGTAAGAAAACTCCACAAGGTGTAGGTGGTCCTCCCATGATCCTCCAAAGTCTAACATACAAGCCCTCAACATATCCTCCAATGTCTGAATAGTACACTCTGACTGCCCATCTGTCTGCGGGTGGTAAGATGTACTGAACTTCAGACGAGTTCCAAGACTCTCTTGTATGCTCCTCCAAAAGTGCGATGTAAAATGCGAATCCCTGTCTGACACAATGCTGACTGGTATGCCGTGCAATCTCACGATCTGCCTCATGTATAAGTCAGCCAAAGCTTCTGTAGACTGGCCAACTCTAAAAGGTAAGAAATGGGCTGACTTAGTGAGTCTATCTACTATTACCCATACTGCATCTCTTCCACTTAGACTCTTGGGAAAACCCGTGACGAAGTCCATAGTGATGTGCTCCCACTTCCACTCTGGAAGCGGAAGTGGTTGCAATAATCCTGCTGTTCTCTGGTGCTCTGCCTTTACTTGTTGACATACTAGACATTTGGCTACAAAGCGAGCTATCTCCCTTTTCATCCCATGCCACAAAAAATGCTGTCGTAAGTCACAGTACATCTTGGTGCCTCAAGGATGAATAGAATATATCGAACTATGAGCTTCTGTCATCAGCTCCTGTCGAATCTCTCCATTGGGAACATGTAGACGATCACCACAACGTAATGTTCCATCATCATGAATGCGCAATCCTGTCTGCTCTCCGGCCTCTGTCCTTTCCTTCAATCTCCTGAATCTGGCGTCTGTAGGCAAAGCTGCCTTGATCCTCTTTACTAGTGATGATTGTACTTGCAAGTTGGCTAATGTCCCATCTGCTCCGGGTAATATCACTTCAATGTCAAGCTCTTGCAAGTCCCCCAATAATTCCTTCTGTGTTGTCAAGAAGTAAGCTGCTGGTTTCCGGCTTAACGCGTCTGCTACAACGTTAGCCTTGCCTGGGTGATAATGTAGCTCTATCTCGAAATCTTTCATCAACTCAAGCCATCGACGTTGCCTCATATTTAACTCCTGCGTGAAGATGTACTTGAGGCTTTTGTGGTCTGTATAGATCTTCACTCGCTCCCCATATAAGTAATGTCTCCATAGCTTCAGAGCAAATACAACGGCTACAAGTTCCAAGTCATGAGTTGGATAATTCTTCTCGTGCACTCGTAACTGTCTAGATGCATATGCAATCACCTTGCCATGCTGCATCAATACACATCCCAAGCCTTTCCCTGATGCGTCACTGTAGATCACATAGCCTTCTGATCCTGATGGAATAGTCAATACTGGTGCCGTAGTCAGTCGCTTCTTCAACTCTTCAAAAGCGGCTTGACACTCGTCGGTCCATATAAATTCTTGATCCTTACAAGTCAACCGAGTCATAGGTGCTTCTATCCTTGAGAAGTTCTCCACGAACCGTCGGTAATATCCCGCAAGTCCAAGGAAACTTCTCACCTCTGATGCTGATTTAGGAACAGGCCATGTCTCGACTGCCGAGATCTTTTCTGGATCAACAAAAATACCATCTCTTGTAACGACATGCCCAAGAAATGAGATTCTGTCCAAGAAGAACTCACATTTACTGAGCTTCGCATATAACTGCTCTCTCCTCAAGGTCTCTAGAACAATCCGCAGGTGCTTCTCGTGCTCCTCGTGGCTCTTCAAATAGACAAGTATATCATTTATGAAGATGACCACGAACTGGTCCAAATACTGATGGAAGACTCGATTCATTAAGTCCATAAAGATAGCTGGAGCATTGGTCAATCCAAATGGCATGACCAGAAACTCGTAGTGCCCATATCTTGTTCTGAATGCGGTCTTCGGAATGTCCTGCTTCTGTACCTTCACCTGGTGATATCCCGATCTCAAATCTATCTTCGAGAATACCTTGGCTCCACTAAGCTGATCAAATAGGTCATCAATGCGTGGCAATGGATATTTATTCTTCACAGTCACTGCATTCAAGGCTCTATAGTCAATGCACATACGCACTGACCCATCCTTCTTTGGTAAAAACAACACTGGTGCTCCCCAGGGTGATGCACTCGGTCGGATGAAACCTTTCTCTTATAGTTCTTTCAACTGTGTCTTCAGCTCATCCATCTCCTTCATCGCCAGTCTATAAACATACGACGCTATGGGTGCTGCTCCATGTGTCAATTCAATTGAGAATTCTACGTCTCTGTCTGGGGGTAGACCTGGCAATTCCTCGGGAAAGACGTCTTGAAATTCTGAAATGATGGGGTGATAAACAACATCGTCCATTGCGAGCTGCATACCATCAAGGATTTCTGTGGATCCTCGTGCAAACTTAAGTTCAGGCTGGCCTGGTACCTTGAAAAGAATGCTTCCTCCAAAACAATCGAAGAAAGCGTGGTACTTGCTGAGCCAGTCCATTCCAAGCACAATATCAAAGGTTGGCATAGGAAGGACTAAGAGTCGGACGTTCATCTCTCTGCCACGAATCACTACAGGACATGATCTACAAATTCGACTAACAGGTACAACTCTTCCGGTGAGAATTCTAACACAACTAGGTAAATGTGTAGAGGCAATATTGTGTTTGGCAATAAAACTAGATGAAATGAATGAGTGGGTGGCTCTCGTATCAAACAATGTCACAACAGGAAAAGTAAAAGCAAGAGTAATACCTGCTATGACATCAATCTCCTGATCTATGTCATCCACTTCCAATGCAAAAGCTTGCCCATTCCTCTGTGATTGTCTCTGTCTGGCCCTCGCGAACTGATCCTCCTGTGTAGGTAGTGGTGGTCCTCGCTGAAATTCTCCTGTTGCTGGAGGTCGAGGTGCTCATGGTCTCATCATCTGCTGAGCTGGCTTCGGTGCTGGGAGTGCTAGCCTCTGTACTGGCGGTGGAAGTGTCAATGCCTGTTGCATGGGACAGTCTCTCGTCAGGTGCTGTCCGGAACCACATCTCATACACTGTCCCAAACGAGTCCGACAGTCTCTTGAAATGTGCCCGCGTCTCCCACAATAATTACATTGGGGCTTCTCTGGACTCTGGTACGGTCCTGTTCTGTGCTGATACTGCTGTTGCTGAGCCAAAGGACGGCTGATAGGTCCTCCTTGCTGTGTCCTTGCTGGTCCTTGTTGTGTCTTCAGCTGACCTCCTTTTCCTCTGCTGATGGTCTCTTGCAACCTGGCTTCTGTCAGTAATTCGGCATAATAGATTCGGGACTGTGAGTTTGTGTAGTGTTGGAGCTCCTGAGTCAGTCCGCGATGAAATCTCTTAGCCTTGGCCAAGTCATTCGGTATCAGGGCAGCGCCATATTTACTTAGGCGACTAAACTCGGCATCATATTCGTCAACTATTCTGTTCCCCTGCTCTAGGTGAAGAAACTGATCGTACAATGCATCTCTTACGGTGTCCGGAAAGTACTTCCTCTCAAAGCACTCCAAGAATTGCTCCCACGTCTGGTATGTACACAACTGACGGTTCATTGATTCCAACCAGTGATGGGCATTACCATCTAGTAGCGTCCTTACGCCTGTCATCCATAAGTCTGCAGGTAGCTGCGATGCCTCTAATAACTTCCTAGTGTGAGTAATCCAGTTGGTAGTCTCCTCTGGGCTCTCAGTGCCTTGGTACGGCTTCAGACCCATCTGTATAAAGTCCTTGACTGAACCAACTCTAGCTCGAGGTACTGGTACGAGTGCTTGAGCTGGTACAGTAGTCTGTGCAGCCATCCTTTCAAGTGCTGCTAGAAACTCTTGTCTCTGTTCTGCTGCTTGTTGCCTCTGCTCTGCAGCTAGTGTGGCGGCCTGTTGTCTCTGTTCCTACATTATCATCTGGAAGAATTGGAACAGCCGTGCCTGGCCATCCTGCGGTGTCGATGAGGCTGGAAGGTTCCCATTAGGTGAAGCGGGAAGATCAGATGGAACTGGATTGTGAGTCTGTCCATCTGGTCCCGGAAGTCTAGGAATCGTTGAGGTCCTTCCTTGAGTCTGACCATTGACTCCTGAAGGTGTGTCGCCATCGGCGGCAGTACATCCATTATGCATATCCATCTCTCTGCAGGTGATGTACGAAACGATTACAAGAAGTACAGGAATCAAACAGGATGCAAGCATTTTAAATAGGATAGTTGAACGGAAGGATGAGTTTTAGTCAAGCGTGGATGAGATCCTATACTTTATTCCTATACGCAGGCTTGTTCGGTACAGTGACGTAACCGAGATAATATATTCTTGACCTGCATGGGCCACCAAAAAAACATGTCACGTCCCAGTCCCAAAATACGTAGGACTAGGAATACGTCACATGCCAGCCGTATGTATACGAACTCCAATGTATGGAAACCATATATACACGTACGCTGTACATGAATATCCAATCCACCCGTGGTAATATATGTCACAATAAGTCACACGCAATCTATATCTCATCCACAACACAAATAAAGAGATAAAGGAAATAAATAACTGAATATCAAAGATGAGTATCAAAGTATTATAGTCGGATGGAAACAAATCCACTGCAAATCGTCTATAATAAACTACTAAAAGAGAGAAGAGAATCAACTCTAATATAAGATAGATGTCTCTAAAAAGAAGTAGCAACTAGGATCTCTAAACAGCGGCAATAAATCACAGATACTCCGAAGGTAAGACTTTCTCAGTCTGATAAGTAGCGTTAGGTCCAGGTCCGTACTCCTGCGGATACTCCTGCTCGTCTATATCTGGAAATGGACCAGGTCCTCAGAGGGACGTAACAAGATACATAATAACATGCCAATAAAGTACTGAAAAGTAAACATCCAAAGGGGTCGCCTAACCGTCTAAGTGAATGCAGTTTGAGAACAACTTTCCAACACGTGGGCTATCTGGCCATAAATGGGATTGGCATGGTTCTCTTGGAGATCCAGGAGCCTAAAAGCATGTCGTCTTTTGAACGGCAGAGGTCGCCTGCAATATATAGGGTCATCACCACCCGTCGCTCCGGCGGAGCATCCGAACGAACAAAGGAAAGTGCAAAGGAGCCCAAACGCCTTACTTGTTGTTCTCCCCACCCCATGCTCTAAGCATGTCACATCCATGACACGATAATACCTCTAATAACTGACAGGTCTACTAGCATGCAAAGTTTCTATCGACAGTTATCACTATCCGTCGCACGACCTATACGTATCAGTGGCCAGCCGAATACGCAAGTCCGTGTCCTACATGTGACTCACACTCGTGTAAGAATAGTGTCATGGCCAATGAAACATAAGATGCCTCATGATAATGGGGTGGTCTCATAAAGTAGGTCCAATGCATATACATAAATAAAAACAGAATACGACGTCACCGTCGTTGCACCCAAGTTTCCTTGGACGCGCTGTTTATATAGCAGTTAAAATAAATGAACTAAAATAAACAGAAATAAAATATGCATGCATCATATGGAATATAAACAAAGTACAATGGCAAGGTATACTTGCCTGAAAAAATCTGTATAGTGTAAGCGTCAAAATGTCAAGGATACGGGATCAGGAACTAAGGCCTCCGAACAAACATCTACGGATGCTGAAATAGACATCACCAACGTTTCCGGAATCAGCGAGATAGCTAGAAATTACTACCCTTTCGTCCAATTTGGACACAGTGGCAAAGCGGTAATTTCGGATCAAAGTGGGGTCCATGTGTGGCCCACTTTGCACCGAAAAGCGTGCCAGGGGTAACGGTTTCTAAATGGGACAAATTATTGGTCAAACAAACTCTAAAAGTCAGTACGAACTCAAGGTATGTCCAAATGTGGATTCCGGTGAGCCGAACACAATTTCGTCCAAAAAGTCAACTGTGGGGCCCACAAATAGGCGACTTGGTCAACTGTCTCAGAATTGCGTGAAAATTGGGTCACAGGACCAGCGCAATACCACAAGTCCAGTGGCGCAAGTTTCGTCGTATTCTGACGAGCGTGCACTAAATGGCGCGGGATTTTGCAAAAGTCGCGATACGGAGAATTTCTGCGGATACAGGCTGATTCCGACGAGTACACGCGTCCAAATCAGTTTTCGCGAAAGCCCGCACGTCTGGGTATACTGTGCGCACCTTTTGGTACACTTAGTACACGACGGGGCGGTCCCGTTTGGCGGGACGTGCTCCGTATCGCAATTTCTGGAATTTGGAAAAAGTATGTTTTCGAGATTTTTTCTCTAATTTAATTTAACATACAACAGCTAATAAATTATTGTATTTGACAGAAAATTAACTAGGTTAGGTGGTCTTCGCATACCAAAAAGAAAAACCAAATTCGGATATCTGTGGTGGGAGATACGAGTCCGTGAACAATGGTAGTTACCGCAGTTTTATGCAATCCCAAAAGTTGTCGTTTTTTGCCAACTTGGTCGCTGTTTTCGCCTAGGTTTACGCGCTGTTTGAAGTAAACTAATACACAGATATGGAAGGGGGATAGGTCGTGAACATACCGGTGAAGACGGGGTCGAGTTTGGTCGAGCGATGACACGGGAAACGAAGCGTGAACACAGGTACGTCGCTGTTCAATTTCTGTTGCGGCGCGCGGTTACGCGGTTGGTTGCGGGGTGGCTCCGGCGGCTCTGGTCGGCGTCGGGGCTGGCGGCGGTCGCAGCTGGAGATCGACGCTCGAGGGAAGATGAGAGTAGGGTTAGGGTTTGGGTTTGAGAAGGAGTAGATCGTTTATATAGAGGGAGAGGTCGGTTTCTACTACAGCGGTCGCGGCCTTTTGAGGCGGTTGCTGCTGCTGATATTTCTTTCTAATGGTGCGGGTGCGGGCTAGGGAATTAGGCCGGTAGGGTAGGTTTAAGATGGCGGGTTTAAATCCATTAGTAATTTCCTTTTTCTTTCTTTTTCTTTTATTCTTTTTATAATCTATTTTCTATTCTTTTTTCTAATTTCTATTATTCTTTTCTATTTAAACTATATATATATATATATATATATATATATATATATATATATATACATAGAAAATTCTAGAATTTATATTAGTGCATACCATTAAACTATCAACTGTCCACAGGGTCTCCTACATGGAATAAATTAAGGAAAATTTATAATTGCTCCATAAATCCTCTAAATGCACCATCACCTAAAATAAAAATTCAATAAATTCTATTTCCTCTAATTAGCTCATAATTACTATAAATCAATTAAATAATTAATTAAAAAGATTAAAACGGTTTTTAGAATTAGGAGTTTTACAGAGAGAGAGAGAGAGAGAGAGAGAGAGAGAGAGAGAGAGAGAGAGAGTCCATAATTCCTAGGAAGGCGAATCCTAAAAGTCGAGAAAAGATGTACTAAAACTTAGAACTGTGATGGCTCAGAATTCTGATATGGCTGGAATTCTTGTCACGACTTACTGGTATTTCAATCAACTATTAACCATGTTCTTCTCCACTGTTCCCAAGTTGCACATGTTAAACATATACTGCTTGTAAATAGTTAAAAAAGAAGAAGCAGATATGTCACCCAAACTGCAAACCGACTCTGGAGTCTAGAGTCAAACTTGAATTAAACTAACCCAACTCGCTGGATGCTTGTAACTGTCCTCTACTCAGGTGTTGCTATCCACCAATGATGCGATATTGATACTGCTGATAATTTTTTTACTAATGACAGCTGTAATTGTTGTTCTGCTACTGATCATGATGTGACTAGTGCTAACCATACGCTAATGCAGCTGTGGTTGCTCCCACTATATCTCCCACCTAAAGTTGAGCATGATTAGTTATTATACACAACCATACTAATCAAAAGTGCACCTACACACAACTCTATGATTCGCTTCACACGAAGCACACTTGGATATCAGAAGTTCTAGGTGGTCGTCTAAGGCGAGACACTGAGGCATTTAGACACTCTCTTGGGCTTACTGTGCTGATTTTGACTTCTTCGTATTGAAACAAAACCCAAGACCCAAATTCGACCCATTTACAAAATAGATTTATCTGGCACTAAAAAAATTGCTACAGAACCTAGTCAAATTTGAGATGTATCTCAAGAAAACAGACTGCATTCCCCAAGGCCCTATCATTTGCTGCTCGACTCGATTACCTGCCCATTGTCATCATCCTTTTCCTCTTCCTCTCCCGCCACCATCACCTAAAATGTTGGTAAATATGCTAAAAGCCTAAAATGTTGGTAAAATATGCTAAAAATCTAAAATGTTATTGCTACATAACAAATTGAAGGCACATGCAAAAAAGGAAAAACTAATATTACATAATTAATACTTTGCATGTGCTTTGTTTTTCCAGAAGTGTGCCTACGTTTTGCGCTTTTGCACCTAGGCTTCTCAGGACTTGAGCGGATAGGTGATTTTCACCTTTGACAATTACACACTTAACACAGCAAGTTGAAGCTCATATGAGAAGCTGTTCGTTCGCCTTTGACAAGTATGCACTTAACACGCAACAAACTGAATCTCATACGAGCCAAACTTGAATCGCCAAATGGACGGTCCGTCACAATATAAGGAACCCATTAGCAGTTTGAATATACTATGCGAGGCCTTTCACCTAGCTAGATTCATCTTGGATCCAATCGTGCTTGTATAAAAATGGTTTTTACCTAAACGGAATAGATGTTGGTTACCACATCATGAAGCAAACTAGAGCAAGAAAGCTCCCACTTCACGAGATGACTTCTAAAATGTGGCAGCCCAAGTTAGCAACTTTAGGGATGTACACTAGGGAATATTCGGTTTAATCGAACCAGAGTTCTTCTATACCTTAAATAACCAAAAAAATCACATAGTACCAAGGAAACACAATCTCAAAATCATATTCAGAACCATATTAATAATTCAGTTAATTCGGTCTTAACTACAAATCGCACAACATTAAAAATTAAAAAGTTAAACTCATGACTCAAAACATACTAATAAATGGCCATATTACGAGAGTAAGACTCACGAGTCAGAAGCGTAGAGTGATTGCCATGTTAAAATTTGGGTTTTTTTGGAACCCAAAGGACTTCTCAGTAAATTGAAGTTCCTACATAGACATGAAGCAGATGACTGTTAACCCTTTGGTCATATATAAAAATTGTCGAGTGTCTTCTTATTTACAATAATCAATAATAAAAAGACTCGATTTGAAAATAGACTCACTTTACAAGTTATCAATATTTGTTAGACACAAACACTCCAGAAATCCTAGGAGGATGAATCCTAAAACTCGAGAACACAAAAGCTAGAATTTGTGATGACCCAGAATTCTGATATGGCTGGAATTCCTGTCAGGATGATTGACATCCCTTCCTTTGGATGGCTTTCCTTTCGATGATTGGCTACACAACTAAACCTTCTTCATGCTGAAGCCCTTCTTACACCTAATTAAGGTTTTCCAATACCAACAAGTGTAGAAGTGCAACCATGTACTAAAACAGGAGTTGGTTCATTTGCCCATGATTGGAGTGATCACTCCTAATTTATTCAAGTTGATATTGCCTTGAAGCCTAACCTCTCTCGACCTTACTTTTTTTTATTGTCAATCCCTAAAGCACATATCAGTCCACAGTCCATTGCGATATGGGGATATCTTCCTGTGACAAATCCAGATTCACGAATGCTTCTCGTCTTCAACAGCTGGGACAATTCTCACAGAAGGTCACTCGATAATCATATATTCCAGCCACTTCTTCAAAAGTATATGAATGATGGATGCTAGCTCGATCGGTCTGCTAGCTGGCTGTAGCTTTTTATCACAGCTTCCAGGAAAAAAGTCTTCTTGGATCAAAGTCATAAAGCGGTGAGAAAGTCTTCCATATCAAGCAAGGGCATTGTTAGATGTAGCAATGCCTCAAGATTCCAAAGTTATAGTGCTACCTACATCTGTTGTAATCAATTCCCTCAAATCATGCCAAAGAGGACCTCTTTAGGGTATTGGTTTTGGCAGTTTCCTATGGTTTTGGTGGTTTTATTCTATTTGTTTGCTAGTTTCAACGGTTTCGATTTACGGTATGAGTTCCGATTGATACTACGAACCATTATCCAAATTTACCCTACATAACATAATTGGATACATGAATACTATAGCCTATTTGAGTCTAGATCATAGTTTAAAGTATCGGCCGATACGGCCGACACCGATACAGTTTGGCATGTCCCGATCCGATACCAACCGATACCCGATACTGACCGATACCGACATTAGATGTCTCTTTTCCAGTCAATTCGGCAAAAAAAATTGAATTAAAAAGACCAATTAGAAATGGTGTAAAAGCATAGCAAGGTTGTAAAAACATATAAAAGAGGAAAACTTATCTATCGCATATAAATCAATCGACAAGGATGACTACTATTTTATTCAATATAAAAAATACTAAGAAACAATACTGAAAATACTTTAAATTATACATAAATGTATAAAATATATTCTCTAAAATGTTAATAATTTACTAATAGTTGTTTGCTTTCCGATACCAAAAAATCCGATACTCCAATCCGAAACCGCCGATACTACCGATACTGCCGATCCCGATACTCATAGGAATAGTCCGATACCGAAGAATGATACCGATACTTTGAACCTTGGTCTAGATACTATGAGATTATAACACGGGAGATGTTAAATTCCTATGGTTTTCTCCATGCTCAGCTTAATGTTTCAAATCATCTTTGATATTGCTTACTGAAAAACGAGATGTTAATAAAAAGTACCTATAATATATAAATATGTTATCTAAAAGGAACAACCATAGTATCCATTATATCCCAAAGGGATCTCCTGAGAGATGTTCTTCTCAACTCTTGAGGTAGGGCATCTCTCAACTCCTGAGATCAAGTTTCTCTCTGTCCTCGATTCTCTCAGACTCTTGAGATGTGAAAGAGAAAGCTGAAACTTCCGGAAAGCTTGGTAACTTTTTTTCTTTCTGGTTTCCCTGTTATAATTAGGATATCATACCGTATAGGTTGAGTTGATTGAAACTGTTGAATAAAGTCGATATATAATTCTCATCTCATTGACAGTCTAGACTTTCGATCTACTTTAATTTGGTGGCAGGACAACCCCGGTTCAATCTCTATACCGTTCTATACCGCACATTTTAAGCAAATTTTACAAATAATTATGCATCCTGAATTCAACTATCAACCGAAAAAAGTTTGTCTTAGATATGCATGGTCATGTTGAATCATAGCCACTGGATACACCTAAACCCCCATTTTACTCGTTCTGGGTACGAGCGTTCCTGTTCCGGGTACATTTTTGATCTGGATCGCTGTGGTGCTTGATCCGGATCGCCAAATTTGGTGATCCGAATCAATCGTTGAAATATGATTCTAAATTTGTTTTTGCAAGAAATTCTTTTAATATAAAAAAGTTAGAAAAACTTGAGAATTCTTGTCAACTAGGGTTACATAACTATGTATTTCTCATGAAATTTGACTTGGTAGTTCGATATTATTGTTGTTTCTTTATTGCTTATGATCCACCACTCTCTTTTTCAAGTTGCACATGTAAAGAAAATAATGAGCTTATGAAATTTTCTAATGCTTTTGTTTTTTTGCCACGAAGGTTATAAGTCGCTTGTCATTTGTGATGCTTTTGTTTTTTGGTATGACCCATCACTCTCTTTCTGTATATTTCACAATTATCTAGTCAAATTTGAACAAGTAACTAGTATTGTCCAAATTAGGATTTAAAGCGTATCACGAACCGAACTGGCGGACCAACTCACCCTACTCCCTCTGTATTGAAAATAAAGACAATTAGCGTATCATGGTCACCCTACTCCCTGAGCTAGTCTGCTCTAAGCAGTGGTTTCAGGTTGCTTTGTTGGCATTGTTCACAGTTTTTTTCGTTCATGGTCAGCCCTGTCCCAAAAGTCTTATAGGATCGACCATGTTAAGATCTGCCAGTGCTGTCAGACTAGCTCAGTACAACTGCTTGCTGGCTAGGGCGTGTTTTAAACCGGGAGGAAGTAGTCGTTGGGGGGGTTCTTTGGTGCTGTTTACTTTACGTGTGGGATGTTAAGTTTTGCTTTGTGCTGTGGGAAAGATCCATTGGGTTTATCTTGTCAATTTTAAAATGGACTCTTAAATAGTCCATTAGAAGAACCCAACAGACATTTTTGTGTTTAGGCCATCCCCAATGTGGGTTTCTATCTCCCCTATATCTATGGTAGATATTTTTTTTAGAAAAAAACTTTTTCCAATGGTGATTTTTATTTCAATTTCTATCCTAGATGGCATTGATGTAGGATGGAGAATTTCTACGAGTGTTTCTTCATCTAGAAACTCTCATAGAAATTCTCCATCTCTCATGACAATTATTATTGGGCCCCACACCGTTAAATTCATCCTTTCACTTTGTGACACCTAGGATAGAATGAAGAACCATTGGAGAGTATTTTTTTTGTTTGTACAATTTCTATGTAGAAACTCTACCAACTATGATAGAAATTTACTAAAAGTACAATGCCGAGTAGGATAGAAACTCAATTTTAGAAATCGCCATTGGAGATGGCCTTATAATTAAAATGTTAATATAGAATAGTATTTTTAATTGGAAGTACTGTGACAGTTCATTATATATAACAATGGATAAGAGTACAAATGCCCAAAAATACTCTTGTCTGAGCAAAGGGGAAAAGATGCAAAGTTTTCAATTGGTCATGAAAACTTCATGGATCTTCCTTTTACTTAAATAGACAGTTTAGCTGCTCAATTATTTTATAATATTTGGTATGAGAACTTAATCTTGAACCTTAGAATGGATGAGATGTAAATACTATGTTTTATTTGTCTCAAATTATTTCTGACAGAGGTTTTACTTTGGTTTTAACTTTGACCACAGAAATATGTTTTGTATTGTGTATGTTACTTCGTCTTTCGATATCAACTTCCTTTGAGCTTCCAATGTGTAATTGATGGTTTTTGATGCATCAGTCACTCAAGAGGAGAGTGATCACCAGAGACGGATGGTGGTGAAGAAGTGTAAAGAAAGTTCCTTCAAGATCTTTCTGCAGAGATTTGGAAGTCGAGCTTGATTCCATTGCCTGTTGGAAATGGGCCAAATGGTTCCACCCCAATTTTCTTAACAACACCTGATAGAGAGATTGGCAAGATTATATTGTTGCGGATTTGTCGTTTGTTTCCGGACCCACATAATGTCCTTGTTGTAGTTGGTATTATTGCTTGACAACATCATCATGCTTAAAATATACTGAAAGAAGAGAGACATCAAGAGACTTAGATTTTAAGCATGATTCTACCATCCCTATAAAAGTGACTTAGGTTTTAAGCATGATTCCATCATCCCCATAAAAGTGACTTAGATTTTAAGCATGATTCCATCTGCCCCCCATAAAATTGTTTTTTTAATATTATCATTTGTATTGTTGGGTGACCAACAACAATAACATGCTCTGCTTGAAATCGTGCCCAGTAAGTCCCTTTAGGAGGCTTTGATTTTAAGCATGGTTTCAGCCATTTGTGATTGTTTTTTGACTGTCCGACATAAATGTTCGGGACTTTCATGCTGCATCACAGTTTTTTTTTTTTTTTTTTTTCGAATTCAAATTCGAATAGATAGGACGGAATGTCTCCTATCTCAACCGTTCGTTTGGACTATTAGAGGTGATTTGCAACGATTTTTGATTACATCATGCTTGAAACCGTTCATATTTTGGGGACTTGGGCAGTTTCAAACTCCCAATTTGATTGTGGCACAGAGAAGGTTTTTGTATACAACAGTTCCTTACAGACCACTGAGTGGACCGACGTGAACATGTGCTACATGTCGGTCACCCGTTGGGAGGGTTTCGGTTTTTTTTTTGGGGTCCACTCCGGCCAATGGTGTGGTACCACGTGTCGGTCTCGGTTTGCTTTTCGGGCCATTCTGTTGGTTCATTAGGATTTTTTGTTCGATTTATTTTATATAAATGAACGAATTTTGAGACAATTGTGACTAAAGGGATAGTTTTAGTTTTGCAAAAATTTTAAACAACGGGATGATTCGCCAACTAGGTTGGCGAGGGAAAAAAAAAGAGGGAGCCTGCCAACTTAGTTGGCGAGCGGTTAGGGGTGAGCAATTTTCGGTTTTTAACCGAAAACCGAACCGAACCGGACCGGACCGGACCGAAATTGAAATTCGGTTCGGTTTTTAATCAACCGGTTCGGATATCGGTTTTATCATTTGGTTAATTTCGGTTTTCGGTTTTGGATTCCGAAACCCGAACCGAACCGAAAACCGAATCACTACATTATAAAAGAAAAAAAATCAGTTTTTATGAATTTGGTTAAAACTCACCACTTGGTATAAAATTAGTTTATTGTTATTTTTGGTACACAATTTTGGTTTTTCTCAGTTATGTTTGATTTATTTTAGGTTTTTATGAATTTGGAATACACTCACCACTTGGACCTAAAAAATCGAACCGACCGAGAACCGAACCGATTTAATTCGGTTCGGTTTTTTTCGGTCTTTACAAATTCGGTTCGGTTTTCGGTTTTGCAAAAAGCGGTTTTCGGTTTTTTCGGTTTTTGGATATTCGGTTCGGTTTGAACCTGTTGCTCACCCCTACGAGCGGTGGCGTGAAATGGGGAAAGACTGCCAACTCAGTTGGCGGGTGGAGTGTTTGGTGTGGCCCGTCAACCGAGTTGGTGTGTGTGTGTGTGGGGGGGGGGGGGGGGGAGGGAGGAGATTATAGCCGTTGGTTTCTCGGGATGGTGGGCGGGTGGAAATTACAGCTGTTGGAGGGGGAGGAATTATAGCCGTTACACAAAGGCTAATGTAAGTTTCTATATATTTACCTGTCTCAACTAAATCTTCCAGCACTCTCGTTTTCTTTCCTCTAGCAAAGCCTTCAGCCCTTTTTTTGTCTCTTTGTCTCTCTACCTTTAGCAAAGCTTCCGGCAACCAAAAAAATTCTGCATTCACAGGTCATCCGGTGATTGTCGTCTCGTGTCTCCATTGACAGATCATCCGGTGACGAGCTCATGTAAATAGGTGTGGCCAATGGATTTCGGACGTGTCCATGCGGACACGGCGGACACGTCTGCGGTCCCGCACGGTCACAGACCGTAGGCGGTTTAGCTTTTCCTATTTTGTAACGGCTGACAACATCATTTTTAGGAATATATTCTAGAAGCTATTCAGAGGACATTAGACTTTTAGCACCGGATTTTTTCGTTTTAAGTAATAATTTATTATATAATTATATAAAACGGGATAAGTTTTGGGTAATTGCGGGGGGGTGGGGGGGGACCACTCGCCAACTCAGTTGGTGAGTTGCTGAGTTGGCGAGGGGCTCGCCAACTGAGTTGGCGGGGCACCCTCCTCGAGGGGCCGCTCGCCAACTGAGTTGGCGAGCCATGCAACGTTGCATTTTCAGCCGTTGGCCAACGGCTATAATCCCCACATTCCTATAAACACCCCCCCACCCAACACTCCTCTCACAACATTCACATTCTCCTCCTACCCCAAACACTCCTTACACCAAATTCTCCTCCTCTTGATATTTACTGGCGATGGCTACCCGCAATGACGGTCGTATTCCTGGTGGACCGACTACCGAGCTTATTCTTAAGCAACGTGAAGAGCACATTTCTACTCAGATTTTTACTAGCGAGGTATTTTTTGAAATTACAAGTTGCTAACTTTATTAATGTATATATTTTTTAGAATGCCTATGTTTACTTTATTAATGCATATAATTTTTATAATTATACGACCATGATAATGCTTTACGAACCCGGATCCACGTACATTGGCGGTCTGAAAGGAATTATCGTACGTGGGAGCTTAATCCAGCTCAAAAGGCTTTGGTGGAATCCTTTGGATTCCACTATATAGATCGTGTTAGATATTTAATTCACGATCTTCATTTAGTTGTAAGCCTTGCGGAGTGTTGGTGGCCAGAACGCAACACTTTTCAACACCCATTCGGCGAGATGACGATCACCCTTTTTGATGTGGCGAATATACTAGGGTTACCTATTAAAGGTAACGCTATATATTTTGATCCGCACTTAAAGGGATCTGATCTGATCCGGAGTTATCTTGGTGTTAGCCCTCCTCCAGGTCTAAAAGACGGCAATTATGTGAAATTTTCATGGCTCCGTGGCAACTTTATAGACCTACATCAAACTATTGATGGGGTGGTTGATGTAGATGAAAATCGGGTATGTATTTTTTTTAGTAAATTTGTTTATTACTTAATTTAGTGGTGCAATTTAATAAATTTGTTTAACACTTAATAAATCCAGGTCATTCGTTGCACTAGAGCGTATCTGCTCTGTTTATGTGGTGCAATTCTATTTTCCGATGCATCGGGAAATATGGTAAATGTGCAGCTTTTACCATTCTTGGATGATCTGACCAAACCTACTGAGCATGCGTGGGGAGCTGTTACTCTTGCGTTTTTATACGCCAATTTGACAGAATTTGTGAGATGCAATCGCAAGAGTATTTGTGGATGTATTTCACTGATACAGGTATGAATGAAAGACCTTAAAAAGTTAGAGTAATTTTATACGCAAATTTTGTTTGTACTAATGTCATATTTTTGTTTTATAGTTCTGGTCCTACGAGCACTTCTATATTGGTAGGCCTGTTACCAGCGTTCTCAGTGATGTTGGAGTATTTTCAGTTGCTATGCGCTGGCCTACAGATGTAGTGGATTATCAACACTACCAATACAGGACTGTATCACTATATCGAAGCCAATTTGATACACTGCGGTCTAATGAGGTAATTTTTAAATATGCAGTAAATATCTTTAAATTATTTAAGTTTTGATCGTAGATAAACATCACATCTAATCTCTTAGAATATCTTGAAATAGGTAACCTGGTTACCGTACATATGTGAACCCGATGCTCCAGAAATCAAGATGACATCCTGTGCATTTAGTTTACACAGATGTCATATTATATATGATCGGTTCACCATGTACCATCCGGCAAACCGTGTTCTTCGGCAATTCGGAATGGCCCCAATAATTCCCGATGCTCCACCGACAGTCGGTTATCAGACATCAAATGCATTCCAACGAATAATTGGTCTCGTTGCTGACTGGAATAATCGGTTCGAGAATTATAGTGTGAGGGACATGTCTCCTAGACTAAATTTTGCTGAGGAATGTAAGTTATAAGTTACTCATTATTCATATTGATTTAGTGTAAATAGTTTGCTAAAATTTTGTTTATATTTTGCAGACATAGGTAGCCTGGACTACAGACAATGGTGGGGATGCCCTCTTATGAGCAACCGAGTATACCACTATGAGGAGCCCAGGTTCAAGACTAGATCCCTAGACGATTCTACTATGCGTGCTTTTATTGATGGAATGAATGATTTGGTATGACTTCATTATACTTTAACTTCATTATACTTTAAAAAATACATATACATAGATATGATAAATATTTTAATCTACATGTTTCAAATTTCAGAGTGGGGTATACCAGCAACATTTACAACAACCTCATATGGAGGAACATGTGACTCGTCGTCTTATGGGGGAGCTTGTTACTCGTGTTCGGCATCTGGGTATTGGACCGGAACTGGAAATGCCTCCGGTACAATCCCGTCTTCCACCGGACTATCCGACCGGCTTAGTACGACAGAGACACTCTCGTCGTCGTCGACGGGATACTGCTGGAGCGGGGCCGAGTTACCAGTATGCTGGAGCGACCCCGAGTTACCAGTATCCTGGAGCGGGCCCGAGTTACCAGTATGCTGGAGCCTACCCGACTTACGAGACTCCTGGAGCGGGACCGAGTTACGAGACTCCTGGAGCCGGACCGAGTTACGAGACAGCTGGAGATGAAAGCTACCAGATATTCACACAATTTTTTTCGACTCCATCAGCACCGCTGCCTACCCAAACTCAACAAGACCAGGACGAGGAATAGTAGAAAATTTTTAACATTGTATTATTGCAATTTTTGTATGATTTGTAATGGATTTTTACATAAATATTTGGGTATTAAACAATTATATTTTACTCTCTCGGTTGACTAGTACATCTTCTTCGATTGTGTCCCATAGCACTACAATTACTGCATCGTAGATCTCTTGTCGATGATTCCCGGGGTTTGATGCGGTTCTTCTTTGGTCTTCCGGCTTTGCGTCTTACATCTGGCACCCCAATTTGTCCTCTTACCAAAGGACCTTGGATCTCGTAGGGAACTGGAATTGGCTCCATATTTTGCGCGTATACACTCCTCAAGGTAGCCGTCGAAAATACTGCAGGATAAAAACTATCAATACTAATATTGCAATATCTACAAACAAAACATGCATGTATACATGGTATATAAGTATGGTACCATCTTAAACATGTACAAGATCTGTCAGTTAGATTAACAATATAGGTTCTACTTGTTGCCCGGTCTATTATTTCAAACCTATAATTATCAATAGCTAATATTTCTAGGTGGTTCTTCTCTTTGATAATAGAAGCCATATTTTTTAACATCTTCGGACAATAATCTGTGTCAACATTTTCAGCAAACTTTCTACGATTGTCATGAAGTGTAATAATCTTGGCTCTAATACCATCGAGAAGTGTTGTTATTGGCTTATCTCGTAATTTCTTAATCCAGCTGTTGAAACATTCAGCAAGATTAGAAGTGTTAATATCTAATCTAGGACAACTAGCATACGCTGTTATCCAATGTTCAAATCGACGACTTTCATCGTTTACACCAAGAAGCCAATCGTACAACACTATGTTCTCGGCTTTAATTATATCAAACACACTCTCTGCATCCGTTTTATTATATGATCTAGCAAGCGAGTCTAACAAGCGTTGAAATACTGGTTCTTTTGTAACTTTTTTCATGTTTTGTTTAAAATGTTGAATACAAAAAAAATGAGAAGATGCAGGAAAAATAGCACGAACAGCATTTATTAAACCCTTTTGCTTGTCAGATATAAATGAAATTGAACTCCAATCATTAAAACAACTTTCAAAAGATATTTTAAGAGAATTTAAAAACCAAGACCAAGAATCACTATTCTCACCTTCAGCAACAGCATAAGCTATAGGATATAATTGATAGTTAGGATCGTGAGCACAAGCAATAAATAAGATACCTTGATATTTTGACGAAAGAAATGTAGCATCAGTACTAATAATTGGTAAACATCCACTTAAAAATCCATCAATACATGCTTTAAAACAAATAAAAATTCGTTGGAAGCTATTGTTTTCGGTAGTTTTAATAAAACATGTACTACTTGGATTTGTCTCCATAATTCTATAACAATACTTCTCAAGACTAGCGTATGCCTCATCATAACTACCATTAATTTCAGCTAATGCTGTCTCTCGGGCTCTCCATGCTTTGGAATAACTAACTTGTATACGGTGCTCCCTATATATATCTTTAACAATTTGTGATGGACTGTATGACTGGTTATCTCTAATAATGTCAATTATCATGGTCTTAATCCATGAAGCGGTAGCTAGTCGATGACGTCCTGTACTAAGTCTTCCTAAACAAGAATGACGATTTTCTAATGTACTAACTTTAACTATATCGCCATTTCCAATAGATTTTACATATACTCTCCAATTACAATTCGGTTGATCACAACTATATATAATTCCACGAGCATTATTCATATCACTAGCTGAACAACTAAAATTATATTTAATTGCTAAATTACTGATAAAGCTTCTAAAGTGAGAACGACTAGGAAATGATTGTCCCTTAAATAATTCATCAGTGATAGCTTTTACAACATCATCATCTACCCTATAATCTACATTTTTAACTAAATCATCACTATTTCCTTCGTCGTTGTCACTATCATCATCATGGTTAGATTCATCTGATGAATGACCTTCTTGGATAAATGAAACTATTTGTTGAGAAGAACTAGCACCTGAACTAACATGCTGATATTCAGAAAAATATTCATTATTTCTACTATCTAAGGTTGCTGCTACTTTAATAACATATATTTTTATATACCGTGATTGTGAATTAATCTCAAGAATATAATTCCATGCATCTTCACTATCTATCAAAAAACAATTAGAACCAAAAATAGACTTCAAAATAAAATCATAATGAATAGAACAACGTTTAATAATATGATTACGTATATTTTCAAAACTAATATTCGGATAAGTTGAAAAAATTATACTTTCTCCTCCTTCGTAATTTAACCCATTTACTGTACCGCCGTGCGAGCATACAATTCTTACGCTACGATCCATGACGGTTGAGAACTTTGGCTTGCAGAAAACCTCAAATGAACTTTAGCTGCGGGCAGAGAGACAGAGAGAGTGTTGGAGACTTTGCTAGAGGGAAGAGAGAAAATAGAGGAAGTAGATTGAGTGTGAGATGAATGGGTTGAGATAGGTAATATATAGAGGGAGATTGTAATAGCCGTTGTTGTTAATAGCCGTTGTGAAACGGATCCTTACTCGCCAACTCAGTTGGCGAGCAAACGAGCGTTGTGCAACGGGTCTAAGCCAACTCAGCATGCGGCCCGCCAACTGAGTTGGCGAGCGGGCCCTCGAGGAGTGAGCCCCGCCAACTCAGTTGGCGAGCCCCTCGCCAACTCAGCAACTCGCCAACTGAGTTAGCGAGTGGTCCCCCCGCAATTTTCCGAAACTTATCCCGTTTTATATAATTATATAATAAATTATTACTTCAAACGAAAAAAAATCCGCTTTTAGCACCACACTTACTATTTTGTAAGTAGTGTCAGCCATACGACTGACAACATCATTGTTAGGAATATATTCTAGAAGCTATTCAGAGGACATTAGACTTTTAGCCCCACACCTACTATTTTGTAAGTAGTGTCAGCCATACGACTGAACAACATCATTGTTAGGAATATATTCTAGAAGCTATTCAGAGGACATTAGACTTTTAGCACCACACCTACTATTTTTGTAAGGGTCAGCCATACATAGAGCTAACATTGTCGTGTTTGAAAGCAACAACTTCATATCACACTTTTAATCTTCTAAATATTGGAAGAAGTATAAATTGGAACCTTTCAAACTTTTGAATGCATCAAAGATAAATTTATATTTGGGTAAATTACAAGAAATCCC
The DNA here is from genome assembly GCA_036927795.1 of Iris macrosiphon. NCBI lineage: Eukaryota > Viridiplantae > Streptophyta > Magnoliopsida > Asparagales > Iridaceae > Iris > Iris macrosiphon. Next base: position 157,696,389 of record JAYESA010000016.1, read on the forward strand.
TTGAGATTTTGCCATTTGCAAGCTACTATCTACTATTAAGTCCAAGTCCATAAAATGTTTGATTGTTTATGTTGAAGCAGATAATGATCATTTTGGACAAAAACACCTTTGGATTGGAAGTTGGATTCTGGTTTTACTCTATTACTGAACTGTTACTTTGTTTTTTATTTTAATCGAATCCTTCGGGGAATTTTTTTTCTTCTTTCCAAATAGACTTTAAAAGAAAATTCAAATCATTTCTTGCCCTAATACAAAATTAAATTCAAGATTTTCAATTCGACATCAAACCCTTGGGCTCAAGTTGGCGGTTGGAGTACACAATCTGCCAAGAAACAAACCGTAGGAAAATAAGTTACAATAGGACAAAATCTTGAGAGGATTTTATGTAATTTATATATTTTATACATCACTGGTAGAGTCCAAAACTTCGTTACAATTATTATCCGGCTTTAAGTTCGAATATTTTTATTACATATCTTTTTAGACTATATATATAGACATTTTTTGAATGTTGTTTCTTGATTCTTGTGTCTGTTGTATTATTTATGGATTTGTCTCTTAGATGATTTTTCATCATATAGTCCGTTCGGACTTGACCGTTAACACCATGATTCTTTTAGTCGAAATATCTTAATTTACTTTTATTTAATATTTAAGATCGTGTCTTGTCAAGGAGGATACAAACCTCGTGTCCAATTTTCCAGCATTTTTATACCTTGAGGACTTAACAATAGTTGTTGATTATGCAATAATATATTATTAGGTGAAGTAGGTGTACCCATTACTTTTAAAAATAGGAGTACCTAATATACCTAAAATATTGGACATGAGGAAGAGTGCCCTCTTCTCTTCTTGGGATGGGAAAAGAAAGCTGAGTAATCAAACACATGATTAACATTGACATGCCATTACACTTTTATTAACACCGACTCAGCCCAGCTAATAAAATAAAATATAATAAAATATAATTTAGGTCTAAACAACAACAACAACAACAACTACTACTACTACTGGCTAGATAATAATATTTTGTATACATACATTCCACGTTGACGCGGGGCGAAGATCTAAGACAAGATATAAAATTTAAAATTTATGAAAATTTTGACGCTAAAATTTTAACCAAACAAAATAAAAATAGATATTTCAATTTTTAAATTCTTTCGTTTATAACTTATAAAATAGGCTACAAAACATCCAAAAGAAGATAAACTAAATCTCTAAATATTTATCCATATAAGTCAAATTTTTAATCAACTAACTCGAGAGATAAAATTCTCCTTATTTTGGTTTATCCCAACAAATAATTATATAAAATCAAAATGATAATGACTAATTAGAGTTTAGACCCTGAATTTTAGACCATAGTTTAAGCCATAAAAATTAGACCATAGTTTAAGCCATAAAAAAGTTTAGACCATAATTTTTTATTATTTGTTTTAATTTTTTTATTATACCCTTATTTTTATGTTTGACAATGAAATATTACTAGATATATTGGAAAGGACATAACGGGAAACAAAACCTAGGATCTAAAGTTTATAACTGGACATGTCGAAACTTAAACTCTAAACTAGTATAAATTTTAGGATCTAAATTCTAATTATCCCAAAGGATAACTGAAAATATAAATTGTTCTCCATTATTCTATCTTGACTTCAAAAATTTTACCATATATTTATATTTTTTACAGAAAATTTACTGTAGCGAAATAAATTTATATTAAATTTATTTAAACGAAATAAGTTTGTTAATATTTGAAATATAAACACTGTCCGCCAACAGTGTTGGCGGAAAACACAAATTCTGCCACGTACGCCAAAAAAAAAAAAAAAAAAAATTTAAAGTGGACCCCACACCCCAAATTCCGCCAACACAGTTGGGTGAAATTGGGGGGGGGCCAATTTCAGCCAACAGTGTTGGCGGAAATTGACCTGTGGGCCCCCCCACGTTTAGTTTGGTTTAGTTTAGTTTGGTTTAGTTGGTTTGGTTTTATTTGGTTTGTTTTATTTAGTTGGTTTGGTTTTATTTGGTTTGTTTTATTTAGTTGGTTTGGTTTTATTTGGTTTGTTTTATTATTTGTTTCAATTAGTTATATTTTTTCTATTTAGTTTTTAGTTTTTTTTCAATTAGGTTTTTTTTTTCTATTTAGTTTAGTTTTTTTCTATTTACTTTACTTTTTTTTTAATTTGTTTCTGTTTTTTTCTGTTAATTTATTTTGTTAATTGGTGGGGTGTTAATGGGGTGTTAATTTTCTGTTTTATTTATGAAAATATATTTTAACGAAATAAAATTAAAACAAATTAACAAAAAAATTACTCTATCAAAATTTCAAAATTAACAAAAAATTAAAATAAAATTAACTCAGTTGTCGTTATGTAACAAAATTTTAAAATATTCCAAATTTTTATCCAAATTTCTATCCTTAAAATTTGTTAAAGTATTCCGTTATTTAGCATAGTAAATTTATTATCGGTACATTAAATATTTTATAAATTTTTTTTACCAAAAGTAAAATTTGGAGGTCAAAACATCGTTTTTTTGCGATTCTAAAAATTTGGGAAGTCCGTCAAACGGTGAAACCGTTTATCCCGAAGTACTTTTCCATACGGTCATTTTGGCTCAAACTGGGCCTTGTTTCGATCTCCCAGTCAAAAGTTATGGTACTTTAAAGTTTTATATTTTATATTTTTGTCTGTAATATGTACGTCTTACTTCGGATAAAAATTATCTCTACACGAATTGTGTTACTCTCGTCGAAAACATACAAATCGACCTATTGTGTGACGAAAAACGATTTGAAAACAAATAGTTATGGCCGTTCGAAGTCTGATCGACGGCAGACGTAATATTCGTACGGTAGCTTTTTTTTTTTTTTTTTTTCAATGATAACATATTTTATTTTGGATGTTAAACTAAATAAAAAAAATCATAATCCAAAACTAAACTAAATAGAAAATAACTAAATAGAAAAAATATAATTAATTAAAAAACCAAATAAAACCAAACCAACTAAACCAAACTGAACTAAACCAAACTGAACCGTGGGGGGCCCACAGGCCAATTTCCGCCAACACTGTTGGCTGAAATTGGCCCCCCCCAATTTCAGCCAACAGTGTTGGCGGAATTTGGGGTGTGGGGTCCACTTTAAATTTTTTTTTTTTTTTTTTTGCGTACGTGGCAGAATTTGTGTTTTCCGCCAACACTGTTGGCGGACAGTGTTTATATTTCAAATATTACCAAACTTATTTCGTTTAAATAAATTTAATATAAATTTATTTTGCTACAGTAAATTTTCTGTATTTTTTATTATTACCACATATAAGTTCGTATGAATTGTAATTATCTATTATATTATGTTTGTTCGGACGTCTATTTTTGAAACAGAACCGGCTGATCGAACATCCTTCGATCCATTTGGAATGCAAACTTTTTTTTTTTTTTTAATTACGGGACTATTTGGTTGGTTGAAAGTTGTGCTCTTGTAATTGGCATTCTATCATTAACATTTTTTTTTATTCTATTGATAATCGTACATTTACTGTAACAATAGATATAATAAATAGACTAATTCTTTTTTGTTTCTTTGTTGCCGTCAAAATTATTACAACACTAATTATAACAGCAAAAGTTGTAACGTATTTATTAATATGCAACAAAAATAGTCCATTCTTCTGCAAAACATATCTCCGAATACAATAATGCTAAGTTTACTACCAATTGCTTACAATTCTCTCTCACACCTGCTATCTGCGTTCCATCCGGTCCTATCTCTTTTTCAAGGAACATCCGTCACGTAACGTTTCGACCTTCAAGCAGCTACCGAGTTTCAATTCTTTCATATTTTCAATGGACGACTGTTATGTGACCGTCACGTCATCGGTTGTAAGTGAATTATAAGTATTTTGTTGTAGTAGTAGCATTGTCTGAATCTAGATAAACAATCACTTGCCACAAACTATAAATTATTCTTTGCTTGTTCGATGATATATTGCTTTACTAAAATACTATTATTTCAGTTTTTTTTTTTTTTTTTGTCATTCCTAATCAGAAGTCGAGATAGGAGATTGATATCATACGTCAATGCATGTCACAATATCACTGTGCATGTCATAATCACTCAACTCTAAACATCAAATTAGATAAAAGTATATTTTTAAAAAGTCTTTTCATATACTTTTTAAAAGGGCTAAATAGTGTCTATACTCTAGATTTTATACAAGCTTAGAGTTTAAGGTATAACATGTCCAGTTGAAAATTTTGGATCATAAAATTTAATTTTTGAATTTTTTTTTATTATACCCTTATTTTTAGTTTGTATTGATTTTTGTCCTTTTATTCATGTTGAGTAATGGATTTTTTTTTTTTTTTTTTCAAAATTCAGGTTCCAAAATTTTCAATTGAACATGTTAGGACTTAAATTCTAAACTGATATAAAATCTAGGGTATAAACGGTAATTAGTCCTTTTCAAAATTCTCTAATAGTCAAAACCGAAAAAACTGAAACTTGATCGAAATGAGTCATAATTGAACCGAACCAATAATTGATTGGGTTTATTCGGTTTGTTCAGTTTGACTATTTTTACAATTTAATGGGCAGGCAAAAAAAAATTTTTTTTGGAATTGTGATTAAATTGTAGTAAAAATAAATTGGGCTAATTAGAGTTTAGACTCTGAATTTTATATCAGCTTAGAGTTTAGACCTTGTCTTGTCCAATTAGAAAGTTTAGATCTTGGACTTTTATTATTCGTTTCATTTTTCTCATTATACACTCCCTTCCATGTTTGTCAATAAACCTTCCTATATAGATAGGGACGGTATAATAAAAAAAATAAGATAAATAATAAAAATTTAGAATATTTTGAGTTTTACAATTTAGACCTTCCTATACAACTATCACTACTCTTTTGAATATTTTGAGTTTTACATTTTAGAGCTACCACACATTTAAGACCCCCAAGAAGTCCTTGTAGACATCCGAAGGTCATCAATCAAATTGGGAATAATAAAATCATTCATCTAGCATGTAATTTATTTTTGTATACTCGGAGCTAATGTATTCAAAGCTAATAGAATAGAACATATGCAAGTCTAGAATGGCCACAAGCACAAAACTCTCTCAAAGGACTGTTTGAAAATATAAAAGTGCCTTCAAAGTGTCTTTAAAATGGCACTTTTAGGACCTATTTAATAAATCGTAAGCGTAGAAATTTTTTAATTTGTACTTTCAATGATAAATTTTATGTAGGAATTTAACCACTTTCTTGTCTTTCTAGTAGGGAACAAATGTGTTTGGTTGAGACAAAAAAGTAAAAAATAGAAAGTAGAAGATTAGACAAATGTGTTTGGTTGAGATGAAAAAGTAAAAATAAAAAGTAAAAGAATAAATTATAATAATAAAAAATTATAATTAATTCAGATAATAATTTAACAAATTAAATAATTAGTTTGATAAATTAATTATGATTAATTAATAACTAAATAAAAATTAAAAACTTATCAGCTCAAAATTAATTATTAACTAATTTAAAATTTAAATTATTTTTTGATTAGTTATTAGTTAATCTAATAAATAATTAGCAATAAAAAATTTAATAAATAATCAGTATTATCCAGGTGTGACAGTGTTTTTATTATTATTGTTACTTAATAATAATAAAAAATAATAATTAAATCAACTCTCAAACCAATAGTTGTAATTAATTACTAAATAATTGGATAATTAATTAATGTATATTAATTAATTACTAAATATTTGTAATTAATTAAGTATTATATATTAATTAATTAATTAATTACTTCTACCTTTCCCTCAACATCTGAGTCCTTGGAGAGGATGTGGAATGGCAAAATAATGTAGGGGACAGGAACTGCTTATGTCTGACATTCCATCATTCCCGCCTACTCCCAAGCTTCAGCCAAACTCATGAATTGGAGATCCAATCTCCACTTCCATTAAAACACAATTTTTCTTGCAAAAAAAATGGTTACCAAACAACCCCTTATTGCAGCTGTCTCCATGTAAAAAGAGGTTTTACGTTTGTGCAATGAGTGCAATTTCATTGCAAGTGAATGTGGATATGATATTTCATTTAGACTGAAAGTATCATTTTTTTTTTTTCTGTTACAGTTATGAAAGAAATGAAATAGATTACAACTTCATTGCAAATAATTATTTTCATTAGTATTATTTCTTCATTTATTTATTTCGAGTTGTTATTCAAACAAATGGATTGAAACTCCTTGATAAAAAACTATGTATTCAAAAGGTTCTCGATAAAGTCATTACAAAAGTGACTCAGAATAGATCGAATTTTTACCATTGATAATTATAAGTTTACCATTTCCAAAATTTAGTCACCGGACTGTTTTTTTTTTTTATAATCAGAACTGTCAAAATTTTGACAGTCATAAAATTGGAAGGACTATCAAAATTTTGACAGTCCTAACAATTGATAGAACTGTCAAAGAAAGTCCTAAAAATATATGTTAATTTTTGAGACAGTCCTTCCAATTGGTAGGACTGTCAAAATTTTGGCAGTCCGAAAAGAAAGGCTACGCGAGATGACACGAGGGCTGAACTGCTTGGAGGCCGGAAGGAGGGACGAGGCGGAGAAACGGAAGGGAGAGAGGAGGAGGAGGAGGCGGCGGCGGGAGGCGAAAGAGGAGGACGGGACTGCTGCTGCGCGCGGGGATGACGATGGAGGACGAGACCGCTGTTTCGCACGTGGACGGTGGTGAGCGATGGAGGACGGGCCGCTATTAAGCACTGGGACGACGACGAGCGGTGGGGACGACGGCGAGCGGTGAAAGAGCGGAAGGAGAAATAAGAGGAGGGAGGTGAAGATGATGGAAAGTTCTAGTAAAATTTGGACTAGTCTGAGTAATTTTTTTTTATAACTAGAAAAGCAGGTCTACTTTTAAGTGCCTTCGTCACAAGCCATTTCAAAATATATTTTGAAACACGAAACCATCACACTTTCATTAGAAGTGCGGTGGTATACTACAACAACATGTTAACTTTGATCGATTCGAGAAACTGAAAACATCATAAAACAATGGCGATGCACTAAATTAGTAATTTACTGAGCTGATCGAGAGTTGGGGTGGAGCAGCCGAAGACGATCCTAGCCGTCGGATCGTCGTGGAGTTCCTTGGGGCTCCCGATGCTCTCCCACCTCCTCTCCGCAAACTCGTAGAAGAAACCCTCCTCGAAATTGGCCGGATTGTAAACGTAGGCGAAATCCCCGACAGTCGAGAAGCCGATGGTCGTCATCTGACCGAAGCCCTTCCCGACCAGCCTCGCCACCATCTCCTCCGGCATCGCGCCGATCTCCTTGCCACAGCGCACCGGCCCATCGCTCCCGGTGACGTTGACGACTTCCCAAAGCCTCAAGCCCTTGCCTCCTCCTCCGTCATCGCCGAGCCCGACGAAGACCAGCCGGTCTCCGGAGAACCCGATGGCCGAGAGCTTGATCGCCGGGTCGGGCCTGAGGTCGCACACGGGGGACCACCTGCCGGTCTCCGGGTCGAACGAGGAGAAGAGTCCGGAGCTCTTCGAGAGCACGTGCATGCCGTCGTCCGAGGCCGCGACGGAGAGCCACGTGGCTGAGCTGCTGCCGCTGCCGAGCTCCGACGGGATGGGGTCGCGCGGGACCCACTGCTGGTCGCTGAGGAGGTCGAGGGACTCCACCGCGGAGCACGTGGCGTCCTCGAAGTCCCACGTGCCGCCGGCGACGACGACCTTCGTGCCAACGACGGCTACGACGGGGTCCACGCGCCACACGCGTGGGGAGGGGAGGTTGGTCCAGGTGGAGGAGAGGAGAGGGCGGTGGATGGAGAGGTGGGAAGGGGAGGAGAGGATGAAGTGGAGCTGGGAGTGGGAGGAACGGACGGGCTGGCTGTACAGATGCGACACGACACGATACTCATACTGATACGACGGTACTGTTTCAGCCTTTTTGACATCCTCTTGTTGATTTTCGAATTTTTGTCTAGTGTCCAACACGTGTTTTAGTGGGACCCAGGAGCGGGAGTGGGGGTCGTACGCTACGGAAGCGCGAGGGAAACGGAGGAGGAGCCACGGCTTCAGGCGAGGGGACCTGCGGAGGGACGACACGACGGAGTCCCGCCACGTGCGGGACACACGACGAGCCGGGAGGAGGTCGACCGTCGGCACGTGGGAGAGGACGGATTCAAGGACATCGCCGTAGAGCGGGGGAGGAGGAAATTCTTGAGCAGCTTCAACAACCATTTCTTCTATTTTTTTCTTCTCCTCCCTTTTCTTGTACTAGGAGAATGGAGTTGGGGGCTGGTTTGGTTTTATAGTGATGTTTGGGCAATAATCGTCATGGTGGCCATCACCACTAACCTACAACAAAACCCACCAAACTTAAACAATTGGATAAATATTGAATTATCATGTGTCGGGCCACAGAATGCGACATTGATGGAATAATGTGTAAATGAGCCAAACGTTAACTGTAGAGACTTACAAAAGATTTGGACAGACTAACAACCCACGGACACTTATCTTGGCCGGACCACACAAGAAATGATACAAAAGGAAAACAAGAGACAAACCTTCTGATTATATTATTGCTCATAAAGTCACAATCATATTTGAAACAAATAATTTTCTTTTACATGTTAGCTTGTGTGAACATGGCGTTCATATGACCTATTACATTCATCACTGAATTATCCCACACCACACCAAACGTCTCCGCTAATTACGTAGAACAAATACACAATAACAAAAAACCTATGGCTGAGAATGTCAGTTCAGCAGTAGTAAAAATATACAGTCAAGAGCAGGTATCTTAAAATAAACACCACTATGATACAAATTGGTTCTCATGAATTTCCCATATCTAAACATCACTATTGAATCTGATGCAATTTTGTGATGTTCAAAACATCATGAAGCTGAAGAAGAACACTGCACAAATGTGTAGCCCATTGTTGTTAATAACAGGCTATATAGCATACAACAAACTATTTATTGGGAAGATGATTCCACAAGTGGACCGCTTTCAGCCATCAGTTGAAGTAAAATATAAGGAACATTAATTAGCCGCTCTATCATAGCAAATATGATTGTTGAAAGTGCAACAATGTGGAAAGTCCACAGCAGCAACCATTCATAATATAGACATTTTAACTATCACCCCTCTGCTTCTTTTGCATTTCCAGAAACTCATCATGCACTTTCTGCACCCTTACTTCCCCCACCTGTAGGTATGCTACCATGCTTACAAAAAGGATGAAAGAAATAGTCCGACAGTTCCTTCAAAATTCCAATTCTGTGCCAACTCACGATGAGTCTTCTTTTCCTGTTTTCTCTGATCAAAATATATTAAAGAAATTAATTTGAAAATCAGATGAAACCAAGAGTATGTTTGTGGTATATGTTTCATCAGTTACCATTAGATTGAGAAGAAGCTGCATTTTGACGCATTTTATTCGCTTCCCTTTTAGCTGTCTCAGCTGACAAAAATGTGAAAGATGTTAACACAAGACTATAGAAGGATCTAGGGAAAAAGTAAAAGCAAAGAAATCTAATGTAGAACAAAAATAAGGACATTTTGCAGTCTCTCAAAGCAAGGCAGAACTAAAAGAATAAGCCTGTATCTGACAGCGATTACAACAGGCAGAATACTGCCCTACTAGTTTAATAATGGCCAATGCTGTTATTTATTAGATTATTACCTTTTAATGTTTTTTTATTGTATGCTGGGGTTAATTAATAATTGAAAGCTGAGTAAAGGTGTTACATTCACACACACATCATCATCGTCATCACAACCAAGAGAATTCCATTAAGTACAAAGGTTCTGGTCTGCACACAATTGTTTAATCAAATCCTGTAATAAGAATAAAGGTGCTTGATACATGGAAATTTTGACACTAAATCTCCTTGATTGGATTTACTATCGTATATTTTTATTCGTCAAATATCTATAAAGATATGGTAAAGAACGACAGTAACGAAATACACTATACAAGTATATTCTATAGTTTGTGAATATGCAGGTGACATCTAGTCAAGGATGTTATGGCATGAGGAGAAGATTGTTTCGAAACAACCATAAACTAATCGTCCTACAACAACAATAAAGCATGTATCCCAAATTTATGGGGCCGGCTGTTTGAATCCTCTTCTTCCATTTGGCGTTGTTGAAGGCGCTACACAGGACATGCCCAATGTAGAGAGAACATTATCCATATCCTTCCTTAACACTTCAAACCATATTCACCTAGACCTAACTTTACTCCTATTGGCTGCATTAACTACTATATTGTCACTCCTTATAGGAGCATTCGCTCGTCTGCTTTGCATATGTCTAAATCACTAAAGTCGATTTTTTTTCTCATATTGTCCTCAATTGACGTCACTTCTAACTTCACACGGATAGTCATATCTTATTATATCTTTTAATGTATTGTTTCTTAATTGTCCACCCATAAAGCATGATTGGTCATATAATAATCTATAAAAAAATTCTTTCAACTTCAAAGGTATCTTGTAATCACAAAGTACTCCATAAGCACTTCATTTCAACTATCATGTTTTAATTTTATGCATGAGATCCCTCTCAATTTCTCAATCATGATGAATGATTGATCATAAATACCAATAGTTATTACTCTTGGATGTCTTGTCTATCCAATATGGACTTTGCCTTATTTCTCTTTGACTTGGGTTGAAATTATATTTCATATACTGTGTTCATTCTACTAAGCCAAAATTTCTTAGATTCTAAAGTCTTTCTCCACGCTTCTATTTTAATATCTAACCATTCTCTACTCTTATCAACCCAACACAATATCATCAGCAAACATTATACATCATGGAACATCCTCCTGAATATGCCTAGTATTTCATTCATAACTATCGTAAAAAGGAAAGAACTCAAGGTTGATCCTTAATGTAATGTAAATCAATGGTAACAAGGTATAGATTACTACCTCCTCAAATACTTCTCACGGTCGTCGTAACTCTATCATACATATTCTTAATAGTCACAATATCACTACTAGGAACTTGTTTCTACTTCAAAGCCCACGACATTAGCTTCTTAGGAACTCGATCTTAAACTTTCTCTAAATCAATAAAAACCATATATAAATCTCTCTTTTCTTTCTGTCTTTTAATTAATTTTCTTAGCAAGTAAATGGCTTTCATAGTACATATCTCTGGTATAAACCAAAGTGATTCTTTGAAATTCTTTTCTTTTTCTTAATCTTTGCTCAATCACTCTCTCCCATAGTTTCATGGTATAGCTATAAGCTTAATTTCTCGATAGTTATTACAACTTTGTATATCTTCCTTGTTCTTATATATGGGTATTATAATGTTACTTCTCCATTCATCTGACTTCTTCTTAGTCCTTAGGATTTTGTTGAATAAATCAGTAAGCTCATCAATCCTTTTTCTCCTAAACGTTTCCAAACCTCAATAGGAATATCATCAGGTCCTTCATTTTTTCTATTTTTAAAAATTTTCTTTGATGCATCATTAACTTCAGAAATTCTAATTTTCGACAACAATATGAGTTATCCTAATATAACAATCAATCTAAACTAAGTTTTTCTATGTTGCTCTTGTTAAATAGCTTGTGAAAATAACTCCTCCACCTCTACTTATCATTTTCTCTTACTAATACATTTTGGTTCTCGCTCTTAAGACACTCTTAGCAAACCTATAAATATCTTTTTCTCCCTCCTTAGTTTATAACCTCCTACTATATAAATAATCATGTCTTAGATTTTAGCTTCACTAACATCTTTCTTAGCTTCTTTTTTTGCTACTCTATATCTATCAAAGTTTTTCTCACTTTTACCAATCTTTATATCTTTGTGCCTTAATAACCTTTCGAACTTCCTCGTTCCACCACCAACTTTTTTTCAAGGTCCAACCATTTTCTTTTGACACTCCTAAAATCTCTCTTGCTACTTTATTGATAGAACTTGCAATATTACACCACCTAATATTAGAATCTTTGTCTCTCTCTCATCTTCCTACCTTTATTATCTTATCCTTAAAAGTGACAAGTGGATAACTAAAGACCAACTGCTACAGATCTGCCGGAAAAGATTAACACCGTGCATGTTGTATATATATATAAAACTGACGTGATATGTCGTGATTGTCAGTATCTGTTTCAACTAAGGTCTGGTTTAGGATTGCTTCTGCTTTTCAAAAACAGCTGGAGATTTGAAGCAACCTCCCGCCTGCTTTCCAAAATTGACCTAGCTTTTCAAATTATTTTTGATAAGTTGCCGCCGTTACCAAAGAGTTTTTGGGAGTGCTTTTTCAAAACAATATTAGCAGAAGAAGCCATGATAAGCACTCCCAAACCCAGATTAAATCCGTAGAGCATGCAATTATTATCAGAAACATCGGTCCTAATGAAAGAAACCAATTACTTAAGTTCAATCCAACATTTAGGATATCATGTTGGCAAGGGTGCATATTCACATTTCATAGTTGGCACAACACGACAGTACTTGAAGAGCAGAGACAAATATGGGATATTCACACAATCAGGCTGTTAGTTTTCGCCAAACATGAAACAAAAAATATAAGAAGTTAGTAAACAAGATTATCATTGTTGAATAAAGTATTTCAGCGCTTCTAATGTTCTATTCCAAATAAATTATTCTAGTAGCGCATCTATCTAAGAGAGGACTATATAGTTTTACTCACTTAGGTATAGACAAATATCACTTAATAGATGAAATCAATAATTACCTCTACACCTGAACTCATGTTCACAAAGCAAAAACTAAAGGCTAAATTTATTTTTTGACATAAGAGCCAGGCTAAGTGCCGGACTCCTATAAAAAGGTTAAAGTTAACTATGTATTCGTTCAAACAACGTTGCTTATGCAGTCACTAGGAGTCCATATAGTTCTTCAGAGGTGTATGTAATCATTACAGATTGCAAGTTTTACAACAAGATGAAAATCATGAAATGCACCTACAAAAAGGTTGATAGATATTTGATGCAATGTGGAAGTACCTTTGAATTTCCTTTTCTTGCTAGCTCTCCTTCTTTTCCGGTCTTCTTGTGTTAGTTCTGTCTCTTCTTTGATATCACCTTTACCTTTAAAAACCTCCTCAGGAGCTAGCATGGCTGCGTCAGAGACTGCCAAGGGTGCAATCTGCAATATTCATACAAGGAACTCATTAAAATGCAATTGACATTTAATTTTCTCAGTTACTTATCTTGAAGTTTCAATGCTTTAAAAAATATAAATATACATTACCTCTTCCATTGCTAAAGCTGGAACATTTGCTTGTATAGACATGTCCTCAATAACCTACAATATGAAGCAAATGTGCTTATTGGCCATGAAAACATGATATTTAAATTAAGTTGCATGAAAAGTTTAATGGTTATATACCGGTTTCGGAGCAAAGTGAAAATGAGACAGTGCATCCAGCTTCATGCAAAGCTTCTTGAACAAAATAGTTGCCTAGTAATATAGAAGACCAATCAGATGAGATTTCTACTGTCAGGAAAACAATTACTAATTTGTAAGGAGGACGAGAAGCAAAGTATTGACATTGGTCCTGGACTCGTCACTAAAATGATTGACTAGGGAAAAGAGAGTTCTAACTTGCAACATGGTGTGGTTAATACGTATGCTCACTGGTAGTTAATATTTCAGGGAAAGGGTTTGAAACTTTACAAAATAAATGATAACTTGTGCACATTGTATAGCAGTTTCTGAAGTGAGGGCCATAGCCCTCTCCTTGTCATAATTCAATGCAGCCAAATTGGACAACTCCGAGAGCCAGCTAATATATATATATATATATATATATATATATATATATATAACCTATTATAAAAGCGAGAAGCACCCAAATCTTCTTCCTCCATCTCTCTATTGAATTTTCTTCTCACCCGCATCAAGGGCGGACACAATGCCACATCCAGCAATCTCAACCGTTAAAAGGTTTGTAATCTTCAACATGCCCACCACCTATAAACTTTCCACTGAAATAACCTCCTTCAAGTGGGACCCACCTATAAACTTCCCGCTGAAATAGCCTACACCTTCAAGTGGGAGAAACCCACCTGCTGAAGATGAGGATGCAAGCATCCACTGGTTAGGGAATGAAACAAATTTCTTTGTTCCGAATGAATTTTTAATCAAGAAAATTTGATAAGGGTCCCTACAAACTTTCTTTTCAACTGTCTGTACTAGAAACTTATTGACCCCTATATCATTTTGGAATTTGGTAAAGGTCCTCACAACTACGAGGATCCTTGATATTTTAGGGAGAAAAAATATTGGATTCAACTGACAATACAACATATACAAAAAATATCAAGGTTCAAAGTATCGGCCGATACCGATACGTATCAGCTTAATCGGATCGGATTTGGGGGTGCTCATAAAAAAAATTGGTATCGGCCGAAACACTGTTGAAATTTATTGTATCGGTCCGTATCGGCCGATACGTAACCGATACAGTCCGGTACTGACCGATACAAACCAAAAGTGAACGATTAAAGAAAAAAATCAACAGAAAAAGCATAAATCATTGTCAAATCCAGCAAAAGAAACATCGAATCAAGAAGAAAAAAAATTTGAGAAAAAATTGTCTATAATTAGAGGAAAAACCATAAAAAAAATACCTCAGGTAGATCAAATTTATTCTTTGTCGCCGACACCGCTCGTGGTCGTGGAAGAAACGGTAGGAGGCAAGGAGGTGGGGAGGAGATGAAAACCAAAAGTCCTAAATAAACTCGGTATGGTTTTTAGGAATTTCATTTTCCTTTTGCTTGTGTGGTGGTGGAGACTATGCTCACTGACCTGTGACCAGACCAAAATGCTGATGCAAGATCAGACAAAAAAGACGTGTTCACGTGGGTCCACTTTCCTTTTGTACTTTAATATATAGTTTAACGTTTATGGTTATGCTATGATACACTAAATTGTACATAGACATCATATAATTATTGTTGTGAAAAATAGTACACTCAACTAAATTTGACTATCATAGTTGATTTTCTTCGATTGTTTCCTGAAAACGACTATCACACTTAATAGCTAAAAAATCTCGCTGGACTATTTGCACGTGCAACGCATGTCCTCTCCAACTAGTGGTGTTAAAAAAGCCAACCAAACTGTATCTTCCGAATGATGATATATTTGACCATTGATTTGACAAATTTGTGCTAAATCTGATCATATACTGTTGTAAATGAATTAGGACATACCACTTTCTTATGTTCATCCGAAAATGTAAGGGGAGCAGGTGCAAGACCAGTCTTTTGTGCATACTCTTCCTGTAAAATACATACAAAGAAAATCAGTAATGAGGTCAAACAGTATATACTTACATTTCAGTGTGTTCGGTTACTAGTTGAATTATTGAGAAAGCATAGCAAAAGACTACAGACCTCATATATTTCAGCAAGACCCTTCTTGCTTTTGCTTTCATCCTGTAACAAATAGAACTATGTTCAGTAAAACATCTCTACCTATTAAGTATCTACATAAACCTCCTTCTTGAGAGCTTCACAGATGTCTGAGTGTTAGGACATAGTACAGTAACTCGTACCATCTCTTTAAGCTCTCTTGGTGGTTTAGATGGTAGAAAAGGAACCCTTTGAACATCATCAAATTGCCCCTGATGAATAACCAAATAAATTAATTAGCTATCTGACCAGAAGGGGAAGAAAAAGTAAACTAAAAAACCATGCCTCTGAGAAACTGTAAAGATTCCATGTCAAGATAGCTAAAGATTATAGCTGTTGAAGCAATGGAATAACCAATAGGTTAACATATAACAGGTTCTTTAACTAAGGTATGAGCTGCTGCATCATGAATCCTTGATCAATGATACAATCAAAGCTACTTCGTGGTTGTTTCTTTCTCCTGAGAAAACTTTAGAAGAGAAAGAAAGGGCACTGCTGCATTAAAATTATAATTTGCTAATACTAGTAGCATGTGTTAGAATATGTTTGACATTATGCTCCTTGAAATGCAGGAAGAAAGGATGTCTGAAGAGGCAAGCCCTTGAATGTGTTTAACTGCCAAAGGAATTTACCTCAATGATCCTCTTTTTCATAAGATCCTCAAGAGAAACTAACATTTCCTGTGTGTCGACTGGAGGAGGTTTGGCATTATGCTCAAAATCAAGATCCACCTCAAGTGCACTGTTCTTAGGCCTTTTAGCAGCAGTTACCTGCCAACTTGAGTAGTCAGCAACAAGAAAAGATATTTATAATAAAAAATGTATTGCAGAAGTTTGACTGAGTCCACAATTAATTTATGTATGATTGTTTGAACAACTATACAATTACCTCGCCCTGCATAAACCAGGATTTCGGTTCCATATTTTCTCTCTCCATCTGCTCTATTTCAGACTGGATTTGCAAAAGTTGTTTCTCATGGGCGGATTGAGTCCCATCATCCTGTAAAAAAGATTGTGGTGCACCCTTAAATAGCCTTAATTTATTAAATGATCGCTCTTTAACCAGCAGAACACAATACAATACCTGAACATCCACATTACTGTCATCCTTTTGAGCGTCATCCATTTCCAGATCTTCTGATCCACCGTGCAGCTCGTCTTCTTCTTCGGAAGTTCTACTTTCCGTTTTGTGATCATATTTCTTGCTTGCTCCTCTTACTTTTGTAGGTTTGAAGAAGTCTGTGTACCTGGAAAACCACTCGCCGTACAAAGCATTGTGCACATGAGAGAGGAATATAGAACACATACATGCAAAATGGCATCAAGCAAAGCAAATTAACATAGCAATAGACGTGGGAGTATAAATGAACATTATTTTATGGTTTGTTAAGGAAGCACTTAAGCAGAAAGTAAAACTATATTGATGATTATTATTTTTAAAGAAGATACAGCTGCAATTACTACCTATCCAGAAAAACTAATGTGCGTTAACAAATTTCTTAGCTCCCACAAAATATGTATCTATATCCTATAATACAGATGGAATGAAATGTCCTTTAGGGTCTCTGTTTGGCAAATGGAAAGTTGGAAGGAAACAAGGAAATTTGTGGAAACTCTATCCAGATTATTTACTTGTATGTTTGGCAAATGGAAAGTGCATTTTGGAAACTTTTAGGGCCCACCACCAAAGAGGAAACTAGTTCCCATTTTAGATTCCATCCAAATGGATGGAAACTGATGAAAACTTAATGGGAGCGATTATGACCCAATTGTTTATAATTCTTTACTTTTTCAAAATTAAACACCCACTTTTATCCCTTTATTATATAAGTTATGTTTTTTTTATTACATGCTATGTTATATTAAGCGTGAGGTGAGGTGAGGTGAGGCGATAAAAGCTGGCACCTCACTTAAGCGAGGCTTAAGCGTCGTCTAAGCACTTAGTTAGCGATTCACCCATTTTTACCTACCTACATGTAAAATACTCTATATACACATAATTTAAATATAATTTTCATACAATCCTATTAGTATATGCATGAATAACAATACCAATTATCAATCAAGCAAAGACAATATAAATACTATAATCAAAATACAAAGTCATCAAAATACCATGATCAAGCGATTTTTTTTTCGTTTTTTTTAAACTTGGCGCTTTTTCCAGCGCAAACCGGTAGGCGAGACGTTGTTAAGCGCCGCCTAAGCACGCCTAAGTGCGGGTCCATTTTTTTGGACGAGGTTTCCCTAAGCGCGGCGCCCAGATCTCCAAAACCGCTTAAGCGCGCTTTTTAAAACATAGATTACATGTCATCATTAATGACAAATTTCTTGTTTCTAAACGAGAACATTTTTAATTGGAAACTTGCTCTCTCAAGTTTCTTCTGGTTTCTAGAAACCAAAAAAACCTAAGTTTTTAAGTTTCGAAAAAATTCCATTTGCCAAACGGACCCTAAGAGGAAGCTCACCCTATCCCATAAACAAAGCCTTTATCCAAAATTTCTGTGGTCGGCTATTTGAATCATTTTCTTATAAGGCCATGCTCACTAACATTAAACAAAAACCATATCCTTTGCTACAGCCTCTCATTTAGGCCGCTCTAGTTCTAGCACGCTAGCACAGCTCCTTTGACAAAAATCTTATATGTCTGAAGTTTTGCATGTAGTGGTCTATGTTGCACGTCCAAAACACCTTAGACGATTTTCTCTCCTCTTATACTCAATTGGTGCCACACTTGTCCATATGAGTACTTTAATATGACTTTATATTGTACGCATAATACAAATTCGAAGACTTGAAACAGTAAGAGTGTTATGATTTGAAAATGGGAAATTTATATCCCAAAATAAGTACATGAAGGAGATTTTGGAGAAATTCAATATGAGTAACTCCAACCCAGAGCTACAAGAATGAAGCTATCTAGAGAAGTGGAACTAAGATATTATACCACTTGTTATTCAGATTTTTTGCTTGATGAAATGAGAGTTACAATAGCCCTTTTATAGGCATTAACAACCATACCAAGAGTCACAAAAACTTCCAACTTTAATTCCATAGTAATGGACATGACTATCACTTCCTAACTGATGACTCTTCTAATTCTTTCAGTTTTTTTAATTAAAGTAAAGATCAGTTTTGAATTTGAAACAACATTGTTGTGGGGTGTACGCAGCAGTGAATTGATGCATTATGTCTTATTCCCTTCAATACTCATCAAATGCTTTCAATGTGTATTCTCCACCTCGGTCAAAGGAGAGAGTTACAAGCTTATAACCACTTTGATTTTCAACAAGAGTTCTAAAGGTCTTAAATACAACAAAGGCATCTGACTTTTCTTTAAGAAAATAAATCCAAAGTTTTCTACTAAAATCGTCAATGAAAGTCATAAAGTATTTATTACCTCCTAACGACATGGGCCTAATACCACTATTGAATATTAGTCAACTAATATTCTACACTTAGTTTATAAGATGGAGAAGATAGTTGGATATAAAGTAGAGAAGTGGAACTAATTACCTGGCTCTGATATAAACCCAAAGTTTTCCTTGACTAATTATCTGTTATATCAAATTGAGTGAAGGCAGAACATAATAATATTCAAAAATTGTATAAACAGGTGAGAAGGAAATGAAACCATACTACAATAAACTAACAAGATCGACAGAGGGTTTCATCATTTGGGCACATGGCTTTTAGGATCCATTGTGTACATATTTAATAGATATTTAGTAGAATACTTGGCTTGTTTATTATTGATGTGGAGTTACATATATATAGGAGAGACTAACCCCTCTCTCTACTACTCTACTACATGTGGGACTAAAATCCTTTAATACTCTCAACACTTCCCCTCAAAATGGGCGATAGATATCGATCATCCCCATCTTGTCACATAGTTTAGAAAGACTCAATGAATTAAGACCCTTAGTAAGACAATCTGCGACTTGCTCTTCTGAGCGAACATGATCGAACTTTAATATCCCTTTCTCTAGCTTCTCTTTGATGAAGAACCGATCGATCTCGATGTGCTTTGTTCTGACATGATGAACTGGATTGTTAGCTATACTTAGTGTAGCTTGACTGTCACTCAGAAGGCGCAATGGTGTTCTCTGGTCCAGCTTCAACTCTGTCAGCAGTGCTTTTACCCACAACAACTCTGACACTCCCAGAACCATAGCTCTATATTCTGCTTCAACAGTCGATCGTGTTACCACGGACTGTTTCTTGCTTTTCCATGAGACTAGGTTACCCCCACAAAGACACAGTAATCTGAGATAGACCTTTTGTCGTCCATACAGTTTGCCCAATCTGCATCACAGTACCCCTCAACACCCATGTGTCCGTTGTTCTTGAACCATAGCCCTCTTCCAGGAGCCCCCCTTCAGATATCTCACAATATAAAAAATTGCATCCATGTGGCTCTTCCTTGGATCATGCATGTAGCGACTCACTACACTCACAACAAATAAGATATCAGGGCAAGTGTGGCCTATATAAATCAATCTGCCTACAAGTCTCTGATATCTCTCACGATCAACCGCCTCTCCTGCCTATGTCCCCAACTTATCTTTCCGATCGATTGGAGTGACTGTTAATCGACATCCTAGCATAACAGTTTCTGTGAGCAGATCTAGTATACACTTCTCTGAGAGAGGACGATCCCATCTCTTCCTCGAGCCACCTCGATCCCGAGAAAATACCTTATTATTCCCAAGTCCTTTACTTCAAATTCCTTGGCAAGTTTTGACTTCAGCTGGGTAATCTTCTCTTCCTCATCACATGTGATCACTATATCATCTACATATACTGCAAGTATGGTGGCGTGGCCTCTCGCATGTCGGAAGACCGTGTGATCTGTATTGGTCTGGTTGTACCCATGCCTGTGATAGCCTTCCTAGATCTTTTAAACCAGGTCCGAGGAGATTGCTTGAGTCCATACAGTGATTTCTTCAGCTTACACACATTTCATGTGGACTGCTTCGTGCAAAAATCCGGAGGCGTCTCCATGTATACTTCCTCTCGTAGATCTCAATAAAGAAAGACATTCTTCACATCCAATTGATGAAGTTGTCACCCATGGTTTGCTGCAAGAGAAATCGGGGTTCTTACAGTGCTCATATTTGCTACTGGAGCAAATGTCTCATCATAGTCGATGCCATAGGACTGAGTGAATCCCTTTGCAACCCATATTGCCTTGTATCGCTCCACCTTTCCTTCTGGCGTCTCCTTTACTGTGAAGACCCATTTGCATCAAATTGCTCTCTTTTCTTTAGGGAATCGGGACGTGACAGTTTAGACCTTTAAGAGCACAAAGTATTAGTTCTAGCCAGAGACGGAATAAAAATCATAAAATACAAGGGAATTTCAAAAAAGAGTTCCTAATGTTTGATTTAACAGGTAGGTATATAGCAAAATTTGTATGGTTTAACAGGTGGTGCAAAAATCGTGGATAAGAATATCAGAAACAAGAAACAGCTGATGGTACTGAAATTTGTAAATATGCCCTTGTAGACAAAATCTTGTGGTTTTTATTATGACGTAAAAAAATTAAGAGACTATCACGCATAAATATTGAAATATTTCAGAATGGTATAATATAATTTTCAAAACCTGAACCAAACAATGAAATGATATAAGATATTAGATAAATAAAATAAAAAAGTAAAATCCTCGCGAAAGACATCAAAACTCCACACCATGTTTTGAAGTATCAACCGCTATGTTACACAAACAAGGGGAAGTGGGGACGATGGTGTCAGCAACCATATCGTGTTTGTACTTGTACCCAAATCCATGTCGTGCAACATAGGGTGACTACTTATTGTGCCTATCTGAGAATGAGAGCTGGTCTTGAGTTTTTGGTTGCACAAGACAAAAATCAAATCTGCGCCATTTTCATTTAAAGAAATAAATAAAAACTGAAAAAATAGTGAAAAACAAAAAAAAACAAAGCCACTAGGCCTCAAAGTACCAGGCTGAAGAGCAGGACCGGCCCTGAGCTCATGGGGGCCCAAGACGAACTTAAAAAAATGGGGGCCCCATACATAATGTTAAAAAAAAAACTAAAATAAAAGAAAATTTAGAAAAAATATTGTTGCCGCCAAGAGTTGAACTAAGGACCTCCAGTGTGCAAGTTTAACATGATAACAATTGCACCACAACTATTTTGTGTTAAGAGTGGCCCATGGTACATACTAGTTCTATTTTATACTATGGTGCCCCGTTAATCTTTGGGCCCTGGGCGTCCCTGCTGAGAATGTGCATATCCCATATCAGTATCGTGTATTCTTGCAACATAGATCAGCCACAACAAGTTTTCCAAACAAACCTTAGAAGACTACAAAAGTCCAAGTCCCCAACCCTGCCAAACATAGAAAAGGCAGAAAAGAGAGGGAGGGCTGAAACTTGCAAACTACGCTTGTTCAAGCTTCCCCGTTACATAGTAAATTACCACGTGATACTTATGCAAGTTATAGTTATAGCGATCACAATTACTCATTTCATGTCACTATTCTCTGTATTATACTTACATTTATATGTTTATTTATCTTTAACGACTCAGATACCTACTGCTATTCAAGTTGGTTCCAAAGACGAGAGAGTAGACCATACAGATCCAGATAGACACGAAAAGGAAATCTCTTAAAATTTTGCAATATATAATGCACCAATATTTAGTTGCATACTAATGGGAATTGGGCTAGAGAGCGTCGACTGATGCGACAGTAAGACTTTTTGCTTGCATCCAGAAGGATACAAGTTCTAGTAAAAGACCTCTGTTCTAAAAGGCGGCCGCCTAGGCGCTAGGCGGTTGGTGCCCGCCCGATGTCCGCCTAGGCGTCCGCCTAGTCCCCCTGACGCTGCACTATACATATTTTAGGATTTTATAGACTTTTTCTGCAATTTTCAGTAATTTTTTAGATTTTATTTTATTTTATTGAACCACCTAGATCTAGGCGACCGCCTCGACAGCCGCCTAAGCGGGCTAGGCGCTAGGCGGCGGCTGCCCGCCCACCTAGCGCCTAGCACTTTTCACAACCTTGTAAAAGACAACCACATATATGGGGATAAGGTTGTGTACATGTTGACCCTAGCTAAGCGGGAGCAATGCCACACCGAACGCCCTTTTTATTAATGGGTATCGGGTTAGGATTGATTTTCGAAAACATCATAGTTGGGAAGCAAGATCATGTTCATGACGACGAGGGCAAGAGGGACAAAGGAAAAATAGACGGGTAAGAGAATGTGATTATTTTCTTTTTTTTAAATTTGAAGCTCGTATATTGGTTTTTATAGTTAACACACTATAAATTGAAATCAAGCCAAAACCCCTGAAAACCGGGAACAGATATTCTCGAAGAAACATATACCAAAAACCCATGCATCAAAATATTGATTTCGTACTTTACGCATCAAGTTAACACTGGCCTAATTGATTGTATTCAATTTATAGTTGAATGAAGTCCACCTTTCCAGAAAGAAAGCTCGTATTCCAAGCCAATGAAAAATGGAACCATAACCAACTCTCTTTTTCTAGTAGAATGATCGTAAAAACTTCTTTGCCAACCTCTATGCAAAAAATAAAAGATGTAACTATGATGCTCTGATATATTGATAGGATTCCTCGAGATGATCTTCCTCTGTCTAGTAATATCCAATCCTCCTGAATAAAAAATTGCTATAGGCAAGCAAGGCTCATTGTAATCTATACATTAACAGCTATATAAATTCCAGAAAGAACTTTAATAGTACTAAAAAGAAAAGAAAACAAAAAATAATTTAAATGTAGTAACATACCGTGCATTTTCGGCAAAGCCTTCATCGTCATCACTTCCAAGATCTCCATACTAAACATAAGATCAGCAATAAAGAAAATATTAAAGGAAGCCTTGTAGGATTAATAAGATGCATTTTCGGCAAAGCCTTCATCGTCATCACTTCCAAGATCTCCATACTAAACATAAGATCAGCAATAAAGAAAATATTAAAGGAAGCCTTGTAGGATTAATAAGGTGCCCAAATATTAAATTTGTTAACAACCCTGCCACTGCACCAAAACTGGCACCAAAACTAAATAGTTGTGGTGAAGGTTGAGAGATGCTCATTGCTTTCCAATCAAATAGTCAAAGTAGACAAAAAATCTCACTTGTCGGGGTTAAATATTTATATTGTTCCAATACAGCCGGCAGGTTGAAGATCCATTTTGGGAGAGAGCTGGGTTCACGCATCGGTTTAATTAAAATAATCCTCTAAAAATGTGCACCAGCAAGCCTCGAATTTAGTTTCTAATGATACCATATTGAAGACCTTGCCAGTGCACCAAAACTATAGAGTTGTGGTGAGGACGGAGGGTAAAAAAAATTATTCCATAAAAGAAAATATGATAATTAAATTAGCATCAGATTCCTCCAAATGAAACCAATTTCATTATCATGATAAGGAAAAAAAATTACATACAATAGAAAACTACAAGTACAAATACGATATACTCTTTGATGGGAAGTGAAAGTATCATTAAGGTAAAAATTATAAGCAATCACCATGTCACATCAATGAAATCAGCTTTAAGTGTATTAATATGAAGCATACCATTTTTCTAAGAACAGGAAAGGTTTTTCATAGTCAATTTCCTTCCGTAGATACTTATCATTTAAGCAAGTTTTTTATGATATCATGGAGCGACTAATACCAATGTTGTAATTCCATCAAACCAACTCATCCATTCACCTTGTATCTTAACCATGTCGGTCTTACCCCAATATCATGAAGATTTATTTATAAGGATAGTAACGGAACATAATTTAAGCATTTTCCATTAGAAACATGGGTATTTGAACAAAACATTTGTCCACTGCAAAAAGTTGAAGATCCCCTGCTTTGATGCTCTTACTATTTTGTTGTCACCTACACACTTTCTCCAGTTGATTACATTGTTCGTTTCAACCTATGTGAAGTTAGAACTACAATATCCTTCTAACTATATAAATACAAGTTTGTCTTGGCCTCTCCATGGTCCTAGCAGTTCCTAATTATGATCCTGCCCTCCAAACAAGATCTGCAAATATTCTCCATTGTAAATGCCCATATCGAATATATTAATCTTTTTCACATCTTGCCCTCATTTAATACTGCCATGGATTTCTCACAAAGGAACTCTTTCCTTAAAATTTATGATACTTATTTCCATATTCTGGAGAACAATGGAACAGTAAATTACTCAATGGAACTGAAAGGGAACATCTATAAGACACTACGAGACCAATCATGTTTTATGGTTCATAAAGTTAGGGAATTAAGAAAAAAACACATGCAAAACATGATGTGTAGGTAAGTTGAGAACGTTGAGAAGGACGGGTGACATTTCACAATTTCATTTTACTCCCATGTATCTGTTGACTGTGTTATTATCTCCACAGTTCAAAACCCTTTTCTTTGCTTCGGCTTTATGGCTTTATTTTCTCTAGCTGCCTTTCTTTAACTTTTATCACTTTATGTTCCACGTAGAGAGTTCCACGTAGAGAGTACGCTTTTTATTGAGAGATGTGTTTGATCTTTCTTTTTCTTTAGGAAGATTTTCATTTTGTTCTATTCATTTTAGGTGAAATATAGTCAGTCACATTTGATAGAACTTGAGGGTTCATTCTAAATCTTTCTAGTATATCCATTGAAATTTCAAATCACTCACCAACGGAAGAAAGTTGTATGATTCAGAATAAAAAAAGCAGCTACACGAACCTGAGCTGAGCCATTACTTATTCAGTTTACTTCATAGAAATGTTACGGGTCAGTCAAAGTGGGGGGGAGTACTTCTGAATGCTATGTGACTATAATATATGTTTGAAACCTAAAGTAATAAGTTCATCCTATAACCATGAGAGCAACCATGCTTTATCAATCATAATATAGGCAATTAAGAAGCCTATATGATTTATGCTATTGACAACTGAATGTAGAATATAATGCAATTAAGTAACTGAATCAAATTTCACCAAACAAAAAGATAAATTCAAACAATGCAACCTAGGGAGCAAGGGCACTCCAAAAATTGGTGCATTGTCCGTCTCACGCCGTGTATCGATAGACAGTCGAAAATTCACTAGGGCATGCCAAAGTAGGTGTCATGTCTGTATTGTATCGTGTCAGACACATATTGAACACAAAACATCAACCTCAAATTTCACTAGGACGCCAAAATCAATGTCATGCCTGTCGTGCCATATTTGTGTCCGTGTAGCATATGGTATAAGCATTCCCACAGAAATTGCACTCTAATAACCTACTTCCCTAGAAACTGCGAAAGAAACAAACTTTTTTACCTGCAAATCAAAATCTCCCCTGTCCCTCTCTTCTTCGTCGTTCTCGTCATCGTCTTCGTCCTTCTTCTTTGCCTTATCCCCCGTTGAACCTCCGTACTCCCTGGCCTCCCCGTCCTCTATATACTCTTCTAATTCCCTAATTTTCAAGAACTGGTCCTCCACTTCGTTCAACTCCTCTTCTTCCTCCTCGTCCTCTCCGTCCTCGTCATCATAGTCATCTCCTACTTCCTCTTCCTCTTCCTCTACTTTCTTTTCAACTGCGACTTTGGCAACAATTTTCTTGACTGGAGGCCCTGGGCCCTGCTGTTTGATGCGGCCAAGCTCGTTGCGGGCCGCGGCCAGGACCGGGCGCGAGAGGAGGTCGATCTGAGCCCATATCTGCTCGGCGTCGAAGCAGTCGTCGGCGAGCAGCCGGTCGAGAGCAGGCCGGCTCTTCTTGGGACAGAAGGGAAGGAGGGAGGAGAAGAGGTGGCGGGAGGCGGTCCTGGCGTGGCGGGAGAGCTCCAGGGAGGGGGAGAGAAAGAGAGGAGGATCGCCGGAGCTCAACCGCTGTAGGGATTCTAGTCCGTCCGACGGATCGCCGGAGGTTTCTGCACTCGTCGCCGCCATTTGTTTTTCCTTCTCTTCTCTTCAACTTTGTTAGGGTTTAGGGCTTTGGAATGCAGTGGTTCGGACTTATTTTTCATTAGTTGGGCTTGTGCTTGGGCTTGGGCATGTGCTTTGGATATTTGGATCATTCTCCCATTGTTCGGTTGTCCCCCAAATTAACAAAAAAGGCTAAATTTCAACTTCATTTCCTTAAACTATTCCAAGTCTTTTGAGTTTATACTTAAACTTTAAGATTAAACAATTTAATACCGTCAACTTTCAGATTAATATCTTCCAAGGTTAAATTTTTCTATTAAAAAAATCAAATTAAACCGCCTCTCCTCCTCCCGTCCTACTGCAATCTTCATACCTCCCCCACCCAGCTGCCACCCTCCCCACCCCCCCCCCCTCCCTCTCCCATTGTGGCCCACATGTTACTGACCCCTGTCGTGGCCTCCGATGCCCTTCCCTTCCATGTTGCCGAGAAGAGAGGAGGGAAGAGAATTGTTGACGATAATTTGGTCAATTAATAATTTTTTTTTTTAATATTTGTATGATATTAAGGTGTAGAATTATAGTTGCAATATCAAATTGTCTAACTTTAAATTTTATGATAACAAGTTGAAAAACTTGAATAGTTGAGGGCATCAGATGAAATCTAGCTTTAGCAAAACGAATTGTCCTAAAAAAAATGAGACAATGAAATTATGACTAAATTGCAACTTGATATCCATAATTATTCGAAATTTTCAACTTGATACTCAAAACTTTAATAGGTACTAACTTAATAGCGTCCACAACAAATAACTTGGTACCCTCCATTACTTAGGGGTGAGCAACGGTTCGGTTCGGTTCAAACCGAACCGAATATTCAAAAACCGAAAAAACCGAAAACCGCTTTTTGCAAGACCGAAAAAAACCGAACCGAATTAAATCGGTTCGGTTCTCGATCGGTTTGGTTTTTTAGCTCCAAGTGGTGAGTGTATTCCAAATTCATAGAAACCGGAAAAAAAAAAACCTAACTGAGAAAAACCAAAATTGTGTACCAAAAATAACAATAAACTAATTTTATACCAAGTGGTAAGTGTATACCAAATTCATAAAAACCGATTTTTTTTTATATATATAATGTAGTGATTCGGTTTTTGGTTCGGTTCGGATTTCGGAATCCAAAACCGAAAACCGAACCGAAAACCGAAATTAATCAAATGATAAAACCGAAAATCGAACCGGTTGATTAAAAACCGAACCGAATTTCAATTTCGGTCCGGTTCGATTCGGTTAAAAACCGAAAATTGCTCACCCCTACCATTACTTCAAGTTTTATTTTATTTTTAAAATATTACTCTCTTTCCACCACACCTCCCACTAGGATCATATTTTCCGTTATATATATATATATATATATATATATATATATATATATATATAGAGAGAGAGAGAGAGAGAGAGAGAGAGAGAGAGTGTGTGAGTTTGTGTGAGTGAGTGAGAGTGTTACGTACAAATTTAAATTATGTTCCAATGGTTTATATATGATTTGAATATCTTTTATTCAAATTTGTTATAAATATGTTTGAAGAACTTTAGATATATGTTTACATAATATCATATTTTTACTTAAAATAGAATTTGAAAATCAAAAAAATTCCTACAGAGAAATAAATTTTAACAAAATTAACCGTAGAGGACAAAGTTTACAGAAATTTTAAGTAGAGAACAAATACGCATATATTAAGTGTGTTCTCCCTCACGTATAAAAAAATTATTAAAGAAACAAGAACGCATATAACAAATACGTTTTTAAATAACAAATTATTTTTCGGGTGAAGACGCATATGGTACATACGTTTTCACGTTTTTATTTTTATTTTGTAAAAAAAATAGAACGGTTAAAAAAAAATGTGAAGCCGCACGTACTACGCTTCGTTTTAAAAAGATTCATAAATAAATAAAAGATTTTTGTCAAGCCACAAGTACTACGTACGTTTTTCAAATTCTTTTTTTTTAAAGAGAAAGAAAGCGTAAAGAAACAATGGAGAAAAAAAAATTTAAGCCGCACGTACTAAGTGCGTTCTCATCTATATATTTTTTTCTAAAAAAAATTTTCGATTTTGGGCGGGATTAAATTTTTTTTTTTAGTCCTCAAACGGTACTCTTGCTTCCGAAGTGACTTAGAAGTAATGGTTCACTGTCAACTCTTGTCGCTACAATATTAGTAACAAATATTTTCTCTTTCTTTTGCTTCGGTTTATACATTTACAACGGCTATATTACTTTTACAACGGCTAATTTATAGATATTTCTCTTTCCTTCTCTTCAGTTTATAAATATAAATAAGATCTCATATCCACAACACCAACAAATAGAATTCACTACTCTTCTTTTTCTGTTCTTTTTTCTCTCTCTCTCTTTAGATTATTCAACAACAGCAGATAAATTTTTGATCTCAAATCCACCTACAGCAGCAGTTTACGCACACAACAACTCTCCACAAACTGCAGCAACTATCTCGACAAACTACAACAACTCTCTACAAGTTTCTTTCTTTCCATTATTTTCTATTACTTATGGTCAAACCATAAATATAATATGTTGTCACGGAGGTATACTAAATAATTTATCTTATGAAGGAGGTAGAAGTGAACTTTTTTAGCATCAAAAATATTACATTAGAAAATTGACGCAAATTTATTGTTCAAAATTATTTTATTACATATAATTTTATAATAAACTATATATTTTTCGATACTTGTTTCGAAATAAAATCTGAAATTTCATGAAAATATATTTTTCAAAGTTGTTTCGGTTCATCATGTATAAAAATTTATATTACTCCATCAGTAAAAAAAATTGATAGCAATATCATCTCAAGTGCTAAAACATTTTTTAATCAAGTAGTCAATCATATATGTGCTAGTTCTTCAACCCAAATTGAAGAGAGAAATGACGATGAAAATAGTGATGATTTAATTGAAGATTTATATGCCAATGACAATAGTAGTTTAGATGCTAATAACATTCCTGGATTATTTCTTAGAAGAACTTTTGATTCTCGTTTTGAATTTAGAAATTTTATAAGTGATATTGCAATTGCACATAATTTTACTTGTTCAAGTAATGCGAAAAATGCTAAAAGAATTATGTATACTTGTGACTCTCCAAATTGTGGTTTGAGGGTATACGCTACAGCTGTTGGCACGGACGAGTCATTTACTATTTCAACATTAGAAAGTCGACATTTATGTTTAGGTGGAGTAACAGAAAGTCATCTATTAGCTATAATTGCATGGGTTAAAAATCAGTTAATTAGAAGAATTAGAGATAACAACTCTTATAGCCCAACACACATTGTAAATGATATATATAGAGATCATCGAGTACGTATTACATATTCTAAATCATGGAAAGCACGAGAAATTGCATTATCTGAATTTTTTTTTACGTATGTTGATGCATATGGTAATCTCAAAATATATAGTCATACAATTATCGAAACAAATTTTGAGAGCAAATATTTCTTAAAGACGGTAGAAAATAATATATTTCAAATAATATTCATTTGTTTTAAGACATGTATGTGATAGTTTTTTTAGTGGTTGTTTACCTGTAATTAGTGTAGATGCTACTTTTCTTACATCTAGATATCAAGATAATTTATATGTTGTTTGTGCTCACGGTCCCAACTATCAATTATATCCAACTACTTATGTTGTTGCTGAAAGTGAAAGTACTGATTCTTGGACATAGTTTTTAAATAGTTTAAAATTTTCTTTTTAAAGTTGTTTTGATCAATGGTAGAAATTTATTTCTATCAGACAAGCAGAAATGATTAATTCGTGGAATGCGTGACACCTTTCCAGAATATCCACATTTTTCTGTATTCAACATTTCAAACAAAATATGAAAAAACATGCATCCAACACCCCCCAATATAAAAAATGATTAGATCAGCTTGCTAGATCTTATAATGAGGTGGATGCGAATATTTTGTTTGAAAATATAAATTTAGCGAATATTAATGTTTTTAATTGGATTGTTGGTAGAAATGATAAAAATCGTAGATTTGAACACTGGATAACAGCTTATGGTCCGTGTCCAAGATTAGATATTGACATTTCAAATATTGTTGAAAGTTTTAATAATTGGATCAAAACTTTACGTGATAAACCAATAATGACACTTCTTGATGGTATTAGAGCAAAAATTATAACACTTAATACAAAAATCGACAAAATGCTGAAAATTTATCAACATAATATTGTCCAAGAATGCTACAAACTATGGCCTATATCAAAAGAGAGTCACACCAATTTCAAATATTGAAAGTCAGTAGACGTGCATTTGAAATAAGAGATCATAAAACCAGTAGAACGTACGTGGTTCATTTAGATCACAAATGTTGTACATGTTGTAGGTGGCAACATACTTTACTGCCATGTGTACATGCTTGTTTTGCTTGTGAGTCTTCCGATGTTACAATTAAAAGTTTGTATCCAGATGAGTTTTTTATTGAAGCACTGAGAAGAGTATATGTGCCTCAAATGGAACAAATTGAAGACCCTTACAATCCTGAAAGTAAATTGGTTAGAGACCAAATTGGAGTACCCAATATAAGGCGCAAAGCTGGGAGACAAAAAAAGAACCGCATCAAAACGAAGGATTTATCGACAAGAGATCTCCATTGCAGTATTTGTGGTGGACTGGGGCACAATAGAAGAAAATTTACAAACCAACCGATGGAGTAAAAACATAATTGCTCTTAGAGTACTAGTCTTTGTGCATTACTTCTACATAATAAAAGTACAATGAATAATACATGTCTCAGTCTCCCATGTCAAGGCATCTTTAATTCGGACGATTGATGGACCTAGTCGCGATCTCCTTTGTGATGTATTCTCCTGTAAATAATAATCCCACTGTGGAGAGTGAGACATAAGTTGGTGAGTCTGTGAATCATCGAACTGAGACCGTCCCTCGCCAGTCTCTTGGTGAGTCTGCGAATCATCCAACAGAGACAACCCTCCCCAGTCTCTTGGCGAGTCTGCGAATAATCCAACTGAGAGCCTCCCTCGCCAGTCTCTCGATGAGTCTGCGAATAATCCCACGGTGACCACCCTTCGCCAGTCTCCCGATGAGTCTGCAAATAATCCCAATGAGAGCATTCATCGCCAGTCTCTCGATGTGTCTGCGAACCACGCCACTGCGAAGTACCCTCGCCAGTCTCTCGATCTACCGGACGTCGTAATCTCATACCAGGATGTACTCGTCTCTGAGTAAGGAGGGCGACAGGATAATCCAACTGGATATTTAATTGAACCATCGGCGGCTCCAAGGATGCGGCAAAAAAAATTTGACGCATCATGTAAAAGATCTCGTGGATTGATATCAGGATCTCTAGATCCTTGAGATAGTACGGGTATCCGAAATTACAAATATATTAAGTATCAATCATCTATATGTAAATATTTAACAAAATAATAATAATGAACATAATGTTGGTATTTTTTACTTTTCTTTGGGAGTTTTAGTCCCACATTGGAAAACCACCGATGTGTATTCTCAATATATAGCTTTGCTTAGTATTGGTATATGCACATGGGGTGGTGGTCCATGTGGGTTGACTTTCCTAGAGGGATTAAGTATGAACCCCATTATGACAATTTTATTTTGTCACCATCTTTGGGAAGTTTTCCTTATGAGCTAAGCCCCAAAGGGGCTTAATGACTCGGACTCGAGCTCAATGGCGCAAAGTGGCACTTTGTTGACTCACTTTAACTTTGCACGTCAGCATGGCGCTCGTGCGCTCCTTTTAAACACGAGTTACATGCACGGTTGCTTGCCCTCTCCGAGTTAGGCTCCGACATGATATCACTGCTACCGACTTCCCGTCACCGAGCTTGTAGTAGTCTCAACCTGAGTTATAGTGATGCTCTCATATTGCATATCACTTAGCTGGTTATATAGTTTGCCCTGCTGATTCATTTCATATAGTGCATTTATCTGGCTTGAATTATTATTGTACCTTGTTATGTCCCCTGAGGACCTGGAATCCAGATTATGTCCCCAGGTTTAGCAGAGGAGATCTACCCCGAGGTGTACGGGACATGAGCAGTCATTGGAGCAGTACCAGAACCCGAGGACGAGGTGATCGCAGAGGATTTCTTCTGAGTATCTGCTTATCTATACTCAGTTATTTATGTTCTTTCCTGTTTATTGAACTATTATATCAAACTCATTTATTCGGGTTGTTCCCCGAGACTTTTTATTGAGATTTGTTGGATATATTGATCTTGATTATTCTGACATTTATTTTGGTGATTATCTGCTGTGGATGAGATTAGTATATTAGACCTTTATAGTTATTTTACAGCTTAAGTACACCCTGATGGGTCCATTAAATTGGGTTTGCCCATCGGTGTGTGCTGCTGGCCATTGCCACGTGTCTAGTCCCTTGGTATTTTGGGACCGGGGCGTGATATGAAGCAAGAAGACAAATTTATGGTGGGGGATATCGTCACCAAACTTCCTCCAGGCTGGATCAGGTTCAAGACTGACATATACCATAAAATTATGGAGATCCAGCTCGAAGATCTTCTTCACTGGATTCACATTGAAGATGAAGCCAGGGGGCAACTGAAGTTGGACTCCTTGTCAAAGAGTTGTCTAAGGCCAACATGGTACATGCTAGTGACTCTAAATCAACCAGCTGAAGGTAAAGTCGGTCCAGTTCAAGCCAAAGCCAAAGCCAAAGACTGATGTGACATGCTACAACTGTGGAAAAAATGGTCACTACAAGAGCAGCTGCAGGTCGAAGCCTAAACCGAAAGAGCAAGGTGAGCTTAACCTAGTTGCTATGATTGTGCAGGTTGAGTCACATGGCGTGGACACTGACTGATGGGTGGACACTGATGCATCTTGCCACGTGTGCTCTAAGAAGGAGCTGTTAGTCAAGTATGAGCCTATCTCTGAGAATGTCTCGATGGCGGATAAGTCTCAAGTTGCAGTGCTGGGGATCGGGACGGTAGTGCTGAAGCGGACTTCTGGAAAGTCACTTACACTGGAGAATGTGAAGCACGTACCAATGATCACCAAGAATCTAGTTTTTGGGAGTCTGTTGTGCAAGGCGGGCCTGGGGATGGATATCAATGCCGGTCAGATGGTGATGTCCTACAAAAGAACATACTTCAAAAAAGCTTTCTGTACCGAAGGAATGTTTAAACTGCAGCTTGTAACTCCTTCTATTTGTATCAATGCAGTATCTACTTCTGATTATTCTCTTGAGTTGTGGCATAATAGACTAGGACATGTGCATTGTAAACGCATTAACAAGATGTCTAGTCTAGACCTTATATCCAAATGTGGGAGTAAGGAGGTGGAGAAATGTGATGTCTGTGCGCAGACGAAGATCGTTAGGAAGCCGTTCAGAAGAGTGAACCGAAGCACATATATTCTGGAGTTGGTACACTTAGATATTTGTGACTTCAAGCAATTGTATACAAAAGCCGAAATGAAGTATTTTATCACTTTTATTGACGGTTTCTCGAAGTACGCGTTCATATATCTTCTCAAGTCGAATAACGAAGCGTTCGAGAAGTTCAAGGACTTCAAGGCTGAAGCAGAACGTCAAACCGATCAACAACTCAAAAGACTCAGAAGCGATCGAGACAGAGAATATCGTTCCTTGGAATTCGCATCGTTCTGCAAAGAGTATAGAATTGCCAACGAAACGACTGCACCAAGTCATTTTGGGCACTAGTCATCTCCCATCCTTGCCGCCATTCACCACGCTCGCGCAATTTGTATCGACATAATCATATAGTTATGTAATATACATCATTTTTTATTAAATTATTAATATATAATAAACACTAACTAATATTAAGTAATTTAAACTTAGGATTACCTGTCCACCAAATATTAATGATGATATATGTGACACACGTTGCTGGACAATAGCGAAAGTAGTGGGCCCACCTAGAATCCTTCCATCATTTTCATTCGCCATCTATAAAATAATTATAATATCCGAATAATTATGATTATGATTCGAGGGATGATTATATTAGGATTTGAAGAATAATTAAAAAATATGGTTAAATTTAGTAATAGAATTTAAGTTTACACTGCTACCACCAAACAATTGACTTTATTCAATAGCATTTTATATTTTTTTTCTACACATGATCATCTAAAACAAATAATACTATCTAAATATATAAGAATTAGTTTAACTAAATTACCTTAAAAATTTGCTCTCCTCCTCCTCCTCATTCTTCTCCTTCGAGTACCATTTTCTTCTTGCTCTATTTGTTCTGTAACTTACTTAAATTATCTACCACTGGACCCCTACCATCCTCCCCCCCCACACACGATGAAAATACCTCCCCCAAACACACACAAGCCAACAAAAGTTGGCAGTGACCCATAATTTCATAAATAACTTTTGAAGCAAGATTTCCGGAAGTAAATTGAAAAGAAAAAAAATCCTTTAATCCCGTCCATTTCCCGGAAATAAATATATATTTTTTTTTCTACGCCTTCTTTTTCTTAAAAAAAAAAAATTAAACGTAAAACGCACGTAGCCGCGTGCGGCTTGAGAAAAAGCCTATTTTTTTACGCTTTCTTTTACTTTTTAAAAAAATAATAAAATAAAATGGAAAATGTACGTTAACATGCGGCTTGAGAAAAATCCTTTTTATTTTTTTTAAGCTTTTGTTTTCTATTTTAAAAAAAAATTAAAAATATAAAATAAAACGAAAAACGCGCGTAGTACGTGCGGTTTGAGAAAAAACTTTTTTTTTTTTTTTTTACGCTTTCTTTTCCTTTATTAAAAAATAATAAAATGAAAAATGCACGTAGTACGTGCGGCTTCATATTTATTTTTTATTAATTTTTGTACACGTTATTTAAAAAAAGAACATGTGAAAACGCATGTACCATATGCGTTTTCACCCGAAAAATAATTTTTTATTTAAAAACGTATTTGTTATATGCGTTCTCGTTTCTTTAATAAATTCTTTTATACGCGAGGGAGAACACACTTGATATATGCGTATTTGTTCTCTACTTAAAATTTCTGTAAACTTTGTTCTCTACGGTTAATTTTGTTAAAATTTATTCTTTGTAGAAAAAATTATGTTTGAAAATTAAATATTTTGTAATTGAAATTCGATATATATGTTGTGAGGAATTTGGATATATGTTTGAATAAGTTTTTTTAACCAAAAACTATTGTCATCCTTTAAATTAGGTTTTAAATCAGTTTTTATTATATCTCTATCTCTACTCTTATAATGCGACTTCAAAACTGCTAAAAAACGAGCCGTCTAAGCCGTTTGTAAATACCATACAATTTATTTTTAAAAAAGTAATATTACATAAAAATATTGTAAAAAAGTAAATTTGTTATAAATAACGTCACGAGGAATCGAATTTGAAGTTATAATTAAAAAAATTAAACGATTTTAGATTATTATTTAAAAAAATTATTTTACATGTAACACATGTACATTTACTAGTAAAAACTTTTACTAACTTTCCTCTTAATTAAAAAAAGAAACTTACGGGATATTTAAAATATCTTACCGTAAGTAAATACTAAATTTTTTTTTTAAGAAAAACTTACGAAAGATAAAAAAAAAATTAAAACCGTAAGTAAATACTAAAAAAATTGAATTAAAAAAAACTTACGGGAGATAATTCTTTAGTTTTATAATGAGACTCCTCTAAGCCGTATGTATATCATCAATTAGTAATTAAAAAAAAAAACTACCCCTTGGGTTTTCATGTAGCTGAGTAAAAATTTAGAAACCACAAGAACATAAACCCATAAAAAACTATTTAAAATTTAAATTATATTTAAATTAGCAACAAGATATTATCGAATTAAACACATATCCAAATTATTTTTATAAAATATTATAACAAATTATAATTCAAATTATATTTTAAATATTCTAATATAATTTTTTTTATCCAAATATTTTAATAATATTATAAAAAAAATTTGATACGTGCAACACACGTGAATTTACTAGTATTTGTATAACTTTCGGTTATGCAGATAAAAAAGAAACAAAATTGAATTTTAGAATTATTATGGTTCGTATTTTTTTATAATTAATTCAGAATTTACAAATAATTGAGGAGAATTTATAAAATAAACGGAGTAGAGATAACAAAGATGACTATTTTTAATGTAGTTGAATAAAAAAATAACCTGAACATAAATCCATCATAAAAAATATTTAAAATTTAAATTATATTTAAAATAACAACAAGTTATTATCTAATCAAATACATATACAAAATTTTAAATTTTTTTTAATTGAAATATATTTAAATTATTTTTGGAACATTCAAATATAATTTTAATTTTTATCCAAATATTGTAATAATATTATAAAAAATTGATATCTGCAACGTACTTGAATTTATTTTGTATTTGGATAACTTTCGGTTATGCAGTTTTTTTTTTTTTTTTTTGAATTTTTGAATTATTATCGTTCATAATTTGTTTATAATTAATGCAAAATTTTCAAATAATTGACGGAGAATTTATAAAATAAACGGAGTAGAGATAACTGAGATGACTATTTTAAAAAATATATTTTTACTGTTCGTTTTATTATTATTTATATTTCGACTATTTAAATTACTTTATAGTAGTGGAGAGTATAGGACCAAATATAGGAAAAATGTCAATTTTCCCCTTCAGGAAGTACAAACCCTAGCTCGAAAATCCGTCTACAAGTCCGACCTCAAATTCCTATGGATCCACTCGAGAGCTCCCGAAATTCCGATGCCGAGGACGCGTCTCCGGCCAATTCCGACTACTCTTCCTGCGACGGATCGGACCTCGATCGGTACTGCAGCGCCAATTCCGCGTTGGGGAGCGCCAGCGTCTGTAGCTCGATTGGGAATTCCAGCGAGTTACTCGATTCTTTGAAGAAATCCGGTCGCTGGAACGGCGATTTCGCGAATTTGAATGGCTTTGACGGCGTGTCGGATGGAGGAAACGAGACCCCGAGGGGAAATCAAGGGACCAGAACCAGATCGAGATTGTTCGCAACTTCTGCCAAGGAGTATAGAGAAAGTTTCGATGGTCAGAGGAATTTAGTTCAGAAATCTAGAGAAAGTTTCGATCTTGATGGAAATTTAGGGCGTAGAGAATATGGATCCAGTTCAAATTACAATCTTGGTGGTGGGATCGAGCAGGAAGCCGATGGAGAGGTGCTTTCTGACGTTGAGGATTCGATGCGTGATTCTGGTTCGGATGACGAGGGCAGAGTTGGGTTCAGTAAAGGTTATGGTTTGCAGAGAGAGAAGGAAACCGAGGATGCGAGTGGGAAGAATCCACTCTTTATGAGCTCATCTGTGGCTTTCGGTGCCGACGACTGGGATGAGTTTGTGCAAGAAACAGGGGGCAGTGGTTTAGATTCAATGTGGTTGCATCAAGATCTACAAGTTTTACATGCAAACGAGGCTCCTTTGGAAGATATTGTTAGAGACGATAGTGCGAATCTTGACTGCAATGTCGAGAAAATTACCTCTCTCGATGCAGATGAAATTAATGTGAAATGGGTACCGGGAGAATCACAACTTTCAGCATCTCCTCTTTGTGAAAGTACTGCTGATCAGGCCTACACCACTATAAGTAGCGTATTTCATGGCAATGAGATGCAGGGTCAAGAAAATGACTGCCCGAGTTCCTTACAGCCCAATGATGGTGATGATGCAACTCCTGAAAGAGTTGTTGAAGGGAATTCTTATTCTATGCCCTGGGTCGAGAAGGATCTTCTGCCAGATGAGGTTCATTGATAACTAACTAAAATTATTTTCTTTGATAAATTGTTACTTTATTGATTTTTTGCCTACTAGTCATGACGAGAACTTTGTATAGTCTGCCATGCCTAATGTTAAAATACAAAAGACATATTTTAGCCTTCTAGCGAGCGTCAATATTGTCTTTGTTAAGTACCGACAGTGATCTCTACAACAAAAGCAATTTTTTTTTTGTTGAGGCAATAATTTTTAAAATTTTGTCCGAAAGTAAGAAACTATTTGGGACCAGCTGGTTTGCTTCAGACCTTTCGGTATAAAATGCTTTAGAACTGGCTGACCATACGTTTTGGATAATACAACAACAACAAAGCTTATCCTAATTTTTGGGGTTGGCTGTTTGAGTTATTTTCTTCCATTCAGCTTCGTCAAGGGTTATGTCCTACGCAACACTAAAAAAAAACTATATCCTTCTTTAAAACTTCAACCCACGTTCGTCTAGTCCTTCCTTGACTCCTCGTGACTCCTTTAACTAATTTTTTGTTCCTCCCTACCGGAGCATATTTGTTCTGTATTGCATATGCCCAAATAACTTAAGTTGGTTTTCTCTCATCTTGTTATCAATCGGTGCGTCTATAACTTCTACTTTTTAATGTATTGCCACTTATCCATCATTCTCATTTCGGCTACACAATTTAGTCATTTAATTATTATTTTGAGATAAGGCTAACCATTAATGAACGTCCTTTCTTGGACTACTAGCACAAGACCCCTCCCATTTAATTATTGCTCGGGCTGTGATTCGAACCCATTTTCACTCATCCTCTCCCTTACTAGTATTACCACTAAACACCCTCTTGATGTTTCTTAAATTTTTGAACATGTTGTTTCTTAATTGTCCAACACTGATCCATAAAGTATGTCTGGCCTTATAGTAGTCTGCCTTTTGAATCGTATATAATAAAATAAACTTAAAATATGTGTTGATGTAATTTATTATTTATGGTTAAAAATTAGTTTAATTGATAACTAATGGAAAGGGAACACTCTGTGATGATCCATGCCATGGGCTACAATATACAAGCGGTTAATCTAGGAATCTGATAGTTCCCTTTTCAGAAAGAGGAGATCTATACTAAAACTTGCCCATGACGTTGACAAGAAATGAACACATCTAAAATCACAGAGGAGATTTATTCGCTGATCTCCAGCAGGACAAAGACCACCCCGGAAGTATGAAGAAGTGGGTGAGCCTCATGAAAGCAGTTTCGTCCACTTCATGGGTGTTTGGTTTTGATTTACTGATCTCCTGCAGAACCATGTGGAACTTATTAGTGGTCTTAGCTTCTGTATTTGTTTTGTGGAACTCTAAAATACGATATGGGTTTCCCAGTTCATGTCCCTTGTCACCATATGGTCGTCTCTTATACAATCATGTTTTAGACTAAACATACATGAAGAAGTGGATGGTAGTGCTCACACGTGTCCCAGCCACTTATACTTCTATGTGGTTTTTGTCATGTCCCGATTCCGTAAAATCGATAGTCGTTTCTCAGACGTGATGTCGCGCGAGCCTAAGTTGAGCTCGCACAAGGCAAAAACATTATGTTACTACGAGCACAAAACATAATACGTAGAATATCGAATAACATAATTGCACGAAAAAAAAGTTTATTTATTGATAATGAACATCATTTACAGACTCTTGAACACAAGTAAAGGGTTGCCGCACGAGCTTACAAGATGGACGAAAAATGAGATAGTCGTTCCATACATTACATCCCTTTACTAAACTCAAAAGACAAAAGACTTTCCGGATAAGTCTTTGTCTTGCCACATAGCTGCATTAGATATGTGCACGAGTTCCGGAAAAGCTTCAAAACACGAACACGATGCATGTTTTCTTGATGGACTGGTTGGGGAAGGCCTTAGCTTTTGGCAGCATCGTCTTGGCTTGGAGAACCTGTTGCAACGTGCGTCAGTACATTTGAAATGTACTGGTGAGGGCGAGCTAACCTAACTCACCAAATCGACACGATATTCATGTGAAGCATAAAAATTATTATTTGGTGATCTTTCTATCTTGCCTTAGTCCAATTTACAAGCATGTGATAGAAATGAAATGATTGACATAAGCGTGTCACCGTTCGGTGATATTTACCTGCGGTCGACGTATCCAACTGCACAAGAGTTACCATATTCTATCTTGCCAAGAAGACATCGTTAGCTTGAACAGTTTAAGCAAACATAGCGGGCCACTGGCACCACATGCCATCGTGGACTATAGTCTAGGTAGACGACGATCATTGCAGCGCGGGTAGCGAGCCCCGCTATAAGTTTTCGCCTCACCCATGCTAGTTTGCTAGCACAACTATCTGAGTTCCGTCCGTGATGAATCGGTCCCAGCGCCCCGGCGACTGTTCGCATGAACTAAACCTTGTGCACAAGTTGTCCGTGACCACGTGACATCTAAAAACTAAGTCATCAAACGAAGCATTTTAAGACATCATGAATGGAATGTAACGGCTCAGCATAACCCGATAGCATAGTCTACCTGCTCAAGTGATCGCATTATAAGTATGTACTACTTCTTTGCACAGTTATAGATAAATGAATTATACCTACAACTGAAACATAAAATAAACACGTTAATGACAGACAAGCACGCAATAGTATGATCGTTTCATGAGTTTTGTGAGACATGTATCAAGTATTCAAGCATACTTCTTTACTTTATCTTGACTCTTATTATTATTATGGTATCGTTGATCGGAACGCAACAAGAAGTCAATTATTAAGTGTGAAGATTTGGAAAGAAGGGTCAACGTTATAGCCACTCACAAGTTGGTGAATCGCTAAGGAGAAAGAGGATACTTCAGTGCTCCGCTCGTGCGTCCCCTACTCGGTCACCTGCATTGTCACGAAGCGACGATCAATACCTCCTCTTCTCTTTTTTCCAGAATTCGATATGAATGCGAAGTCCAAAGAACAAAAGCAATAAAATCCATCCAAACGCATTCAAGAAAACACATTCATAAAATCAACGCGAAAGCTGCAAAGCAGCATCGAAAACGAGCAACGAAAACCAACGCAGCGGAAAGGTCCCTCGCGACTCTGCCGCTGAGTCATTGCCCGAGACAAGATCAGCTGAATGTGGGACTTGATTTCGAAGAAACCAATCCATAATGAGGAAATGATCTTGATTCAAAATGTCCCTATCAACCGATACCGACCGTTTTTCTTAGCCGCGCTGCTCGCGTCGAGGGAACGGGACACTACAATTTATCTCTCTCGTTGGAGCTCAAGGAACCCTCTCCCCTCTGGTGGGAACACAGTGCCTGGAAAGTTGGAAATCTGGATCATATTTTACAGTTTAGTAATGCAGATACCGAGATTCCTCACCCTGATTCAGCATGGTTCCACTGTAGTCTGTAAACCAAACAACTTCCTAAGGCTGAGTGTGATGTAAATGCTTTTGTTGGTTCATATTCTGGAAATGAAATTGACTGAATTAAGAAAAAATTCTAGACCTTTTGTGGAGATTATTACATCATGCATTTTCCACAATGAGAAGCATTTTTTCCTTTTAAATTCCTTTTCATTTCATAAAGTTGTTCTCCCCTAATTTTGTAGAAATCTAGGTAGTAGGGATGATAAATAGCCAATTATCTAATCTCCCACCAGGCGACTTCCTTTTTTGCTTGGTAACATACCTAACAGAGTAGCAATTCCTCAAAATATTACCTTTTCACAACCTAAGCCTCATCTAGAAATTTATGTGTGCCGACACTATGCTAGATCACACCTATCTATTTCGAGTTTGTTCATGCTATATTATTAGACATTTTTTACCTAACTAAGGTGATCAGGCAGGAAAATCCATATGATTGGGTGCATATTTTAAACAAGGCCATCCCTAAGTTTCAAGATAAGCCGATATTGTAGGTTGGTCGGATTGGTTACTAACATTGTCATTCCAGAACTATAAGATATTACTGGGTCCAGTTGGAATTGGAGGTTCTATAGTTGCAAATTTCCGTCCAAAACTTACTGAATGGTCGCAATTATAAATCCGGAAGTTGCCTAAGATATTACACACTGGAAAGAAAAGAGGAGAAAAGGGCGAAACAGCTAACTCTATTATTCCGGAGCACATAAGGGCAGGAGTGAGTGTAGAGACAAAATACAGAGACGTGAAAATGGTACAGAAAATCTTTAAGATTTTAAGATAACAACAAACAAAGTAATCACTAATTTTCCCTCACTTTTCGTCGCAAAGATCTTTTGTCTCTATGGTAATTGGTACCATTATTTTTTCAGGAAGTCCAAACTCTTATCTATGAATTTATAACAATTCTCCATTCTATTTCCAATCTTACCTTGTAGTTGAAGATATGGGATGGATCCACTTGATAAAGCCTGAAATTACCATGCTGATTAACCAGCCTTCCCCAACTTTCTTCTTACTTGCATTGGGTTGGAGTTTTCTCTTCTAGCCAGCAATTTGGTGATAGGACATGCTAGTTTGGTCAGATGTAGTTTGTATAATTTGTTTACAATTCCAGCAATTTGCTGGATTCTTTGCAAACTTCAAAAAGTTGTAATGGAGATTTTGCAAATTTGAATTGTTTCGACAGCCTATTGATGGAGAAAAAGGAACTCTAAGAGAGAATGGTGGTCTGAGTTTGATAGATGACATGAATTCTTTGCCTAAAGTTAGAACCCGGTCCAAATTATTTCTAAAATCTGTTGAGATTTCATCGTTCTTCAAAATTAAGGGTGTAAAAACTTTGCTGCTGGAAGTAGATCCAATAAGGTGATGGATTTTCAAGGTTGTTTGACTTGAAACGCTTCCATTGAGGTTGACCTTGAGAGAAATTTAAGCCATAGAAAAAATGGTTGTGCTTCCACTTCAACATTGATCATGGTGATTGGAGCTTGAGACTTATGGAGCTACCTTATCAAGATTGGACCATTCGGAAGATGCTGATTCAATGATTAATTATTATTCAGATGCTGACGATAGAGTTGGGCTCTGTGAAGGGTATGGCTTGTAAAGCAATAAGGTTGTTAGTATTGTAAGTAGAAGGAGCCCACCCTTTATAGACTTATATGTGTATTTTGATGATTATGATTAGGATAAGTTTGTGCAAAAAATTAAGAGATAGTTTAACCTTAGCATCCTTGTATTGAGATGAGCTTATTCCGCAGCAACTACCTATTTCTCGTTGGTGCCACCTCTTCAACTGAGCAGAAATTGGCAGTGGGAGTTAACACATTTTTTGGAGAAAGTTTTAAGCTGTAAATGTACAATGGGTTCTTTTGGAAGAAAATTGTGGAAGATAACCTCAATCTTGAGTGTGATGGTCCTGGAAGAGAAACTTTTTCTTTATGTGCAGTGAGGTTTTGAAGTTAAATGCAGAAGCGGCTCTTTTGGAAGAAAAAAAAAGCTGTAGAGAAGATATCCTGATTTTTGAGTGTTGTGGTCATGGAAAACTAGGAGAGAAATTCTGCTCCTATTGCAGATGATACCCCTATGAAATGGTTAAGATTGCCAAATAGTTATATTCCGCTTCAAGTAGCATATTTCTTGGCAATGAGATATGGAATTAATAAAGTGATGAGCCAATCTTTACTGCTAACAGTAAGTTTTGTGAGGATTCAACCGGTCAATGCATTGTAGAGAGTTATTGATTCTATTTGTGCGGTTGTAAGAACCGTCTAATAGATCAAGTCATTTACATATTGGTTTTCTCATCGGGGGAAGTGTCTTTACGTTGATATTTTTGTTATGTTCATGACTTCTTGAGTTTAATATCAAGTGATTGTCAATATTTTGTGATTCGTATAAGTTGACAAGTTCCTTTTTTGTCTACAAAAGTATCACAAAGAACGAGGATAGATATGTATTTTGTGTCTGACATGGATGGACCACCAAAAATTTCAGTCAGGAGAAGTGGGCTATACATATCATAGCATCTTAAACTTTGAGAGCCCAGATTAGGGACAGCAATGGGAATTCAAAACCATGGCAACCAAATATTATTCAGTTTTTTTTTTTTTTTTACTATAGCAGAGTGTATGAGTGACTTTATTTGTTTTCTTGTTACAGAAACATATGGTTATTATTCCGGAAGTGCTAGTATTGGTTTCAGAGAGTTTGACACTGATACTGAGTAGTGAGTATTTGAATCCGTTGACTTTCAATCCATCTTTGGACGTGTAGAACACAAACCAATTCTATCTGTTAGATTAATATGTAAATATTAATCCTCAACCCTCGCCAACACTCTAGAGTTTTGGTGTAGTGGCAAGGACTTTAACATGGTATCTGAGTGACCCACATTCGAATCTTTTCCGGCACGCATTTTAAGCAGATTCAGAAAAGTTATACCGTAGCATGAATCCAATTCTTGGCCCATGAAATCGACATTCGACCTACCGGGATGTGTTAGAATAATATAAATATTAATCCTTAACCCTCACCAACACTTTTTGGTGTAGCCGCAGGAACTTTCACTTTACTTAACTGGTTATCTTGAGGGTTAACTGTTTGAGCCTTAATGTGATGTCTGTTGTCAAGTTGCTTGTTTCTAGGTTGCACTACTACCGTTTGACCCGTATCTGGCAGTGCAGTATTTCCATTTTGTATTTTATTTAATGATCATGGACTTATCTATCATCATGTTGATGAAATGTTGGAATGTGTTCTTTCACATGGTTCTTGCCTCTCTAATATTGTTTT
This sequence comes from Iris macrosiphon, assembly GCA_036927795.1. Taxonomy (NCBI): domain Eukaryota; kingdom Viridiplantae; phylum Streptophyta; class Magnoliopsida; order Asparagales; family Iridaceae; genus Iris; species Iris macrosiphon. Next base: position 157,741,262 of record JAYESA010000016.1, read on the forward strand.
GATGCCTTTGCCACTATAATACTGATTTTATGCCAATGTAAGCTTGTTGTTTTACCATCATGCTCATTTTTCTTTGTGCAACCCATGGCCAGTGTTGGAATGTTTGTTATTGATTGATCCAATTATGAGCTTATCTTATTGTTTTTCTTCCTTTTTTCGTTTATGGTTTGAGCTATAAATAATTTTGAATCAGATCTTTGGTTATTCAATTATAAGTGCCTTATTAGACTCATTATTTAATGATTGATGTGGAAGCATTTTTTTTTCTTTCCAGATTTCAACTTCTAGGACAGATTTATAAATTGCTGATCATAATTTGCAGGGCAAGAAACTGGAAACAGACGACTCATATGATGAGATGGTTCTTGAAATGGAAGATATTTTGCTAGATTCAGGGAATTCACTTGGTCCTAGGTCCCAAACAAATCGGGGATATATAATGCAGCATTCCCATCAATCAAGAGATGCGAGCTCAACTGCTTCTACTTCCGGTACAGAGGATGCATATCCTCTCACCCAATACCCTGTTAAAATTGACCGGGTTGAGGTTGTGGGGGCAAAACAGAAAACAGGGGACGTTTCTTTTGGGGAGCGATTGGTTGGGGTCAAGGAATATACTATTTATAAACTAAGAGTGTGGAGTGATAAGGATCAATGGGAGATCGAACGTCGGTACCGCGATTTCTTTGCTCTATACTGTCAGCTGAGTACTCTTTTCTCAAATCATGGACTTAGCCTTCCCTCTCCATGGTCAAGTGTCGAGCAACAGTCCAGAAAGATATTTGGAAATGCTTCTCCAAATGTTATTAGCGAAAGAAGTATTCTTATTCAGAATTGTTTGTGCTCCCTTTTGAACTCCAAATACTCTTTTGGAACTCCTAGCCCTTTGGTTTCTTTTTTATCTCCGAGCAAAGCCATGCCTAACTCTAGCTTGTTAAAATCTCTAGTTCCACAATCTTTGCAGAAGCTTGGGCAGGATATTAATTCAAGCTTTTCAAAAGGTTTAGACTCTTCACCAGATGTTTCCACCCTGGGGAAGACCATATCGCTTGTAGTTGAATTGAAACCTCAGAAGTCTATGAGACAATTGCTGGAAGCACAGCATTATACATGTGCTGGATGCCATAAGCACTTGGATGCTAGAAAGACCCGGTTACGGGAACTTGTACAGACATTAGGATGGAACAAGCCTCGATTTTGTGCGTACAGTGGCCAGCTATTTTGCGTGTCATGTCATTCTAATGATACTTCAGTGCTGCCAGCAAAAGTCTTGCATCACTGGGATTTTTCTTTATATCCAGTTTCTCAGTTTGCAAAAGCATACTTGGAATCCATATATGACCAGGTAATTTCAATAGTACCTCTGGCTGCTTCAAAGCACACTGTTTCTTCTTTCTTCTTTCTTCTTTCTTCTTTCTTCTTTCTTCTTGTGAAAGTTGATGTGGACAACATTACTCTTTTCTTCTACTAGTGTATTTTAGTCTGTACAGTGTGCACATAAATCATTTGCTTTGTATATCATAGCTGTTATTACTTGTCCTATCCCTTATCTTCTTTTATATAATGAGTCAGACAAATTGTTGTCGAAGAAGATTCTTTTGCCATTTAATGCCCTAGCTGAATTTTTTTTTTCAGCCCATGCTCTGCGTGAGTGCAGTCAATCCTTTTTTGTTCTCGAAAGTGCCGGCTTTACTTCACGTTATGGGTATCAGAAAGAAAATAGGAGCAATGCTTCCGTATGTCCGCTGTCCATTCCGGACATCTGTTCAAAGAAGCCTCGGAATTCGTAGATATCTTCTTGAGAGCAATGATTTTTTCGCGCTTCGGGACCTCGTTGATCTCTCTAAAGGGGCATTTGCAGGTCAGGTTGGAAAAGTTTAATTGCAATTAGAACATAATCTGACTGGAAATATATTTCTTTTTATTAATCAATTGGAGAAAAAATAACCAGACTGAGAAATGCAAAACATTAAAACCTATATGCTAATTGTAGCTCATATCAACATGATAAGATGTCATATACTCTTCCATGGTGTACGAGCTCTCTGCTTTTTGCTACTGTTCCCATTTCAAGAACATTTTTGTTAAAGTCTTATTTATATCCTTGGTCCTATGCCTGTCTAAAAATGCATGGTTTTTAGCAATGGGAAATAGACATATTAAGGCGTGTTTGGTTTACAAGCAACTGGAATAAAGTGGAAACAGGGACAGCATGAAAGTCCACTTTTTTAAAAGTGAGTTTTTTAGATTTTTGTTTGGTTACAAATTTTGTCCCCTTGAAAGTGGCACTTCCATGGCTTTACCTGTTTGGCACTATCTAAGTAAAATGATTTAAATTATGGATCTGTCCACATGTCACTTGGTGAATAATGAGTGGTGAGTAAAAATATATTTACTACTTTCATCTTACATCGTGTTGTGCTTGAAAGAGAGCATCTCACATTTACATTTTTAAGGGAACAAGCCCACTTTATGTCATAAATGAGAAGTGAGAAGTATGCTCCACTTGCTTACAACCAACCATAAAAAGTGGTAAAGGTGCAACAAAACGTTGCATTTTCACTATGAGATTCAAAGAGCTCTTAATTTATTGATGTGAATAAAACATGAGAAGCCTTGGTACATTTATAGGAGCAAGTTATGACATCCTTCTTTAGCCCAGACGATGTGGGACTAAAGTGAGGTATACAATAATAGTCAAATTAGATACCACTTTCACTTCGCATGTTTGCAACCCCACACACCCTCGTGATTATTTTGTGGTTGAGTTTGTGTTTAGAATCTTAGATATTAAGGAACTTAATGTAGAAAATGATAAATTATACCAAAACTCTCAATCTTTTGAATATTTCTAGTTGTAGATAACACTGTGCAGGACAATGCCTCCTGTTGGACATGGATGGACACGGCAAAATATTAGCAGGGAAAAGTGTCTTACATATTATAACAGTAGGAGGAATCCACCATTTCAAGCATTCCTTTATTCAATCATTTCTGCCTTCTAGATATGCTTGAAGGACTGATATATATATATATATATATATATATATATATAGTCTTAATGTATGTTCGTTTCTCCGTGGTTATTCATCTGTTTGTTATATTTTTTTTTTGACAGGGCTCCCCGTTATGGTAGAGACTGTTTCAACCAAGATACTTGAGCATGTCACAGAGCAATGCCTTGTGTGTTATGACTCTGGCATCTCCTGTGCTGCCCGACAAGCCTGTGATGATCCCTCCTCTCTCATCTTCCCATTTCAGGTCTGTATTATAATAATACATTCATTTTAAGTACGATATATGCTGGCATCTCCATTGAAATTTTGTTTGCACACAATTAAGGATGAAAACTCTACTCAGTGTCTCCAGTTCATTGATATAGATTGTCTCAGCACATGCAGACCTACCAACTCTCACACAAAATGCTGCTTTTCGGTTCCTGATAAATAAGGTTTAAATTTGTGATGAGCAGGAAGCTGAAGCTGAGAGATGTGGTTCATGTGGTTCACTCTTCCACAAGCCTTGCTTTGTAAAACTAATGGGCTGTTGCCCATGTGGCAAGCTGCCCGGTGCAAGGACGGCAACAGGTTCCACAGAATCTAGAAGGGTTTCAGATGGGTCATTACGGCCCCCAAACACGAATTTGTCTTCGGGATTTTTATCCGAGGTTCTTTCCAAGGCAAGGCCTGAAAATGTATGGAAGCCTAAAAGCCCCAGCCCTGTTATCCTCCTGGGTTCTTTGCCAAGCACTTCCTTGTAATCGCCTTACGGCATTGTTGTATTTTAGATGGGTCAGAATTTATTGAGATTGTGCTTCTACAATGTGGAGTGGTTCGAAATCCGTGGTCAATTCTTTATAACAGATGTAATAATAAGAAAAAAAAATATTTTTGAACTGTGAAGTTTCTGGGGTGTTCTATAGTCCTGAGCTCTCCTGCTGTCTCGGATTGGATATTGAATAATGGGTGATATGATACACGAATGTAGCAATGGTTGTAAAGCTGTAAATAACCATTATGCAAAATATTATTTTGGATTGATCCCTCCCCGTTGTGTCAAATTTCTCAAGTTGATTGATCGTGCTATAAACATTTCTCAAGTTGATTGATCATGAGACACGACGATAATCTTTGCAGCTTTGCTGATGGTAACTTTTCGGACCGAGGAACTAATGTTTTTCAGCCAAATGTTGCTGCTATCTTTGACTTGATTTTGCAAATGTCTCCCCTTAGCCAGTTGAGTTATATATTCTTGTAGCACGTCTAGTTTATAGAATCACATTCTTCCTATTGCTTATAATAGGCTAAATTGCAGCTTGATACCCTCCACTATTCAAGTTTTTTAACTTGATATCCTAAACTTTAAAATTCAACAATTTGATACCATCAACTATGAAAATTTTCATAATCATATCCTCCGTCAGTCAGGATTAACTATTCCGTTAATAAAATACTCTCTCCTCCCTCCCTCTCTAACGATGTAGCCCTCCACTTCGGGCTGCACCCTCACGCATATTAGTAAGGTTGTAAAAGCATAGTAAGGTTGTAAAAAAAAGAAGAAAAAAGAAAACTAAACTGTCTCATGTAAAACAATCGGCAATGATGGTTACTATTTCATTCAATTTCAAAACTAGTAAAAAATAACACTAAAAATTACTTGTAATTTTGTCTAAATATATTTTCTAAAATATTAATACTTTTTTTTTTCGATATAAAAAAAAATCGATCCGAAACTATCGATATTGTTGATATCGTCGATTCGATATTGTCGATATCGTCGATTCCGATACTCATAGGAATGATCCGATACTGCGTACCTTGCGATATAGTATTTCAATGTATGTGTGTACATGTGTAAAAAGGGAGGGGGACACATCTTGTCAATAAGGATAATAATATACTTTAGGATTAAATGCAGAAAATAGCTTCAATTCCTTTTGCGGGATTGCACATAAATAATTGTTGTACTAAACAATAAGCCGCTATAAAATTATAATGTTAGTTTATTCACTTTGCTCCCTGATGCCATGTATACTGTTTTGCTATCATTCTAAATGAAGACCATGTGATGTGGAGACTAGTTTTAGTTGACCACAAATAATGTTAAAAATGGTCCATTTCATGCGACATTCACATTAGTATATTCTCTCAAGAGCTGTAATGGAGAGACGGACCACAAGGGTGTCCAAGTGAGAAGCAACTGAAATTTTGTGTGATTGTTGTTTTTATTTTTCTCGGATGGGGTATTTATGTACAGTCTTGGTCAAAGCCTATGGCATTTTTCTGTTAGTTAGCCTTTTAGTTGTAATATGATTAGTAGAAATATACTCTTAAATTCACATCTGTGGATGTTTTAGCAGTTTTAGTGAGCATTGGCGTCCCAATATTTGTGCAATGCTTTGATAGCTACCAATGCATTGAACAATATTTAGCCAGTCCATTCCATGAGTAGATCTCGTCATGCATGCATCAAAGGCTAAATGCATGTTAGTCTTCATCTAAAAAAAGTGTAATTGTGCGAGTCCAACTCCTTTAAAATTAAATTTAGGATTATTTGTACTAAACTTTCTTATATTTTATGTTTATTATACGAATATTTTTTATTTTAAAAATAATTATACGGATCTCTCATATGTTTTAAGGACGGTTAGTGTAATAATCCTTTATATAAAACATAAAACACAGAGAGGTCCGTATAATAAACATAAAACATAGTGGAGATTAGTGTCATTATTTTCAAAATAAGAGAAGTTCATGTAATAAACATAAAACATACATAAGAAAAGTTAATGTAAATAATCCTTAAATTTATAATCAATTTATCGTATGGTTTTATCTGTAGCTCTATTGCAAGTTACTTTACAACATCGACCTATATCGATACGGTTTGACACGCCTTGATCTGAACTGACCGACTTCTAGTGATACTAATTAATACCGATTTTGGGAGTCTCTTCCCCAGTCGATATAGTAGAGAAAATTGAATTAAAAAGACCAATCGACATAGATATAAAAGTATGGTAAAGTTGTAAAGAAGAAAAATTATATATCGCAGGTAAAATATTCAGCAAGAGTGTCTATTATTTCATTCAATTTTAAAATTATTAAGAAATAATATACAATATGCTTAAGATTATGCCTAAAGGTATAAAGAGATTTCAAAATATTTAATAATTTATTAATAATTATTTGCTTTATGATAAAACAAAAATGATACTCCGATGCCAAACCGTCAATTCCGCCCATTCCGATACTCATAGGACCAATTCCTATACTTTGCCAAGTGTGAATTGGTTTCTATATAGTTGAATTTTGAATTACATCAAGAAGATTGTTATGCAAGATCTGAAAAATTAGTAAAAAAATGAGTTGCAAAAGATATCCTTTGTTGGTATTTTTCACTTGGCTTTGGAAGTTTTAGTCCCATATTGAAAAATCAACAATGTGTATATCTCAATATATAGCTATGCTTAGTATTGATATATGCACATGGGATGAAGGTCCATGTGGGTTGACTTTTCCTAGAGGGTTTAAGTGTGAACTCGATTATGACAATCTTTGTTTTGTCACCACATTTGAAATTTTTTCCTTAGGAGCTAAGTCTGATTTAGACTCAGACTCGGACCCGGACTCGTGCTTAATGATGCAAAGTGGCATTTTATTGGCGCACTTTGCACGTCAGCATCGTCTCATGGCGGTCGTGCGCGAGTTACATGCACGATTGCTTGCTCGGACACATGCTTCGTGGAGCCATGCGTCCGGAGCGCATGCGGCCAGGTGCGCATGCGGCTCGGTGCGTATGCGGCTCGGTGCTTATGCGGCTTGTGGAGAGTCTGCCTCGTGCAGTGCAGCGTGACTTACGACGCCGATGGCTCTGACACCCGGATTTGGGGGATTTGGTCGGTCAGCGCTTATGCTGCCTGAAGTTTTCTCAGGCCGCATAGGTGCTATTTTCTTCTATTTATATAGAGGACCTCCTATTTCATTTGAGGAGAGAAAATACAGATGAAAAATCGAGAACACCAGATCATATACGGCCCAGAGTGCCTCCCTCTCACATGGTGTTTTCGAGTGTTTACGAAGGCGATTTTGAGCGTTCCAGAAGTTCTTTTGTGAACTTGCTGGTTCCAGAGGACATATCGTCTGTACGGCAAATCTTGCTTTGAGCAACGGTGGTTTTTACCACCCCAGCAAGGAGCTTCACTTCAGTTTTTTTTTTTTGCTTCGTTCTTTATCATTGTAGCGTCTGCGAACGTAAAGAGAATAACGTTTTACTTGTTGTAATCTTCATTTTCTTCGGTGCCAGTTTGTAATCTGTTATTGGTTCGTGCTTCGTTGGAATCGAAAAATATCAGATGAGGAACTCTTGTGTGAATCTCTGATCTCAACGGCAACTTGGATTTCAGTAAACGGACCTTATTCCAGTAGAGAACGGAACTTCAGATCTCGCTAACAGCTCTGCTATGGACCGCGTTCTACCATTTTTGATCCGTCTCGGAACTAACGTCCTTATGATGTAAAGGAGTTCCCATTTAGTTCCCCAGTTTTTTTTTTTTTTTTTCTGAACTTAAAATCTTGCATAGCATTCCTCCAATTCTTTTTGGTACATTAGTAGAGGGACATAGGCAAAATCTGATAAATCTAAATGAATGTTCCCAAGTAAAATCTTTAGGTATGCATCTTGTTAGTTACTACTATTATTCTACAGATGCCATTTTTTTTGGTTATTATCAAATTATATGAACTCATCTTTCTTTTGATTTGTACTCGAACAGGAAGAATAGTTCGAGGAAGGAGTGAAAGAAATGAAGCAGAGGCACATCACATCCTCAGCGCTGTCGACGAAGGTTGGGAAGCTCTGCGAGAAGGAACTTTAGATCGAGAACATTTCAAGAACTTAGTGTTATTCCGTATTTGCCCACATTTCGTTCCGTGCAGAGCACAAATTTACTTCTTGAAGATCCGAAAGAATTTCAAATTAATTTATAAGGTTTTTTTTGGTGAGAAGTAAATTAGACTTCTACCATATTTGTAGGACCTTAAGGGTCTTATAAGAAACTTCTAGTCCTAAAATATTTTCATGATCATGTGATCTAGAGCTTCTAGAAACTTAGAAAAATATCATGAACTTTTAAGAGGATTTTATGCTCGAAATAATTCTAGAAATTTTCAGCTAAATCTCCATCCGGAAAGGATTATGTACAAAATCTGGACAATGTTGTCTCGTCCTATGACCCCAATGCTGTCGATGGACCTGGTGTTCCGGAGCTATATGTTGGAAATCGGACACACGTCCTGCAAGCGTTCCGACACCGTGTCTGAGAGTGTCCGTAGCGCAAACTTTAGGTCAACGCACCTGAGATAACCAATCAATGTCTAACGAACACCAAGCACAGATAAAGACAAGTATATGACGGTGACTACGTCACATGGACAAATTCTAACATTTATAACTCAGGTGAAATTACAAGATTGACAGAATCAATGTTGAACCATTTGTCCCTAATCAATGTAAACATTTGGTTGTAGTTATAAATTTTCTTTTCTTTTCTTATTGAAAATTCCAGAATACAAAAAATAAAAGTAGATGTTACCGGCCTCTGGAGAAGTCGTGCACGAAGCACTGCCCTAAGAGTTTATTCGGGATCTGTGTGCAGACGTACCCGAAGCTCCTAGTGGTAAAACCCCCGCACTACCGGTATCTCGTTGCCGCACACGACTTGGAGAGAACGACCAGGACTTAGCTCTGCCCAGAGCTCTTGGGGACGAAGAAGATCGCAGAGAACAGAAATTGACAGAGGTTTCGTAAGAATATTTTCTGATATGATTTTCAAAGAAAACAGAAGGATATATATAAGCAGATAGGAAAACGGTCTGAATTAATTTCTGATTAATTCAGCCGTTACACAATGGAATTAAATGGGTGAACCTGGACACAAATAAGATAACGTTTCAAACAATCCGTAACTGACGAAATTGATTTCCAACGTTCAGAAATTAATCCCAACGTTTAAGAAAAAATAAATGACAGAATTAAGAGGAGCAAAAAGGATTTTAGGGTCCCAGCCCGAACCCGAAGAAGAAATCGGATCGGCATTCGGCGCCCGCAGATGTGGGCGCGTACCCGTACCCGTTACGCGCGCCGAACCGAACCGAACCGAGCCGAGCCGGGCCGGGCGGCGGCGGCGGCGCGCGCGTGTGGCCCAAGGGGTTCCCCACACAACAACTTAATAGAGCAAAGAAGAGAAAGTAATATATATGCACAATGGGGCTTTGGTGCATCCGATGTGGGACTAAAGAAAGAAAGAGGAATTGAGCTTTTGCAAGAAAAAGAAAAAGCAAAGCCAACAATCCCCCCCCAAAAGGTCAAGTTCCGAAACAGAGATAAGAGTGAAGTAAATAAAGAGAGAGAGCGTCTGGGCAGTAAAATACTATGCATAGATGAGATGGACTACAGCCTTGAATCTCACGTAGTGACTATTGCCTTAATCTGAAGAAGTGCTTGATGGACTATGCCTTGAATCAGACTTCTTTGAACCAGATTTAGAAAATAGCACACATAGTACGCTAAAGGTCCTTGGTCTATCGGGTGGCGCTTTTAAATGGCCATGCGCACTTTCCACATTCATGAGAGTTGTCTGGGATCGCCCTGTCCCATAGTCGCGGCCTTCACGACCTCTCATATAGGTAAGTCCTTAATGGTTGGTGATATGAATCAACCTAGCATTACAGCTTGGACCTATTAAGAGTTTTAAACTCATCCTAACCATATCACACAGGAACACTGTCACCATAGGGATGGGGAATTATTGTACACATGTACAGCCGCTTGGGCTTTATTTTAATGAGATTTTAATCTCGAGTCAGTGTTCCATAAAGTCACCTAAGTTCAGCTTGTTTCTACCCATTGAACCGGCTTCTTGGGATCTCCAGTCAGACTCGGTTGGGTTGCCACTGCTGGTGACTAACTTATGGGCTTAACCCCATCCCCCTCGATGATTCTAGGATCAAAGTCCTAGACAGACCCTTCGTCAAGTGATCTGCAAGGTTCTTTTCTGACTTTATATAGTCAAGAACCACATATTTGCCTAGTAGGCTTTTGATTGACTTGAAGCGCAGCTACAGGTGCCTGTTCATCTTAGCATTCACAGAATCATGCTTTAGTAGTTCAATAACAGATTTATTATCACAATTTATAGAAATTGCAGGAACAGGACTAAGAGAAACAGGTATATGCATAATAAGATTTTTAAGCCATTCAGCTTCTGTGCAAGTTGTATCTAAAGCTATCATTTCGGAGTCCATTGTACTCCTAGCTATGATAGTTTGCTTACAAGAGCTCCAGGAGATTGCAGCTCCTCCTAGAGTAAATACATATCCAGTAGTAGATTTTATATCATGTGAGTCGGTTACCCAGTTTGCATCTGAATAACCTTCTATGATATCAGGGTGCCTAGTAAAATGAAGTTTGTAATCTAGTGTGCCCTTGAGATATCTAAATACCCTATCCAAGGCAGTCCAATGTGACTGATTTGGGTTACTGGTATATCTACTTAGTCTCCCAATAGCAAATGCAATATCAGGTCTTGTCCTGTTTGTTATATACATAAGGGAGCCTATCATCTGTGAATATTTATGTTGTTCCAACGGTGATCCTTCATTCTTTTTCAGTACAATACTGCTGTCATAAGGAGTAAGGACAGGTTTCTTATCAAATAACTCGAATCTTTTTAGCATTTTTTCAATTGAATGTGCTAAAGATAAAGTATAACCCTCTTTGCCTTTGGTCACTTGCATTCCTAAAATTAAGTTGGCTTCTCCTAGGTCTTTCATATCAAACTGGCTAGTTAAATAGTTCTTTGTAATATTTATCAATTCCAGTGATGAACCTAGGATAAGAATGTCATCTACATACAAGCATAAAATGACACAACTTTTACATGTACCTTTAGAGTATATACATTTGTCATACTCATTTGACAAGAAACCATATTCACAAATTACTTTGTCAAATTTGTTGTGCCATTGTTTGGGAGCTTGTTTCAAACCATAGAGGGATTTTACTAGTCTGCAAACTTTCTTTTCTTGACCTTTAGCTATGAAACCTTCAGGTTGGTCCATATAAAGTTCTTCCTCTAGATCTCCATTCAAAAATGCTGTCTTTACATCCATTTGATGGATTAGCATATCATGAATGGATGCTAAGGCCAAGAGAGTTCTAATAGATGTGATCCTAGCTACAGGAGAGTAGGTATCAAAATAATCTAACCCTTTCTTCTGGGTAAAACCCTTAGCAACTAATCTAGCTTTGTATTTCTCTATAGTACCATCGGCTCTGAGTTTCTTCTTGAAAATCCACTTACAACCTATTGGTTTATTCCCTAAAGGTAGATCTGTTAGAAACCAAGTGTTATTCTCCATGATGGAGTTGTATTCACTGTTAATGGCTTCTTTCCAGAAGGGAGCATCAGGAGACGACATTGCTTCTTCATAAGTTGAGGGATCACCCTCTATCAAAAATGTGAAGAATCCTTCTCCTAAATTTTTCTCAATCCTATTCCTTTTACTCCGTCTTGGTTTTAAGTCTTGTTCAGATTGAGAGCTAGGTATTTGGACTTGAGAACTAGTAGAGGGTATGGAGGAAGATATTGAACTTCTATCCTTAAAGGAAAATATATTTTCAAAGTAAACTGCATCTCTTGCTTCTATAATGGTATTGTTAGAGATTTCATTTACTTCTGAGTGAGTCACTAGAAATCTATTGGCATAGCTGTCTAAGGCATATCCTATGAAAACAGCGTCTACAGTTTTGGGACCAATCTTCCTCTTTTTAGGTTCGGAAATTCCGACTTTAGCAAGGCATCCCCAAACTCTAAGGTAATTAATCCTAGGTGCTCTACCTTTCCACATCTCATAGGGAGTCTTATCTTTTGTCTTACTAGGAATCCTATTAAGAATGTAACAGGCAGTTAAAAGAGCTTCTCCCCACAGGTTATCAGGAGCACCAGAGCTGAGAAGCATGGCATTCACCATATCTAACAGAGTGCGGTTCTTGCGTTCAGCAACTCCGTTAGACTGAGGTGAATATGGAGCAGTTACCTCATGAATTATTCCATGTTCTTCACAGAAGTTAGTCATTTCGTTTGAGGTATATTCTCCACCACGATCAGATCTAAGGATCTTAATCTTCCTTTCTAATTGATTCTCAGCTTCAGATTTGTAGACCTTAAAACTATCTAGAACTTCATCTTTGGTTTTGAGAAGGTAGATATAACAATACTTTGAATAATCATCTATAAATGTAACAAAGTATTTTCTACCGCCTCTAGTCAAAATCCTATTTGAGTCACATACATCACTATGGATAAGTTCTAGAAGGTCAGAGTTTCTTTCTACAGATTTGAAAGGTAATCTAGTGTGTTTGGCTTGAACACAAATCTCACATTTGTGTTTGTCATCTATTGGAGTCTTGGGAATAAGATCTAAGGTCATCATTCTTTTAATAGAACCTAGGTTCACATGACCTAGTCTGCCATGCCAAACATTTGATGATTCTATATTGGAGACAATGAGAGAACGATCAGACATTTTATTCATTGTACTTAAAATGAAAAGACCGTCTTTTACAAAGCCTTTTCCTATAAAAGAGTCATGCTTAGAAAAAACTACTTTATTAGCCTCCATTACAATTTTGTATCCTGAGGCTACAAGAAGGGATCCACTAACTAGGTTTCTCCTGACAGACGGCACATGAAGAACATCATGAAGAGTTAAGATTTTTCCTGATGTCATTTTCAGGTCAACTTTTCCTCTTCCAATTATTTGTGCCGTTGAGCCATCTCCTAGGGTCACACCTCCTCCACTTGATTCCTGATAGTTTGAAAAACAGGAGCGATCAAACGAAACGTGAACATTAGCTCCAGAATCCAACCACCAATCATCAGAATGGTAAGAGAGGTTAATAAGGGGTTGAAAGCTTACAGACCTGAAGGAACTCGAAGAACCTTTGTGAAGCATGTTTGCTTCTGGTCTAACTGAGTCTGACAGAAGTTCTAGGTTTTGGGTTTTGGTGATGATGGATGTGGTGGTTAGGCTGAAAGTTTTTCTTCTTATTGAAGAAATTCTTTTTGGGTTTATAAGGAAAATTAGACTTGGTTTTTCCTTGGCCTTCTACAAGATGATAGTTTAGGTGGTCTTTGCTAAACAATCTTAAAATCTTTAGTTTTTCAAGTGTTGATCAACTCAGGTTAGCTGTAGGGGCCGGTTCCCAGCTAGCGGTGGTCCGAAGACTCTTAAATACCGTGTCGCTTAGGGTTATTTACACCCGGTTGACAGAAGGACCCTTTCGGCTTGTGCCCGAGTTTGTCTCTACTTTGAAACTTTAGATTTGAAGATTTATTTGCAATTTCCTTAAACTATTTTCTTTTTGTCCTCGATTGTTTTCAAAAGCTAAGTGATTAAAAATTATATAATGTGCTAACAATATTTAAAACACTTTAAGCAAATTTACAATTTGACAGTATAGTTAGCAATTTGACAAGTAAACAAATATATTAAGTTGTTGAATTTGTAGAAAATTAATTTGCTACAGTAACTATCAATTATTTGTAAAACAGTAGGCAAATTTTGTTTTCTTTGTAAAACTAATAAACAGCAAGTAACTAATTTTAGCAAATGTTAACCAATTGCAAGTATTAGTTCTAACAAAAATCAACAATAAGTATTAGTTGTAACAAAAAGGTATTGAATTCTTCAGTAAGTAACCAATTTTAACAAACAGTGAGACGTTCAAAAAAAAAAAAAACGTTAACAGTAAGTAACTTGAAATTTCTATAGAAATATTTTGAACAATTGCTATAGAAACTAAATCAACTTATTATAAGTCTAGCAATTTTTTCTAGAATACTTGTGAAGTTGTGAAGTCGCTACAAAACGAAATCAAGTATTGTCTGGCTACAGCAAATACACGAAATAAACTATTGTTTGCTACAAAGTAATTTGTGAACTTGTGAAGCTACAGCAAATACACGAAATCAACTATTGTTTGCTACAGCAAATACTGTTAACTGGATTTCTAGAGTATTTGTGAAGTAACTAAAATTCTAACAAGTTAAAGAATAAACTCTTAGATTGTTATAATTTTTCTTTTCTTTTCTTATTGAAAATTCCAGAATACAAAAAATAAAAGTAGATGTTACCGGCCTCTGGGGAAGTCGTGCACGAAGCACTGCCCTAATAGTTTATTCGGGATCTGTGTGCAGACGTACCCGAAGCTCCTAGTGGTAAAACCCCCGCACTACCGGTATCTCGTTGCCGCACACGACTTGGAGAGAACGACCAGGACTTAGCTCTGCCCAGAGCTCTTGGGGACGAAGAAGATCGCAGAGAACAGAAATTGACAGAGATTTCGTAAGAATATTTTCTGATATGATTTTCAAAGAAAACAGAAGGATATATATAAGCAGATAGGAAAACGGTCTGAATTAATTTCTGATTAATTCAGCCGTTACACAATGAAATTAAATGGGTGAACCTGGACACAAATAAGATAACGTTTCAAACAATCCGTAACTGACGAAATTGATTTCCAACGTTCAGAAATTAATCCCAACGTTTAAGAAAAAATAAATGACAGAATTAAGAGGAGCAAAAAGGATTTTAGGGTCCCAGCCCGAACCCGAAGAGGAAATCGGATCGGCATTCGGCGCCCGCAGATGTGGGCGCGTACCCGCACCCGTTACGCGCGCCGAACCGAACCGAGCCGAGCCGGGCCGAGCGGCGGCGACGGCGCGCGCGTGTGGCCCAAGGGGTTCCCCACACAACAACTTAATAGAGCAAAGAAGAGAAAGTAATATATATGCACAATGGGGCTTTGGTGCATCCGATGTGGGACTAAAGAAAGAAAGAGGAATTGAGCTTTTGCAAGAAAAAGAAAAAGCAAAGCCAACAGTAACATGTATCGACAATGACTTATGTAACATAAATGAAATTTTGATTTTTGTCAAATATTAGATCCTATTTAGACTCTCTAAATAAGTGGTCTAATTTGTTAGATTTATTTACCATATGATTCAACAAAAGCAACTCATTTCTTTTAGTCCCACATGAGAAATGAGAAGTCATTCTTCTTTCCATATATTGCTTTATCCCTCTTAGTGGGTAAGTGGGTTTTGTACGGGATGGGCTAGATCTCATCCAACAATAGCACTTTGCAGTCATGGGCTAGGATTGTCTGTATAGTCATTTCTGGAAGACTCATATTCCGATATCGATATAGTATATTGATATGCATTTGTACGCCAAAAAAAATGTATAGTTATGTTTCTGTTATTTTTTTTTCTAGTTTTCTGTCCTAGCATGATTTCATATTCATAGTAAATTATGAGATTTAGTAGAGTTTTTGATAAAATTGTGGCTTTAGTTTTTTTTTTTAATTTAATGTCTCCGTTTGTAATTTAGTAACATGTATCGACAATGACTTATGTAACATAAATAAAATTGTGATTTTTGTAAAATATTAGATCCTATTTAGACTCTCTAAATAAGTGGTCTAATTTACTGGGAGAAGTTGAGATGAATTTTCTGTTTATTAATATAAGCAAGTGTAAACCCCCTGGTTTTTCAAAATTTGAAAAACTGGATTTTTCACAATTTTCTGGAATTTTCTGGAAATTTTCTGTAATTTAAAAACAGGGTTTTAATTATTCAATAATTTTTAAATGATAATAAATGATATTAAAATATTATGAAAATAATATTTTTGGATGTAAAATGAAAAACTGGACTTAGGACAATTTTTCTGGAATTTATCGGACCCCGGACCTATTTTTAAATGCCTAAAAAGTATTTATTTGATTAAATTATTTATTTATTAATTAATTACTGATTTTATTATTATTATAATTATTATTATTATTATTTTCTTTTTTATTTTTCTAAACCCAGCCCAACCGGCCCGGCCCAACAAGCCCAGCCCAACCCATCCGCTGCGGGTCGGATCCGGGTCAACCCGCGACCCGAACCCGCAGCCTAAACCCGCATTCGCCTAGCGGGTCGGGCGGGTCGGCCAGACCCGAACCCGCCGCCCAACCCGACCCGGGGACCCGTCTCCTCCCCCACGCCCCTTGCCCGCGTCTCGCGGCTGAGACGCCGCCGCTCCGCCCGCCTCGCGCCGCGCTGCCCGGCCACGACCGCCACGGCGCCCCTCTCCCCGCCCATCTCGGCCCCCCACCGCCTCCGGCCACCTATAAATCCCCCTCCCTCTTCCCTCTCCGGCCACACCGCCCTAGCCCCCTCCCCGTCGACGCCGTCGCTCTCCGCCGCTGCCCAGCCACCCAGCCACCGCCCCCAGCGCCGTCCACCACCGCGGCCAGCCACCCTTTTCCTCCCCTCCTCTTCTTCTTCTCCGGCTGCCCTCCGCCGGCAGCAGCAGCGAGCAACAGCAGCGCCCAGCCAAGCCCAGCCACGCCGCCGCCTCCGGCCGTCGTGCTCACCGCCGCCACCTCGCCGCGCTGCCCCTCCGCCGTTGCCTGGCCGCCCAGCCGCCGTCCTCCGGCGAGAAGCCCAGCACAGTAAACCCTAACCCTAATTCGATCCGCGAGTCCGACACGAGTCGGACACGATTCAACCCTGGTTTTTGGGTCCCCTTCAGGTGCGTGTAACTTTTTGCTCGTAGCTTGGATTTCGATTTCGCAAATTGTGTTGCGAAGCCTGTATGACCCTCTCGGTGCCCGGACAAACCGTTCGGGGCATCGCGTCATGTGGTGATCGCACACCGCGATCCAAAAACAGGAAAAACCAGACCATGTTTCACTCCGGAACTGAGTACGCTCCGCCAAACGGGACGAATTGGTAGCACGCGGTCTTCACAGATACGTGCGCATCGTCGATACGGACGTGTGGGATTTCGCAGAAGTCGATTCGGGTGTGCGTGCACACCGGGATCAACGCGTATCCGCGAACATCGTCCCGTATTCGTACTTTCTAGAACGCGCCCTAACTTTGTGTACACGGGTCGGATCGAGACGAAACTTGCGCCATCGGACTCGTAGCAATACGTTGGCCCCGCTCGACGGACGATTTTGTGATCGGCTCATCGGAATCCAATTCTGGAAGTTCCGTTGGGTTCGTATCATCGTTCCTGACCTGTTGACACTAAGTTTGGTGAATTTGGAGACCGTTGACCTGGACGCATTTTTCGGTGCAAAGCGGGCCCACCGGTGGACCCCGTTTTGACCCGAAACTGCCGCTTTTGCCATTGTCTCCAAATTGGACCCAAGGACAGGCGTTTCTAGCTGATTGATATTTTCTGGATCTGATGGTGATGTTTGTTTCAGCAACCGGAGTACCGCCTGCAATTCCCGCCGAAGTCAGAACTGCAAACCGAGCCGGAACCACAGGCAAGTGTACCTCGCCAAAACTTGCAACTTTGCTACCTATTTTCTGGACTTAGCTTTGCATCAGTGGGCAAGTAAAGCTTGCCAATTCTCAGATAATTCTAGTTATAGTATTTTACTTGATTTCTTGTAGATTCATATGTAACTTGTTTAACTGCTCAACCCAGGACACCTGACACTCTTCATGTGACGGAATTGCCTGAGATATACCTGGTGATTCCGTATAGGCTACATTTTCATGTCATTTCCAGTTTACATGCTTAGATTCTAACCTGACTCCTTGCATTAGTTCAAACTTGCGTGACTTGTACCTGATATTTTTTGGAACTGTGACGTGAGATTACATGGGGTGGGGAGAGTATTATCATATCAAGGCTGAATATATTATAATATAAATACTTTTATCTGGCGGTGCCTTAGACTCTGATATAGAGCTTTGGTTCCTTACTGGCTCTTCGAGAAAATACTGCTATGGTTTCTTCGACACTGATCCTGTAGTAGTCTCAGCCTGAGTATGACTAAAACTCTCACTTGCATATCACTAGCTGCTTTACATATTTACCCTGCTGTTTCATTATTGCTGCACTGCATATATTTTGGCTTATATTTTCTGTACCTTGTTATGTCCCCTGAGGACCTGGAATGGACTATGTCCCCAGGTATAGCCGAGGAAAACTACCCCGAGGTGTACGGTACATGAGCACTCCTTGGAGCAGAACCCGGAACCGAGGACGAGATAGTTGCAGAAGACTTCTCCTGAGCACCGGCTTCATATACACAGTATTTCTATTTCAGTATTTTATTTTCTGTCTTTCTTCTTAAATGTAACAGAATAATTCTCGGATTTGTTTCCCGAGACACTTATTTAATATTGCTTATTTATTTCCATTGCAATATTTCTGGCATTAATCTGTATTGTTCTGTGGATGAGATTAGAAATACCTGAGACTTGTAACATATTACTGCTAGACTACAGCTTAAGCATGCCCTGATGGATCCATTAAATTGGGTTGTCCATCGGTGCGTGCTGCTGGCCATTGCTCACGTGCTCAATCCCTCGGCATTCTGGGATTGGGGCGTGACATGGTTTTTGTGGTGGCCTAATGCAGGTCTACGACTAAATTGTTCGGTTTCAACTTAGGGACCGAACAGGCCTGCAATAAGATAGGAAAGTTTTTAGGATCTTATCCACTTGCTTGAATCATTTTTGATATCTGTATCGTACTCAGACTAATTTGAATTTGTATCTTGCCTTGATTCCTGTGTGCCTCTTATTGGTTATTTTGGATACAGGGAAATGGACCCACAAGAATGCAACGAGACTCCCGTCGGAACTCCCCAAGCTACAGGTGTCACCTATGACGACGAAGTGACACCAGTCGGAGGAGTTCCACCAACTCAACAGAGCCAGCAGGCAGGTCAACCTACCTCCCGATTCCGGCGCGATGACATCCCACCTCCGCCGCAGTTCGTCCCACCAATGCCCGTGTTCCCACCAGGACAGCCGATCGACGGGCAGCAAATATTCCAAATGATCAACGCGATGATGCAAGCACAGCAACAAGTCCAACACGAGGCTCAGCGTCGCGAAGCTAATTTCTTGAGGGACAATATTGTAACTGCACTGGAGCAGGCCAACCTACCAGCTCGACGGCCAACTACAGGCTCAATCACTGACTTCCGTCAACTGAAGCCCCGCACTTTTTCTGGAAAAGAGGAGCCCACAGAAGTTCACGAGTGGCTCACCAACATACGGCATCAACTTGAAGCAGCCGAGCTTCCACGGGAACGCTGGATGACAGCCGTCAGAATGCAATTGACGGACAATGCCCATCACTGGTGGCTATCCGAAGAGACACGGCTCGGACCAGACCGAGTCACTTGGGAGGAGTTCTTCAGACTCTTCCAAGAGATGTACATTTCTGCCATCGCTCGATCAGAACTGCGAGACAAATTCAATCGCCTCACTCAGGACTCTATGACGGTGGAAGAATACAACGCAGAATTCATTCGTCTGAGCCGCTTCGCCCCTACCCTGATCCCGACCGAGGAAGAGAAGGCCGAGAAATTCTTCGACGGACTGAACATTGAGCTGCAAAAACTAATTGGGTCCGTCGCACCAACATCATACTCGGACGTTCTTGCTGCGGCTCGACGCATAGAGCGCGTCACCAAGAGAGAGACCAGACTGAAGCGGCCTTCCCCATCCGCACCCACCAAAGCAGCACAAGAGGAGTCTGCAAAGCGTCAACAAATAAGCTCACCACCAAGAGCAGCACCAAAAGCCTTCTACCTTCCTACCTGTTACCACTGCGGCAAGATAGGCCATGTCGAGAAGGAATGTAGACGTAAACTCGGACTATGCTTAGGCTGCGGATTCAGACAGCATGCAGTGAGAGACTGCCCTGAGCGTAGAGAAGGAGCACCAAGGGCGAACCAGCAAACTCCACCAGCACCTCGAGCATCACCCTACCAGCAAGCTCAGCAACAGCAGAGGAATCTACCTCAAGGACGAGAGCAAGCTTACGCGATTACTGTGCAGGACGCTGATGCGAGTAAGTGATTCGTAGTTATCCGTTTTAGTCTTGTGTAGCTCGTGCCTATTGGTTCGTGACCTCAGCCCCAACCTAGTAATTTATAACTTGTTAATAACAACCTGGTTTTGATAAAAGTTATAGTTTTAACTAGATTTTCCTGGAAAGTGTAAACTTTCAATTTTTAGGGAAACGGTACTTCCCTAAGTATCTTGTGATGTATTTTCAAACGATGTTTGCGATCGCGTCATCTGTGTTGACCGGTTAATCTTTGATTGCGAGGACGCAATCCTCTTAAGGGGGGTAGATTGTAAACCCCCTGGTTTTTCAAAATTTTAAAAACTGGATTTTTCACAATTTTCTGAAATTTTCTGGGAATTTTCTGTAATTTAAAAACAGGGTTTTAATTATTCAATAATTTTTAAATGATAATAAATGATATTAAAATATTATGAAAATAATATTTTTGGATGTAAAATGAAAAACTGGACTTAGGACAATTTTTCTGAAATTTATCGGACCCCGGACCTATTTTTAAATGCCTAAAAAGTATTTATTTGATTAAATTATTTATTAATTAATTACTGATTTTATTATTATTATAATTATAATAATTATTATTATTATTTTCCTAAACCCAGCCCAACCGGCCCGGCCCAACAAGCCCAGCCCAACCCATCCGCTGCGGGTCGGATCCGGGTCAACCCGCGACCCGAACCCGCAGCCTAAACCCGCATTAGCCTAGCGGGTTGGGCGGGTCGGCCAGACCAGAACCCGCCGCCCAACCCGACCCGGGGACCCGTCTCCTCCCCCACGCTCCTGGCCCGCGTCTCGCGGCGGAGACGCCGCCGCTCCGCCCGCCTCGCGCCGCGCTGCCCGGCCACGACCGCCACGGCGCCCCTCTCCCCGCCCATCTCGGCCCCCCACCGCCTCCGGCCACCTATAAATCCCCTTCCCTCTTCCCTCTCCGGCCACACCGCCCTAGCCCCCTCCCCGTCGACGCCGCCGCTCTCCGCCGCTGCCCAGCCACCCAGCCACCGCCCCCAGCGCCGTCCACCACCGCGGCCAGCCACCCTCTTCCTCCCCTCCTTTTCTTCTTCTCCGGCTGCCCTCTGCCGGCAGCAGCAGCGAGCAACAGCAGCGCCCAGCCGAGCCCAGCCACGCCGCCGCCTCCGGCCGTCGTGCTCACCGCCGCCACCTCGCCGCGCTGCCCCTCCGCCGTTGCCTGGCCGCCCAGCCGCCGTCCTCCGGCGAGAAGCCCAGCACAGTAAACCCTAACCCTAATTCGATCCGCGTGTCCGACACGAGTCGGACACGATTCGACCCTGGTTTTCGGGTCCCCTTCAGGTGTGTGTAACCTTTTGCTCGTAGCTCGGATTTCGATTCCGCAAATTGCGTTGCGAAGCCTGTATGACCCTCTCGGTGCCCGGACAAACCGTTCGGGGCATCGCATCCTGTGGTGATCGCACACCGCGATCCAAAAACAGGAAAAACCAGACCCTGTTTCACCCCGGAACTGAGTACGTCCCGCCAAACGGGACGACTTGGTCGCGCGCGGTCTTCACAGATACGTGCGCATCATCGATACGGACGTGTGGGATTTCGCAGAAGTCGATTCGGGTGTGCGTGCACACCGGGATCAACGCGTATCCGCGGACATCGTCCCGTATCCGTACTTTCTGGAATGCGCCCTAACTTTGTGTACACGCGTCAGATCGAGACAAAACTTGCGCCATCGGACTCGTAGCAATACGTTGGTCCTGTGGGTCAAGTTTGGTTCGATTCTGAGAACGTTGACGAAATCGCGTGTCGTGGGCCCCACAGGCCCCGCTCGACGGACGATTTTGTGATCGGCTCATCGGAATCCAATTCTGGAAGTTCCGTTGGGTTCGTATCATCGTTCCTGACCTGTTGACACTAAGTTTGGTGAATTTGGAGACCGTTGACCTGGACGCATTTTTCGGTGCAAAGCGGGCCCACCGGTGGACCCCGTTTTGACCCGAAACTGCCGTTTTTGCCCTTGTCTCCAAATTGGACCCAAGGACAGGCGTTTCTAGCAACCGGAGTACCGCCTGTAATTCCCGCCGAAGTCAGAACTGCAAACCGAGCCGGAACCACAGGCAAGTGTATCTCGCCAAAACTTGCAACTTTGCTACCTATTTTCTGGACTTAGCTTTGCATCAGTGGGCAAGTATAGCTTGCCAATTCTCAGATAATTATGGTTATAGTATTTTACTTGATTTCTTGTAGATTCATATGTAACTTGTTTAACTGCTCAACCCAGGACACCTGACACTCTTCATGTGACGGAATTGCCTGAGATATACCTGGTGATTCCGTATAGGCTACATTTTCATGTCATTTCCAGTTTACATGCTTAGATTCTAGCCTGACTCCTTGCATTAGTTCAAACTTGCGTGACTTGTACCTGATATTTTCTGGAACTGTGACGTGAGATTACATGGGGTGGGGAGAGTATTATCATATCAAGGCTGAATATATTATAATATAAATAATTTTATCTGGCGGTGCCTTAGACTCTGATATAGAGCTTTGGTTCCTTACTGGCTCTTCGAGAAAATACTGCTATGGTTTCTTCGACACCGATCCTGTATTAGTCTCAGCCTGAGTATGACTAAAACTCTCACTTGCATATCACTAGCTGGTTTACATATTTACCCTGCTGTTTCATTATTGCTGCACTGCATATATTTTGGCTTGTATTTTCTGTACCTTGTTATGTCCCCCGAGGACCTGGAATGGACTATGTCCCCAGGTATAGCCGAGGAGAACTACCCCGAGGTGTACGGTACAGGAGCACTCCTTGGAGCAGAACCCGGAACCGAGGACGAGATAGTTG
This sequence comes from Iris macrosiphon, assembly GCA_036927795.1. NCBI lineage: Eukaryota > Viridiplantae > Streptophyta > Magnoliopsida > Asparagales > Iridaceae > Iris > Iris macrosiphon. Next base: position 157,764,051 of record JAYESA010000016.1, read on the forward strand.
CAGAAGACTTCTCCTGAGCACCGGCTTCATATACACAGTATTTCCATTTCAGTATTTTATTTCCTGTCTTTCTTCTTAAATGTAACAGAATAATTCTCGGATTTGTTTCCCGAGACACTTATTTAATATTGCTTATTTATTTCCATTGCAATATTTTTGGCATTAATCTGTATTGTTCTGTGGATGAGATTAGAAATACCTGAGACTTGTAACATATTACTGTTAGACTACAGCTTAAGCATGCCCTGATGGATCCATTAAATTGGGTTGTCCATCGATGCGTGCTGCTGGTCATTGCTCACGTGCTCAGTCCCTCGGCATTCTGGGATTGGGGCGTGACAGCAAGTAATCCTATGATGAATATAATAATAACTTTTTATAAAAAATTATAATTGATTACAACTGATAAAAAAATGATTTAAATACTAAAAAAATGAAAAAATTCGATCTATTAAACACAAACGACAAGTTATAGCTAATTACAACGTTTATTAATTTATAACAACAATGTTTGTTCTTACTTCTTAGTGGTTCACCTAACAACATTACAAAAGAATGCAACGGCAGTGGCGGACACATTCAAACGTCTACTTGGTTGGTGGAGCTTCGGTATTTCCGCACCCCCAAACCCGCAAATTCCGAAATCCCCAGGGTCGTATCCACAAAAAACCCCACCCACTTACCCAAATTCCACAGTATATACACACCAACTACACTCTCTCTCTCTCCAGCAGCAAAAATGCAGAGCGCATCCGTGTCCCTTTCCTCCGCCGTCGCCCCGCTACTCAAGTTCCGAGCCCCCTCTCGAAACCCTAACCCTAATCCTAGGTTTCGACCGATCTCATGCTCCGCCTCCTCCAAGCCCCGGCCGATCTCGATCCAGGGGAACTTCTCCTCGGATCTATGGACGTCGCCGGATCTCTCGCCGATTCAGTCGACAAGGAGCCGACGTCTCGACGTCGCGGTCAGATCCGCCGCCGGGGAGTCCGCCGGGGATAAGAGCGCCGGCGAGGGGAGCTCGCTGGCGCAGACGCTGCAGCTGGGGTCGCTCTTCGGTCTTTGGTACCTGTTCAATATCTACTTCAACATCTATAACAAGCAGGTGATGGTCTCCGACTTCGGATCTATAGCTATTTACTTGCATAGTTTGCAGTATCGCCCGATACCAATCCGATACAGCCGATACCGATACAGTTTGTCATGTCCCAATCCGATACCGGCCGATATCGATATTGACCGATATGTCGGGGTCTCTTTCCAAATCAATTCGGCGAAAAAATTGAAATGATGCAAAAAAGAAAGAAAGAATCGTAGTGGCTATTATTTAAGGGAGAATCTATACACACCCCATGTATTACTTAGCACACCCCAGGTACTAAGTGCACTCCATTTTAAATGAATAAAATTAACATAAATGCTAAGTACACCCCACCACATAACCAAAATACCCTTTTCTATTATAACCTAAAACCTATCATCATTCCTAAGCACACCCCACACCCCTACAACCGGTCCCCTCTCTACTCTCCTCTCTTCAAATTCAACCGGTCCTCTCTCTTCGAACATCCTAATTAGTTCAAAATGAGTATTATTTTCGTTGATGATCACTGCTAGGGTTTTGAATCCCTTAAATTCTAGTTAAAACGAAATAAATTTCGAATTATTTTTGGGTGTATTCACGGTTCTGTTCGAGCCTGGTCTGTCGAGTGCACAAAATGGTGTTCAATCCACGACAGTCGAACATTGTTGTATAGATTCGACCATAGTGTGTCGAACGAAAGATCACATGTTCGGTCCTTATGTTCGACAAATACATGTCGGACACTAACCGACATGTTCGACAATCATTGTTCGAACTATACATGTCATGTTAGTGCCCTGTTAGACCTCTGCCAATCGAACTGTTACTGAAATGTTCAGCCAATACATGTAGAACAGACAATGGTCCGTTCTACCAGTATTGGTCGTGCTCATCGTGAATTTTTTTTGTGTGGGTCCAACACTTCTCATACACTACTTCAAACCGAAAAATTATGTAAAGAGAGAACGTATATTGTGTCTTCGAAGTGGACTTTCTTCCTCCATGATGCCTTCTTCACAATTTCAATGTAGGATTTTAGGGTTGGGTTAGAGAAGGTGAAATTAAATAAGGAAGAAGAAGATGACTAGTGTGTAGGAGGGAGGCTGGTGGGGTGTGCTTAGTAGGTCATGTGGGTATATGGGTCTTTTAACATGAATCTATTTTTCAACTTAAGTGATATGGGATGCTTAGTAGGTCATGGGGTGTGGATAGCCGGGCCCAGTGAACAACACATAAAATAGTTATAATTATATCTAAATGAAAATACTTATAATAATGCCTAAATATCAAAAATATTTTCTCTAAATTTATTAATAATTATTTGTTTTATGATGCCAAAAAATTTGATAGAAGGATCCGATACCGATACTGATACTGCGAACCTTGCTATTTAGAGATGAGAATATGGTCCGTTGCTTTTTGCTATCGGTGAATCTTCGTGATTAGTCTTTTATTCCTTAAAGTCGCATTTTTTGTATTGACTGGTGGTGTGGTTTCGTTAGAATTTTCAGCTTATTTTTTTTAATTCTGTGGGCAATGCCTATTCTTGTTTATCTGTGCGTAGTCTACATGTTGATAATTACATGACTAAAGTGCTTAATTTGATATCCAGTTCATAGTAATCGAGAAATCTTGAATTTTCATTGAGAGTACCTACTGGCACGGGTAGGCAATATGCTACTTAACCATTAAGCTGTATAGCGTAGCACGATTCACTTAGGGTCTGCTTGGTAATGGTGTTTTCATTGGCTTTGGGGTATTTTTGAACCAACTGTTTATGAAAACGAAAATCCCTGCTTGTTAGTTTTTTTTAGGCACTGGTTTTGGTCAGCTCAAATTTTTTCCAAAACCGGTGTAATGTAGTTTTCGGTGTCTTTATAAACACCCTAAATCGGTTGATTTTGAGACATTTTATGATTTTATTCCATTTATAACCTCACAAAAAATATATAATTATAAATACTAATATCATACAATATTTTTTCTTTCTCATCTGTATTTCTCTTTCTACTTCTTTCAAACTACGGCTATTTTTTCCGGTAAGTTTTAAAAATCTCTGTCCTACTTTTCATCCAGGCTTTTCTATTATTTCATATGTTTCTATTATTTTGATCAAATATGGACTTCTACCTCCTGATTGAGGCGTGGACTGGATAACAGTTTCCGTGCCCGGGTGACAGTTCCGCCCTTGGGACCGTTTTGTTTATATATGAACATATATGTAATTTTATGCGTGTAAAAAACTTTCAGAACCACATGTTAATGAATTACTGGTTTAAAAACTCATACTTAAATCTATCCAAAACCGGACCCCTTATAACCCCGCTCATAACTGGTACTCTAAAAAAATCTCGACAAGTAGACCCTTAAGAAACCTTTTGGTTGAGGGAAGTGGAGGGATTTTGGAGTGTATCTAAAAAAAATGGGCCCATCCACATTTGCCAATTCTTAGGATGACCTGGTCTAATTAATAGATCCATTTTTTCCTTATTTCTTTTTCGACGAAATCTAAAAGTTTTCAACTTTGAGAATTAATTGGATGGTCAAAATTGCATTAGCTTCTAAAAGGTTTAACTTCACATTGGAATTCAAAAGTCTAGGGTTGTGACTAGTGACAAGGTCTTTAACATGCTACCAGGGCCACCAAGATTCCAATCTTGTGCGCCTCGTCATTTTAGGCACATTTTATAAATGGAAAAACTATACTTTTGGTCACTGAATGTTTGTCCGACCAAAGTTTTAGTCACTCAAAGATATTTTTCAAAACTTTAGTCACTTAATGTTGTACTGACCAAAGTTTTAATCACTCAAAGATATTTTTAAAAACAAAGTTTTAGTCACTAAAAGATATTTTTCAAATTTTTTAAAGCATCATAATTTTTTGGGAATATTATGGAGATTTTTTTGACAGTTGTGGAGATTTTTTTTGTAATTTTTCTATCATTTTTTGAAATATTTTTTTTTTAGTTTTCTAAGTTCTTTTTATTTCAAATACCAACACGACGTCGTTTCTAGGATTGAAAATTTTGAAAAAAAAATAGTCCACGTGGATGTTTCACGTCATATTCAACGGCTGACATCGCACATAACGTGCCATGCGAACAAAAATCGGTAATAGAACAAACAACAATTTAACAAAGTGACCAGTTTTTTGGACGGTACAATATTAAGTGACTAATTTTTTGAAAAATTATCTTTGAGTGACTAAAATTTTGGTCGCAGTGACCAAAAGTATAGTTTTCCCTTTTATAAATAAATAAACACTATTGGAATCCAACTTACCCAAAACAAGCATTTCTGTTGGGGGATTAGAGCATTTCTGTTGGGGATTATTGGAATAATTTTTAATTGTCAACCCTCACAGCAACACTAGAGTTTTGGTGCAGTGGCACGGTCTTTTAACAATTAAATTCAGCGTGACGCCATGTTAGTCAAGTGTTAATTCTATGAAAGAAATACTTGGATCCAAGTCAAGATTTATTCAGAGTTGAATTTAAAATAGATATGGCCAATTTTCTTAACAATAGAATTTATCATTTATGGTTATCAAATAGCTATTTTGATTAATTATAAATGTTCTTCAGTTGAGAGTAATTCTTCAATGGATGAAATAATCGTAAACTTATTGTGTTATGAAGATATTTAATATCTTTGCTGCTTTGCCTTTTTTGTATTATTATGTTAGAGAGGAAAGAAAATTAGATACTCCTTGTTTTGCAGGTTCTAAAGGTTTTTCCATTCCCTATGACGATGACGACATGCCAATTTGCCGTTGGGTCTGTCGTTGTCCTCCTTATGTGGGCCACGAATCTTCACAAGAAACCTAAGATTTCTTCTCAACAGGTAACATAATATCATGCTTCCAATATCCAACTAAATCATCGCACATATGCTTATTCTCACACATGTCAAGCTTGTATGACAATTTCAAATAACTTTTTGCAGCTTGTGGCGATACTACCATTGGCTATTGTCCACACCCTGGGCAACCTTTTCACTAATATGAGTCTTGGAAAAGTTGCTGTTTCGTTTACGCACACAATCAAAGCCATGGAGCCCTTTTTTTCTGTTGTTCTGTCTGCCTTGTTCCTTGGAGAGGTAATTTTATCTGTCGTGCTATCTGTTTGAACGTCTTTTTCTTATTTTTCTAGTTAGGGTTCTGAGGTTCTCTTATTAAAAGGTTCAACTGTTTGATTGGAAAATTACAGTTTTCAACACTACTAGTATTAACATTGTATAGACTATAGAATGTTCATTAAACTTTTTTGATAGAAAGAACCATAGTTCCCGGGTACACCTACCGCCACCACCCCACCCCCACCCCACGCCCACCCCCAATCGAACCGGGTACGAGCGTTCCGGGTTCCGGTTCAGGGTAAATTTCCAATCCAGATCGAATGGTAATCGATCTAGATAGCTAATTTTGGTGATATGAATCAATCACAGAAATCTCACTATAAGTTTACTTTTGCAAGAGATTCTTTCATTGCAAAAAAGTTTGAAAAAAACTTGAGATTCCTAGTCAATTGGGGTTCCATGGCTATGCTCTTCTCATGAATTTGACTTTCTAGTTCAATATCATTATTGTTTCTTCATTGCTTATGAACCTAACTCTCTTGTGCAAGTTGCTCGTGCAAAGAATGATAACGAGCTTATGAGATTTTGTGATGTTTTTATTATTTTATATGAATGTTCTAAGTGGTTTTACATGTTTTGATATGGCAACATTGTATCATTTTTATTCGCAATGTTGTGTGTCAAATTGGGGTATGACTAAGACAAGTCAAGACTGTCATGTTTTATATCTTATTGAATGAAGTAAAGAAATGAGTTTGAATTTTCTTATGTCCTATATAATGTTTTCTATCCGTATATGACATAATTATTTAGTAAAATTTGAACAAGTAACTAGTATCGTCCCAATTAGAATTATAAATTGTACCGCGAACCGAATTGACGAACCAACTCAACCTACCCCTCTGTACCAAAAATAAAAACAATTAGCGTTACCTTGACCTAGTACGTTCCAAGTAACTACGGAAATAACTAAAGAGATGTTACAAGTAGGCCAACTAATAACATTGTGTGATGCCGCCTAGAATATTGTTTGGTCTTAACATTTAAGTAGAGGTATTAAATGGTTGAAATTTTGTTTTTGAGGATATATAGCTTGGTGTACCAAAACAGGGTTAGTCATGAGATTTCAAGGTTTAAAAGATTTACTCCAGTTGTGGAGGAAGAATGGAAAGTTTATGGTGGATTTGATACAAATGTGTGTATCTAGAGTCCTAAACTTTGTGGCAACTGAAACATTACAACCAGGTCTTCTACATTTCCTTTTAAAAGTGTAGCAAATTTGCAGTGTGGATTACTGAAATGTTTATAGTAGTAAGTTGTAAAGAAGTCCCTAAAGCTCAAAGGATGACCATAAGAGGGCGAAAATAGAAGATGTAAGAGACAGAAACATAGGAAGGAAAAGCCCTCAATGCCACAATGTATTATATATTTATCATAGCCAGAAAACCAAGTATGATTTGCACATACATAGATCCCTAAACCAAAAACATTATCGGACTCGAACAGGAGTCCTGCCATGCGGAGGATCATATGCAGCTCATTCATAATGAATGACAGAGTACTTATTGGAAGTACTTATAAATTGACTAAAAGTCCTCTCTTCTCACTTCTGATCTTACTTTGATAAAGGTTATAGATCCTTGTCTTAATCCAAATTTGTTATACATTGAGCACCACTTCATATTCCTAATCAAACCATAGCCTTAATCCTAATAGGACACAGATAGTATTTTTATTCAACTAGACTCCTTTTCTCCATCTGTGATTTGATTCAAGCCCATAAGGGGGACTTTCATGTCCTTGAAGTACACATTTGCATCATGCAGTTTCACTGTGTGATTGCACCTATACAATCTTTAGATAGTGTACAAAGATAATGACACCATGTTCATATGAATTCTAGTGAAAGACAATAAAGTAAAATGACCCAACTTAATGAAACTTAATGATCAACTCTATTTGCCACTTGATTCAAGCGAACGGGAAAATGGTTCAAGTCCTTGAAGTGCAAATTTGCCTCATTTGACTTCCACTGATATTGGTTCAAAGTTGCAACTTCACAATCTTTAAATATTCTGAAATGATGTTGAGCTCCAGTGCCTTGTAAGTTGTATCGGTTGTGTCTACAAATTGAGATATAGATCATGGAATCCTTTGGAGGGTTAATGTTTGATAGTGGCTGGTGACTTGTGTGAAATGCTATCTTCATTCACTATTTTGTTATTTCCTGTTACTTATACTTGGTGATCTTTTGTGTATGCAGTTGCCTACTCTCTGGGTAGTATCTTCTCTCATGCCAATTGTTGGTGGTGTCGCTTTAGCATCTATGACAGAAGCTTCTTTTAACTGGTACAGAATATGTACACTTTAACTTCAATTGCAATAAATACATATGAGTACGTGTTTGAATGAAGCAACCAATTGCATCATGGTGTCTAGTTATAGAGTTTTATCTGTGTGTATTGTTTGCACTAAAGAAAAGATGACACTGTTGGTGTCTACGTGGGCGTTGTGCTCATATCTGTCTCTGGTACTGTGTTCTTCTATAATGTAAACCGTGTTAAATTCATCCTATGAATGGAAACAGGGCTGGATTTTGGAGTGCAATGGCTTCTAATGTGACCTTCCAATCACGTAATGTACTCAGCAAGAAGCTCATGGTTAAGAAAGAGGTACAGCTTTCTAGAAGTATATAAAAGTTCAGTGATTTCGCTAATTGTTAGCACCTTATGGTCAAGTTCATTATTTTCTTTATTATTTTTCTTCTAAAGTTGCAATGAGAAAATGTTAGCATTTTCAGTCCGCTGATTTGGCTGCTGCATTCATTATTCTTACAAGCTAGATTTTTAACCACAATCTTTTCTGAAACAGGAATCTTTGGACAACATAAATCTTTTCTCGATAATAACAATTATGTCATTATTCCTCTTAGCCCCTGTCACTTTATTCTTTGAAGGTGTCAAGGTTTCTCCTACTTATCTGCAATCTGCGGTGAGCATAATGTACCGAGTTGCAGAGTTCACATTTACTATGTTATTTGTAATGCTTCTAATCCTCGGGTTCTTGTGCTTTTGTGCATTGTAGGGTTTGAATCTTAACCAGATATATATGCGCTCCCTCTTTGCTGGGCTTTGTTTTCATGCTTATCAACAGGTTAGATAATCTGGTTTACTTGGTTTTACACATTGTGTGCATGGAATATATACTTTATAAATCATCACTGTTCCAAAGAGTAGACTAAGCTGCCTTTTAGATGCCTGCCTACACCTATGTTGTCTGGATAGCTGGCGTCATTTTTAGTCGGTTTCCATGGGGGCTGCTGAGGTACTATTTCGAGTGCATAGCCGAGGAGGGTGCCTAGGTTGCCATCTAGAAGCTAGATGCATGCTTAAAGAAGTGGAATCACTATGCTGGTAGGCCTTTGCCGCCTATCAGTTGTCTAACAAGGTTACCCCATTGAAGAGTGGTTTAGCAGCCTAGTAGCATTCTTTCTGTTATATAACATATGGACAAACATATAGAAATCACATTTGGCATTTTTACAAACATATAATGTAGTTTGTTTGTTCGTGTAGAAGTTAATCATGAGAGTTCACAACTAAGTTGTTGCGACTTATTAACTTACATAGATGTACTACATATTTCTCTATCCCTTTATATATGATTTCTTTTATGGAAATTCCCCATATTGTTATTCTGGTGCTGTCAAGTTCATCTTTTATGCTACATGTAAGAGTAATGAGCCACTTAAAAGGCTGTCATCTTTAGCTCAGGCTGATGCACTTACAATCAAGCCATATATTGTTCCAATCTTGTGCTGTCAATTGCTATTAAGAATTGTCTTACAGTATACAGCAGTTGGTGTATCTGAAAAGTGTGTGTGTATATATATATATATGTTCTAGTTGTCCCGACTCTTCCATGATGTCAGTATCCTTGTCATGATGGCTGATAACTGCCCATCTTTAGTATGGGAGACTTAATATAAGTGATATTTTGTGTCATCAGGTAGTTTGATTTTTTTAATTGTATAAACAATGCATGTCAAAATACTTTAACCTTTGTAACATTACCTGTGATGTTTATCATGTTCGGTTTACGGCTTTTCAGTATTATATAAATGCATACTGTATACTATTCCATAATGAGTAGATGGGATTGCCATCCTTTTTCATTCTTTGGGTTAATGTGTCTAATTGCAATAACTTCTAGCAAATTGTATCATCTTACCTGTCCATTACCTACCTGCCAACTGGTAGGCTATGTTTTATGTCCCAGCCCTGTCATGATCATGGCTACCTTGCTAATAGAGGGTTGACATCATCTCGACAACCATCATAAAATCTTTGTCTATCCTGTTACTATCTTCCACAGCCGACCCCATTCTGGGAGAAGGCATGGATGATGAGAATTCCGTAATGAGTAGAATCATTAACTCACAAGTGTTATCGTTCTAAAATCAAAGTACAGACTGACCTTATCTACATTTTCTAAAGTGTATAGAAAGAAGATTTTTTTTTTTTTTAAGTTGAGTGTTTATCTATCAACATGTACAACCATGATGCTGTATTCTTGTATGCTTGTCCTGTATGTTTTAATCAACTTCAGTTACAGTTGTTTGAAAGAAAAATAACCAGTAGGAAATTCAGTCAGATTGATTGAGTTTACCACTTTGCCTTACGTATATGGGCGAGTTACTTTTAGATGAATGTGAATTTCTTTTTATATAGTTGCTACATTTGTTTTAAATAAATGTGTAAGGCTTCAGAGCTAGGAGAGTGAGTAGACTTAAGGGCACTTTTTCTTCCCTGCTCTTGGGTGGGGGCGGGAGTTGGCCGGGTGGTGGTGGTGGGCATGCAAACTTTTGACTGTTATGTCTCTAAAGCATTTAGGTGGTCCATACTACTGTATTTAGGACTTCTTCGTTAGACATTGATCCAACCTCAGTTACTGAAGTAGTTTAAATTTATAAAAGGGAAAAGGACTAAAGGAGAAAGATCTAGCTCTTTGTTTTCTAGGATGATCCAGAGATGGTACAAGTTCTCATCATATTCAAGCATATGCTTGTTTCTCCTTTTATCTTATTCTCTGTAGCATATGGCTAACTTTGGTTGGAAAATGGTGCAGGTTTCTTACATGATTTTGTCCAAGGTTTCACCTGTCACCCACTCCGTCGGTAACTGCGTGAAGAGGGTGGTGGTGATCGTAACTTCTGTTCTATTCTTCCGGACTCCCGTCTCTCCCATCAACTCCATTGGTAGGCCACGTTCTTCCCTTTGTTTTTGTACCTTTATCAAAGGTTGACACTTACCACCTTTGCTGCGATACCGGTATGGTATACTTTTCAAATACAGGAACTGGTATAGCACTAGCTGGAGTTTTTCTGTACTCAAGGGTGAAGGGAATTAAGCCAAAGCCAAAGGCTGCATAATCGGCCTTGGTTGCAAGAAAATTGAGTTGTTTGATCTCAGCAACATGGCCTTGTAATTCCATCCTCTTTTATCTAGCCCTCCTTCCTATTGTATTTTGTGCATTGGGTTGGTGCTCTCTCCTAGTAGTTTAGGTGTTATTCTAGGTTGGTCAATTGTTTGTAAGTTGCCACTTCCCTTAAATCAATTTTCAAGTGGTGTTTCTTTTGGATTTAAGCAAAAATGAAAGAGCTCTCTTTTGTGTTCCATGATGTCAATGTTAAAGTATTCTTATAATTTTATTTTTCTATACTAGTAGGCCTTGTGGGAACTTCCTCTGTATCATTACTTGATTTCGTACGACCCCTTGCTGAGATATGGCTTTAGTGGTATCAACAAATATGACGTAATTGGTGAGGAAGGAAATATGTTGCTGAAATTTACAGGTTGATTTCTATGTTTTTTTTTGGGGGGGAAAAATGCAGTTTTTAATTCATTGTAGAGATATGTGCAGTTTGTTGTGAGAAGAGAAGATATAAGAACATTAAGCAGAGAAAGTGGCAGAGCTCGACTATATATATATATATATATATATATATATATATATATATATATATATATATAGAGAGAGAGAGAGAGAGAGAGAGAATTTTTTTCCAAAGTTTATTGTATCAACTAATTTCAGTTACAATTTTTTTTGAAATGTGTGGTTATAAAGTATGCTGACGTGCTAGTAATTTTATGTTATAATTTATGATCACATATTTCAAAAATTGTGTAGTTTAAATTATTTTTTACAATATATATATATATATATATATATATATATGATCGGATTGGGAGTTTCGTTCGCTGAGTCCCGTGGGAGTTCCGTTGCTCCCGATAGATGGATTGAACGGGTCCTCCGATCCGACGGACAAGGAGAGAGCGGAACTTTGAAGACGGATTTTTTTATCCGTCCCCTATATATATATATATATATATATATATATATGTGGCCAGAGGAGGGGATTTGGGAGCTATATTTTAGATGAGTTATATATATGGGGGGGGGGGGGGAGGGGATTGGGGAGCTATATTTTAGATGAGTTAATAGTATTTTTGGTGTGGCCAAATCGCTAATATAAAATATTTATTAGGAAAATATTGGGTATTGGTGGGGTGGGGTGTCTAAAGTTGTCATGTGTCAGTAAAGTAGTAAAATCACTCTTTAGAATAACAATAATGTTAAGTTTACTACCAATTGCTTTAAACCAACTTACAACCCTCTCTCCTCCCCCACCTCTCTCCCAATAAGCAGCCGCCACGTAACGTTTCTATCACTGGACAGCCACCAGGTCTCACCCCCCCCCCCCCCCCCCCCCCCCCCTTCCCAAGTAGTCATCGGCTGTAAATGGGTTGTAAGCATTTGGTTGTAGTGGTAGCATTGTCCTTAGAATAAATCCTTCTAAACCTCGTACGCATGTAATTAGCATAGAAAATTAAGTTTTATTTTTTAACCGACAAATAGTATAGGAAGAATGAAATGTGATCTCACTAATTCTTTGTTCTCATGTCCTCATCGAAGATATTAGTTGGCTAACCTCTGGTTTCTTTCATTTTTTTCCTCCTTCTCTTGATATTTGTTTTCTTGTTATAGAAGCCTCTCATGTCATATTTTTGTACATGTCTACTATTATAATACGACTTATAAATGGCTAAAAAAATGAGCCATTTAAGTTGTATGTATATCATCAAATATTGATGTCCTGAAATAAATCAAAAGATATCAATATTTGTTTTTCCGTTAATTTTAATATCTTATAAACTAAATGAATTGTCAATTGCTCAAATACTTTATATTTCTAAGAGTATAACATCCATAAATTATAATTTGTCACACATGCACGTATTGTTCAAAGATTCTATTTTCTACCATAATATACTAAAATCTGATCATTACCATAATTAATGAAACAAAATAGAGGTCCAAAATGGAAGGTAAAAAAAAAAAAAAATAGAGGTCCAATAAAATAGACTATTAAGAAGGACTAAACTTTTGTTAGTTTCTTCAACTCCAATCGGACAGCATAATTCCTCACTTCCTCACCTGGAAAGATTAGCTCGCTTAATCGTAAGCAGCAAATCCATTCCCAACGCTATAGGTGTGTACGTGGTGGCGGATTATACGGTCGATACGGAGTTGTCTGTTTTTGTTACGCAATCCAAATCCTTTCTCCCTCCTATTATTCTCCACAGTCATAAAGTTGACAAAACGTCATCTTTCGTTTCTCACTCCTCAAGAGAGAGAGAAAAAAAAAAAAAAACTCTCACTCCTCTTCCAATTTTTAGGGTTTCCAATCGGAACCGGCAAATCGAGCTCCCGACAACCAAAGGTACGGACTTTGCTCCTCAATCCCTTGCTCCACTTTAGTATTCCTGCTTCTTTGACCTAATTTGGATTCAATTCCGTTCGCAATCGCTCAATTCCGCCGTTTCTGTTGGCATTAGGGTTTTATGTTCAGAAATTTGGTGTATAGTGTGAATTGGCTCCCATTGTAGCCTTTAGTTTAGGGCTTTGGCATCTAGCGCTTCGTTTTTGATTTGGGCACTGTAAAGATCGAATTTGTACTTCTTTGAAACTCGAATTAACTGCCGATTTGTAAGGTTTGTGTTGGCGTTAGGGTTTTTAATTGGAGATACTTTGCTATATGGTGTATATCTGCTCCCATTGCAGCTGTTAGTCCAGGATTATGGAAGCTAACAGTTCATTTACTAGGGGGGCGCTGGAAAGATCGAATTTTGATCTCTATTAAACTCAAAGAACTTTTCTTTCTTCTTTGATCTAAATTGAAGTCATCTATCTTGCTAACTGTTTGATTCTGTCGATTTTGTTAGGCTTCTGGTGGCATTAGGGTTCTTTATTCGGAATTCTTTATTAGATAGAGCAAATCAGCTTCCTTTGTTAGGGTTATGGCAACGAAAAGTTCATTTTTCATTGGGACACTGGAAAATCGAAGATTGCATATTATTTCTTTCGATTTTTATTCTTTCTGCTCAGAAAATGCTTGTTTTGATTGCCAGAATGAATTTTCTGCCGATTTTGCAAGGTTCGTATCGGCATTATTTTTTTGTTATTTTTTATTTTGGAATTCTTTGATATATGATGCAAATAGGCTCCCATTGTTAGGGTTATGGAAGATAACAGTTCATTTTTCATTGGAGTGCTGAAAAACTTTGCACTTCTATTTTGAAACTGCTTGTTTTGAGTGCAAGAATGATTTTTTGTTGTTGATTCTGTAAGGTTTCTACTGGTTCTACGGTTTACTTCGTAACTATTTGATATATGGTGCAAATTGATCCAACATCAGTCAACCCTAACAAATCCAGCAACCAAGCGGACCCCATCCCGGAGTCCAATAAATCGCTTTCCCCTCGGATCATTGCAATACTAGCTCCCTCAGAAGAATTGGTATCGGATTCTAGTGGGGACGGAAATCAGAAGATGCATGAAACCTTCCCCGAACACACACCAAAATGCTCTCCTCGAAAGGGCAGAAGGAAAGCTCCCTCGCAGCCCATCACCCAAGTCCAAACGAGACACCAAGCTAGTCGCTTGGGTAGTAGTCATCCATCTCGGGGAGAGGGTGCCCAGGGATTGGGGTTCCTGTGATCTTCTTGTAGCCTCTCGGGGCCCCCTTTTTACTTGTTCTCTTAGCCTAAGTTAGGCAACCGTGGAAAGGGCAATCTCCCTCCCACTTGTAGGAGTTAGGGCTATCTCCCTGCTCCAAATCCTTTCTTTCTGATTTCAACGAAGGCTTAAGCCACCACGGTCTCCGTGGATTAAAAAAAAAGAAACAGAAAAAAGATTAGGGTTATTGTAGCTAACAGTTCGTTTCTGATGGGGTTGCTGGTAAATTAAATTTTGCACTTCTTTATGCATAGAAATTTCTCGTTTTTTTCCTAAGAACGAATTTTCCATAAGGTTTCTCTTGGCATTGTGGTTTCATATTCGAAATTCATAAATAGGCCTTAAATCTGCTCCGGTTGTAGCTTTTGGGTTTAGGATTACGACAGCTAAAAGTTCATTTTCCATCAGTGCGCTGGAAAATCAAATCTTGTACTTATTTCTTCTTAAAGAACTAAACTTTTGCAGGTTTGTACTGTTATCCCAATGGTCTGAACAGAATTAGGGAGTGGAGAAAGGGCAATGGAAGGAGAAGAGCGCCATCGGGTGATTCTTGCATGCAGTCTTTGTGGGGCTCTTTTCTCCATCCTGAGTGTTATAAGTTTCTCGATCCTTTGGGCTGTGAATTGGCGGCCATGGAGGATCTACAGGTGCTCTCCCGTCCTTTCTTCATTTGAGGATTTAAATGAAAGCATGTGCATACAATTTTCCATTTTCTGGATTGTTGCATACATATGATACCATGTCATATATCATATATGCCACATGAAAAAAAAAGTGAGGGTCATTGACGTATTGTTCTACATTATTTGTTGCTCCTTTGCATGCTTGTGTCCGGTGAAAGCTACTTTCACAAAGTGATTCATTATTTAAGACTCAACCTCAAAATATGAGTCATTTCAAGTTAGCCCACATTACATATTTATGCTGTTACAAATATCTAGTTGTAATTGTATATATGAAATGCAATGAAGGGCTGCTTGAATTGCAAGAAGTCCAAGAAGTTCAAAAGTGCAAATACAAGAAGTGCTCTCTCTTCTTGCATATATTGTTTGGATTTGCTTTTTTTTGGTCTCAAGAAACGGAGATTTCAGCATTCCTCTTTTGAATTGCTTCTAGAAGCGGGGAAAAGAAAGGAAGTTGAAAGAGGGAAAACCAATACAAAAACTTAAATACAACTCTTCTTGCCCACTTTTCCAGCTTGGAGAGGTAGGGGAAAGAAGGAAATGTAGTGGACAAGGGGCATTATGTTGTCAGGAAGAAGTGTTTTTTCATAGCCACTTGTTTCATACGGAACAAAGAGTCTCCAAAGGTGGCCCGAGAAGTTCATTCTTTGCAACCTCAACAGCCTCGCCCATTTTGCATTTCTTATTATTTATCATGCTCCATATTGGTGTCTGCTTAAGATCTCATGCAAACCTTTATAGTTAAGCATAATTTAGCGCCACCTTGTTTACTCTAGTGGAAATTTGACTGAATCTGCGTTGTTCGATACTTAAAAAAGAACACAGTATTTCTATTTCCCAATAAGTGGCAATTACCGTTGTTGTTTCTCCTAGTACAGAGCATACATTGCCTAACAGTTTGTTACCGAAAATCTAACTACAAAGAGTATCTCTTTGCCAGCCTAGAAATCGAAACATCTCTTGCAAAAGCTCACCTCACAAAGTAATTGGAAACTAGACATGATGTTTTAAGCAAAAAATGCGTGTTGGGTTGAAACTGTATCTTCCTAGGCTACCACTGCATATAAATGAAACCTTACCATTTATGAAATAAACGGATGAAGTTATATAGGAAATTTAAGAGACCCACTTCTATGAATCTATCTTCTCGTCATCAAATCAAACTTTGACGAGGACTAATTGGTGCTTGTTAAAATCAATATGCAAAGAAGCTGCATTTATCACCAAGATGAATAAAATAGTCTAACTACGGTTATGGATGTGCAAGTAGCTGGGTTGATTGTTCTAGGATAAAGTCAAGTGATAGAGATTGTCGTACTGCAGTTCACATTACCGTACCTTTGAGTTGAGACCTCTAGCGGTTTTGATGCCATGATGATGAACGTGTAACCAATGATGCACACATACCTTTGAGTTGAGACCTCTAGCGGTTTTGATGCCATGACGATGAGCGTGTAACCAATGATGCATACATGGTTACTGCTCTGGCCTTTCTTCCTTATTCATGCTTGTCTTTTTGTTCTTATACATTTGAGAAGTATACAAGCATCAAATTGTTGTCGGTTTAATGGTCTTTGGTTATAGTCGATGACTTTCATGATTCATGACAACCTTATCGTGACAATTTGTGACTGTTTAATGGTCAAAAGTTCCTTGTAATGATCTGAGCACTAGTATTGGCCTTAGAAACCAGAAACTTGTATGAGGTCAACGAATCTCAGTAAGAACTAAGAACCTCGATTCGTCGATTCTTACTTGGGAGCTCATTTCTCCGGTGACAGGAGCTCGTTTCTCCCGCAACGGGATCACATTTTTTCGACGTCATGAGCATTTCCCATAACAGGATCATAATTTTAAAAAATGACATAATTTTTGGGAAGAAAGTTGGAGAATTTTTAATACACGTTCATCAGAGTAATAAGAAACTAAGGATTACTTATCTTGACATCATGAAAAATACCATGCGAACGATCTCTCAGTAACTTTGAATTGAACTTTATAAATTCTAATAAATATTAAGATATCTATAAATTTTGATAACAATAATTAATAAACATAAAAAAAGTATTTGCGCATACTCCCATCACGCTTCCAACTTTAGACTATTCTAAGTAGTCGCGCTCTTCTGCTCCCGCTTCTTACTTTTAAGGTATTGACTTTCCCTGGAATGGTACCCGGCTCACTTTCCCTGGAATGGTTCCCATGCAAAAGTGCCCTATCGTTTCTTAATGCTCTCACAACAAGAAGGGTTTTACCTAAGTTCCTTGACTATCCTGAAACTCTCTATGAAAATTAGCCTCCCGTCCAGAAAAGAAGCTTTTGTTTCTATGATATGCTTCATTTGGTTTAAGACATCTGATTCATACTGTTTGATTCAAATTAAAGTAGGTAGGCCATATGTAGTGAAGAAAACTCCTTTGGCCAAGAAAAAGCAAAGAACCAATCTTCATCTGATTTCCATATGCTGGTTGATGACCTATGAAAGGGATATGGGGCATGATCTCTTGGCCACGAGGTGTTCCTCACGGTAGAGGTAGAGGCTCATCGTTTTCTTTGAATGTTTATTGGGCCGCATCAATATCGAGGGATTAATCGTCTTCTTGGGTCCCTTGATTTCTTCGCCTTTGGAGGGCTTGTTCTTCTTCCTAATCTACCTCCAAGTGAATAGGTTGAGATAGACTCATCATATCATGATGCTTAAGAAGAGGCTGGTATGTGGATTTTATCAATTGACTATTCTACTAAGAAATTGGAGATAACTGAATGGTAGAAGGAAGATGTGTCTCTCTCTCTCTTTCTCTTCCTAGCAGATCATGGACAACTCCCCTTTTTGGGTTGATCACGGGTGGACAACAGCTTCTGTTCTTTATGCCCATTCGAGTCATTCCATATTCCAGAAAGCAGAGGCGAGGTCTGGAAAGTTGGAAGGTCTTCCTTCCCCATGTGCCAATGTAAAGCATTTATCTGAGTTGTTGGAATATACTCTACTTGTTGTGCCTAACTAGCCTTTCATTGCAGCTCATTCATCAAAATCCAATGTAACATTTTCATGCAGCTCTTTTATTAATATCCGATATAATATTTTCATTATTCTGAACATATCCTCTTTTGCATACATTCCCTACTGTTAGATAGCAAGTAGTCGTAGCATTTCCTGTTTTATCCTTCTTTGATACTATTACTTGGAAGATCCCTCTCAATAGCTTTCTATGATTGCCACATCACCTTCATAGGGAGATGCTCAGCCTTTATTGAGTTCAGGCAACAAATAGTTGGTGATGTTAGCCCATAGAATGTGACATTGAGATCCACATGATACATGATTTGGTTAAAACTAATTTAAGATATGCAAATTTTATATTGTATAATATAATCCTTTTGATTCATGTGTTTCTATTTAAACTTTTGCTTTTTTTTACCGGTAACTCTTAAGTTTTTCTATTTAAACTTGTGCATAATTTCTTTTTTTAGAATAAGTAATTGTCAAATGTTTGGATTCTCATTTGTTATATTATCAGTTGGATATTTGCGAGAAAATGGCCAAGAATTGTACAGGGGCATCAGTTAAGTTGGATATGCAGTTTCCTCTCTCTAGCAACATGGGCAATTGTTCTTTCTCCAATCATAGTTGTTATTATATGGGGAAGTGTTCTGATATCAGTTCTAAACTGGGATTTAGTTGGACTTGCTGCAATTATGGGTGGCACAGCTCTCTTACTAGCATTCTATTCTATAATGCTTTGGTGGAGGACCCAATGGCAAAGCTCAAGTATGTATTTCATTCCTTTATTGCATCCTGTTCCCAGAATACAATAAAATCAATTTGACACCTTTTATGGTTAATTAAATTTGCATGAGGGTGATTCCTTTTAAGATCTGTAGTTCTTCTTACTGCTATTGGAGGCTTATAGTTTTTTGAGTATTTCGGAGGCTTAAGAGAACATTTCAATCATACCAATTGTTTTTGAGCTGTTTACTTTGTCCATGCATATTATTATGCAAATGTTTGCGAAGATATTTAAGGGATTGATCCCGGTAAATGAGTCCTTTTCTGACCAGACACGAAAGGCCACACATGAATGTGAACTGCTTAATTAGGAAGTGCCTAAAAATTTTTGTTATAGCAACAGCTGGATTTATTCACAAGGTTCGCTCAAGAGGTCAGAAAAGTTGGAGGATCTGGAAAGATGGTGCCAGCCAACTGTTTGATAGAAAAATTTCTGTAAATGTGATCTCAAGGTTACACCAATTGGCTATTTTCATATGGTTGTTTTCTCTGAATTTAACTTTTTCTTAATTACTAAATAAATTGTTAATGAGGTCCAGTTTTTTGCATGATATATCAGGCTATCAGTCTTCATCAGTGAAGTTAAAATTCTTGTTAGTTTATTGTTACTTCTGTACTGTTGCACTACGTCTCTGGTTAAACATAAGCATGCATCCTTAGAGGAAACTAAGGTGAGATATATTTGGAAAATGATTTAGAAAATCTTCTTTATATGGAATCCTTGCAAGATTCGTCTTTTTTTTCTTTTTCTTTTTCTTTTGTACTGCTTCTGATCACTTTATTTAACTTACAGTTCTAAACATTTTTGCTTTTCTTTTCTAATGCTGAGTTCTGCTGCTAACTTGGTTCTGCTCTCTCTTGTAGGGGCAGTTGCTTTTCTTCTTCTGTTGGCAGTGGCTTTACTTTGTTCATACGAACTTTGTGCTGTATATGTCACAGCTGGGGCAAGTGCCGCCGAGCGTTACTCTCCATCAGGATTCTTCTTTGGTGTGTCTGCCATAGCATTAGCAATCAACATGCTTTTCGTTTGCAGAATGGTTTTCAATGGTAGGCAACAAATTCTACTACAATTTCAGTCGTCAGAGTAAACAGATACAACGTTAGTTTGGATATCTCATGTACAGATGGAGTTCTAATTCTTGCATTTCTTTTTGTTTGTAATGATTTATGTTACAGGAAGTGGATTAGATGTTGATGAATATGTGAGAAAGTCATACAAATTTGCTTATTCTGATTGTATAGAAGTGGGTCCTCTTGCTTGCTTGCCAGAACCACCTGATCCAAGTGACTTGTATATGCAGAAGTCCAGTAGGCAAGCCCATACTTTACAGATCCATATATATTGTGTTTTGATTAGGCTTTGTGTTGTATGCACTGTGAAGTTATTTTTCCTGCTTTCTCAGTAATCCCGTGGATCTTTTTAATTTAATTTGATCAATCTTCTTCAGGGTTTCTCATTTAGGGATCCTCTACATAGGATCTTTACTAGTACTTCTTGTCTACTCCATCTTATATGGCTTGACAGCAAAGGAGGCACATTGGCTTGGGGCAGTTACATCTGCAGCTGTAATTGTACTTGGTATGCTAGTTTATACTTTCTTTGCTGTTGTCACATGAAATTTCTGCCTTACATGGATTTGTTTTGTATCTTCTTATTTCTACATTTCCGTTGTATCAGATTGGAATATGGGAGTTTGCTTGTTTGGATTTGAGCTTCTTCAAAGTCGAGTTGTCGCATTGTTAGTTGCTGGAACATCTAGAATTTTTCTCATCTGCTTTGGGGTGCATTACTGGTCTGTCTTACCTTCTGGACATTTTCACATTCCACTCCCACTATTATATTGCTATGCTAATCATTCATCTTCTATTCGACTAATTCTTCAGGTATTTGGGACATTGCATAAGTTATGCTGTTGTAGCATCTGTGCTGTTAGGAGTTGCTGTTTCTCGTCACCTATCTATTTCGAATCCCTTGGCTGCAAGGCAGGATGCTTTGAGGAGTACAGTAATTCGTTTGAGAGAAGGATTCCGTCGAAAAGGGCAAAGCAGTTCATCAAGCTCTTCTGAGGGTTGTGGTTCTAGTGTCAAACGGAGTAGCAGTAGCGTTGAAGCAGGTCATCACAGTAATGCTATTGAAGCTATGTGTAGAAGTAACTCACATTGTGCGGGTGAGGGTAATAATTGGAATAGTCTTCTTGGTCGTGCCTATAGCTGCCATGAAGCTGTTAGCAGTGATAAAAGTACAGATAGCGGAAGGCCAAGTCTAGTAATACGTAGTAGCTCTTGCCATGCGTCTGTTCAAGATTCTGATGTTGGTATGGCTATTGCTGATAAGCATCTTGATCATAACAACTCACTCCTCGTTTGTTCTAGCAGTGGTTTGGAAAGTCAAGGGTGTGAGTCAAGTGTGTCATGCACAGCTTCTATAAATCATGCCTTGGAGATGAATTTAGCTATGGTTTTCCAGGATAGATTGAATGATCCGAGGGTTGCATCAATGTTGCGAAGAGCAGGGCAAAATGATCATGAACTAGCTAACCTTCTCCAAGACAAAGGTCTGGATCCAAATTTTGCTTTACTGTTGAAGGAAAAGGGATTAGATCCCAGGATTTTGTCATTGCTGCAGAGAAGCAGTTTAGACGCAGACCGAGACCATCAAGAGGCTACTGATATTACAGCTGGTGATTCAGATAGATTGGATATAACTTTACCAAATCAAATATCTTTATCTGAAGAACTCAGGAGGCATGGTTTGGAAAAGTGGCTCAACTTCTCCAGGCTTATTATGCATCACATAGCTAGTACACCAGAGCGTGCCTGGATCTTTTTCAGTTTGTTTTTCATATTGGAGACATTACTAGTGGCTATTTTTCGACCCAAAACTGTAAGATTAATAAATGCTACCCATGAGCAGGTGAAAAATGAGTTTTTTTGTTTTCCCATCCAGTTAATCATATTTAACCAAATCCTGTTCTAATATTTATCTTAAGCACACATTTCTAACATATTTTGGCAGTTTCAATTTGGTTTGTCTGTGCTGCTTATGTCACCGGTCATCTGTTCAATCATGGCTTTCCTTTGGACTCTACATGCGGAAGACATGGCAATGACATCAAGACCGCGGAAGGTAAATTATATGAAGTGATATATTTATCAAAATTTGGCTTATGTATTTTAATTATTAGTTACTTTTGAGATTTTCGTGGCATTTTCCGTTTTCCTTTCCCATTGCCTTGCATGTATATGGACCATGTACCATTACTTGTTTATTATGAATTTTCTTATTGTTTCTGTTTACAAATTATGTGATTTTGTTTTGAGGACATTATCAATTTATCATTTAGAACTTATACAACAACAACAACAACAACAACAAACAACAACAACAATGAAGGCTTTACCCCCAAATATTTGATGTCTGGTTTAAATCCATTTTTTCCTCTCATCTCTGTTGAAGGATCCATTTTTTCCTTTCATCTCTGTTGAAGGGCCATGTCCTTTGTAACGTTAGCAAAAGCCATATCCTTTGAATTGTTTCTTCCTTTCAGCATGTTAAAGGTCCATCTCCTCTATAACTTAAGAAAAGCCATATTCTTTGTTACAAGTTACAACCCCAATCCAAGTCCTTTTAGGCCTACTCTTAGTCCTAGCATATGTTGGTCTACATTCCACGTGCCAAAGCATCCTAAGACTGTTTTCTCTAATCTTATCCTCAATTGGTGCCTCCACCAACTTCCTTTGAATACACATTCATTTATCGTCTTATCTTTCAATGTATATGAGATGGCGGCTGCATTTAGACTACGATGGATAAATTTTACTAGATTTCTCTAACAAATGTTTGTGGAAACTACAAAGTATGTGACCTCTCTAATGACACTACGAAGATAGGTAGAAATGAAAAATACATGAGGCGGTAAAATGTATAAAATAAAGATAACTAATCTACTGTTTAACAAGCCACCACAAGCTGGAACTTGGTGAAAGCAATTCCAACTTAGATAGAATGTGAAAAAAGAGAAACCATATAATATTTGAAAAAGGCCAGGGATTCGACAACGAATAAATCCCTAAAGAAACTGAAGAAATAATCTGAGGAAAGCTGGGGCTCCAAAATCGAATGAATCACATAAATGATGCATAGAATGCCAAAGCTCCGACTACTGAAGAAACCAGAAAGGACCAAAAGAAGAACGGGGCTTCATGTATCTAAGAAATCCTTGAAGAAAGCTGGAGCTCCGACTACCGAGTAACTCCCAAAAATGAAACATAGAAAGCCGAAGATTCGTGTATCAAGCAAGTCCTTGCTTAAAGCCGGGGCTTCTACCAAAGAAACCTAGATGAGAGTAAAAGAAGAACAGGGCTTCGTGTATTGAAGAAATTCCCTAAGAAATACCAAAGAAATTCTCTCATACCATGATGAAATGGAGACTACATTGGGATTACAATGGATAATTTTATTATTGTCCTTGGCTAAACATTTATAAGAAATACATAGCATGTGACATCACTAATGGCATATGTAAACATAGCTAGAAATGGAAAATACGATAGGCAATAGATGCATAAAGTAAAGATAACTAATCTACTCTTCAACAAATGTATTACCATTCATCCATCTTATCATTCTCATTTTGACTTGTTTTTAGTTGCCTGACACTCTACTCTATAGAACATGACCGGTCTGATACCTAATTTAATAGAGTTATTTTTTAACTTAAACCAAATCTTATGATAACAAAGCACTCCAGAAGCATTCTTCCATTTCAACCTTCTTGTTTTAATTATGCGAAAATGCACTTCTCAATCTCTCCATCATGTTTTAGTTCTTCCAAATTGTTGCTTCGGCTATATTGTAACACCAACATGGGTTGTGCTAAGACTCATTTTCCAGAGGTTCCGTAAGGTATGACATTGTTGTGTACTACATAATGAAAGTATCACCATTTGTATGAGCTTGCATTTTTAAAGATAAAGTCAGAAAAAAATCATGCAAACCAATGAACTACAATTTCTTCGTTTTGATTATACACAGACACATACATTTGCCCCAAACTTGTTTTGGAAGAAGATTTATTTATTTATTTTTGCAGGCTGTAGTTATAGTCATGGTAAGCAAAGTATAAACAAGGTAGCAAAGTTGTAGTTCGTTGCAAGTGCTGTTGTATTTGCTGCATTGACATACAATGTTAAAAAAGAAATGAATCCAGTGACACTAGCTTGTTAAATATTTAAGAGCTAGATGACAACCCTTCTATTGCTCCTTTTTCATTGTTGATTATTTTTGGGTTCATTCTCAATAGAGAACACATTTTTTTTTTCTAGAGTAGCTAAAACACATAGGTCTTCATGCTTTCACTGAATTCTTCTTGTGACTTGTTCTAACTGTTATCTTTCTTGTAAACAATTTGTCATAATTTTATTGTTTCATTACCATTTTTCACTCGTGTCTTTCTCCAGTATGGTTTTATTGCTTGGTTTCTGACAACATGTGTTGGACTGCTTCTCTCTTTCTTGAGGTATGTTAACCTTTTCCATTCGAGATGGTATCAATATATACTCACATTTCAGAAGAAGTCTTATATTCTGTTTTTTAACTTTCTTATTTTAATTCTCTATTGCTTTTCTCGATACTCCGAATTTCTGTTTTTAGTACATGTTGGTCACTTCGATACCCTGTGAAATAATATTAAGTTATGATAACATCATTATTTTGTTTGACTGCTGTTTCTTTAAATGAGAGATGATGAACCCTTTTGTAACTTATGAACAATTTGTCATAAGTTCCTGGCTTAAATTTGTGCATTTCATTTATTAATAGCGAAGGCAAAATTGAAAGATCACATTGGAAAAGAGAAAACAATCATGAAACCCTCATCCGTACACTGTCTTGTCATCATAACCTTTAGATGGCAATAACATGTAAAGCCAAGTAAAAGGAAATATCCTCAGATTGACTTCTAGGTTGCTGAAATTTTGTTTTAGATTGTAAATATAAAAGTCGGTTTGTCTGACATACATCTATCTAGTATCAGTCTATCTGCATGTGAGATTCATATCTGATATAGGTCCCCCTCTATTTAAAGTATTTACTCTTGAATTTTGTAGGATGCTAGCTGTTAGCTAATGGACATTCTAGACTAGTGGCATGTATTTTCTTCCTTTTTTGGCCTCGACGCTTATTAGGCCTGTCTCCATTGTTTCACCCAACGCGATCATCTGGGTGTTGCTAATAGCCTAGTGTTAAGAAAGTGTTGCTGGCAGGTAAGGCTTCTCCGCTTGCGAACATTGGTGCCTGCCCCAGCAGCCGTCTTCGTTGAAAGGGAGGAAGACATCGTCTAAAGGGAGACCTCACCTCTCCGTGGTCGACTTAATTCGGTATCTCAATAGGAGTGAGTTCGATCTTCTTCCAGTTGTGGTAGCTGGTAAAGGATCGGGGGCGTCATGAGAAGGGCGTGCAGCGCGATCCAAGGAAACGGAGTCCATTCTTTTTGAGTTTGAGTGAACACCTTTCAGGAGTCGTATATGGTATCACCTTTAGTTGGTAGCTAGCAAAGAACTTTCTCCTATGATGTCCTTTGGAGGACAGGAGGCAGTTGTCTTATACTGGAGAGTTGTGCACTTTTACACAGTGGGAAAATAAGTACTGCATTTACATGCATAAGAATTACAGTGGAAGGTTTTGTTTATACCAAGATATGCGCAGTTCTTTCTATAGATGAGAGTAGAATTAAGAATTACAGTTGTAGAAGCTTTTTGGAAACTTACAGTAGCTCCCTTACTTCAGTAGTGGTCTGAGTAAAATCTTTATAGCTTTCCTGCGGTTTTGTAATTGTGAGTATGTGAACAGTCGGCACCTAAAAGTACAAAACTAGTAAGGGTCTGAAACTGATACTTATAATTCGAACCTTGCTACAAATCTCATCAGACTGCAGTTTGTTGGTGTTGTCCACATTGAAAATAAAAAGTTCTTGGGTAGAGGTGTGCACATAAAACAAAAGTCAATGCCATGCTGGTGAAATGCTTCTCTATTTGATATGGCATAAGATTAGAGCATACTTGTACTTGCTTATGGGCAAGCACCTACTGCATTGATTAGCTGAATGACACAGGCGTGCCTTCTCTTTATCCAGGTTATCTTAGACTTTGGTATTACAGTTTGGATCACTTGCTTGGAACTTTTCGACTTACGACCTTTTTGCCTAATTAGGTAAATTTACCTTTGGTTATAGGACCTAAAGTGAATAAATTTCTTTATAAAGAAGCTGATTATGAACTGGAAATCAACTTATATTGTTGATTGCTTGTGACGGGACTTGTGGTTGCTGTAGACTTTTGATTCATGTTGTCTTCGATCTTTTATAGTGCATAAGAAGAATGCCTTCTCAAAGTTGTGTGTGTGTGTGTGTAGATTGATTGATGGGACCAACCGTTGCTATTTGGTTATTTTGTTTCGATAATTGCAATGTTCGGCAGAACTGGACTTGATCTTTGTTGAAGATTGGGTCTGGATCAGGTCAGGTTTTTCTGAGTCAGATTTGGTATTATGACAAGGAGTGATAATTAGGCATTATGTTTTTATTCATAGCACATGCATTTAACTTCTAATGCTTTTACCTATTAATTTTGTAAATGCTTGTTTTCTTCATTTATTGAATATCTGATGTTTTACTCTGAACATGATTTTTCAGCAAATCATCTGTTATCCTCGGGTTAGCTTTAACCATTCCACTCATGGTGGCATGTCTTTCTGTTGCCATTCCAATATGGTCACGCAATGGTTATCGCTTCTGGATTCCACAACAGGACTGCACGGGTCATGCAAATAGCCATCAAAGTCGTAGGAAGGAGGTTTGAATAATCATTCAAAACAACTTTTTTTTTGGCCTTATTTGATTCCTAAATTATGTTATCTTCTACATGGAATCTTTAAATTTCTATGCTTATTCTAAATGTTGTCTCTTGTTCCCTTCCTGGGGAACATTATGCACGAGAACCCTGCTAGTTGTTTATGTGAGACATTGGGTACATGTGAATTTTGACATGTAGGACTTTCTTTAATTAAGTAATAATGCTAGATCATTTATGGTAAATAATAGATAGCACAGTATGCACTCAACTATTTAAGTTGAACTTGTCATCAATCCCATTATGTATTCCCCAGAAATGCATGCAACTATGGAGAAATCGTTATTGCAACCTTCCATTGTGTCATGGATGTACTTCAGCCTTGAACCTTGGTGCCAGCTCCTCTGCTAATTGGCATGACTGATTGCATTCTTACTAATTGAAAGTGCTACAAGTGTATCTCCATACTGCATTGAAACTTTTGATAATTAACATATCTTACTTCAAAATACATACTTTCACCTGCTCATCTACTGTGCATCCATTGGAAACTATTTGTTGGACTTCCATTATTTCTTTCATAAAAAAAAGTACTTTGAGTTTTATATCTAAACTGGATTCATTTTCCTTTCGTTGTTAGTGATTGTGGTTCTCTCACAACAATTGTGTAAGTTTTACCAAATAATTGTGCACATACTTTGGATGAGGAAAAACTTGTATATTTTATTGTTGTTTTGTGTTATGTTGATAGAATTTCTTTAATTCCTTGGGTTCCTTTGCTATTGAATTAGCTAAGTTCAGAACTCAAAACTTTTTTGTAAGTTCATTGATTAACTCCATAAATGCTTCTTAATGGTGGCAAAATCTTCTCTTGGCTCATTGGAAATATTATCCTCATTGTAGACTTCCCCTCCTGGCACCAGAAATATATGGAGAAACAAGTCCGAATGTTGGAGTTAGTTCCCCTAATTTACATGATGACAACGAGTTATGATTTGTTTATTGTGCCTTGATGTATATCGGCGGTAAACCTTACTTGAAATGCAGCTATCCTGAATCTACTGACACTGGAGCAAAATTCTGATGCCTTTGCTCTTTTGGGTATATGCCAACTAATTGGGCACATGGGTTTCTTGAGACAACCAAAAGGATGTTAGGTTAAGCGGTTTGTATCTTCTTGTAGATGAACATTATTTGTGCCTAGTAACTTGCCAGGAGATTAGCCGTTCTGTTGTGGGAGAAGAGGCCCTGCAAGCCTATCCCAGAGTTCCAAAAGGCAGGTACATACTGACTAGGCATTCTCTTCAGTGTCAGTGGTGCAATGCCACTCTGCCTTGGGTTTTGGGCGGTCTAGCTAGGTGTCCCAAGTCCTGACCTACTTATTTATTTGACATATCCTAGTGCTAGGTGGGCAGGGTCATTTGTTTGGCCTGCTGTGGGTAAGAAAAGATTAAGTAACTTGCATTTATACTGTTTCAAGCCTTTTAGTTGATTTAAATATGGAAGAGGGTGAGGGTTTTTGTTTCCCTCTCCTCAAATAATTTCCTTCCTCACAGATCTCCTTAGTCACTGCTGGCCAGCAGAAGTGGCAAGTATTTTTTGAGTAGTTTAGTTACTTCTTTTCATTCCCTTCTCTCTTCTTTTCGACCCTTTCTCCTCTCTCTTTCCTCCCATTCTCTCATTTCTCCTCTCTCTTTCATCATCTTTCCCTTTACTTTCACAGCTCCCTCAAGACATTCTAGTGTGACGCAATTTAAGTATTTTGTATTGTTTCCTTGTTTTTATATACTCCCTGTTTTCCTAAATGTTCTCATATTTCACATATACAGTTACTTTTGTTAGATTTTGAGAATAAGGGGTAACCTGATCTCCTGAGGGTTCCCGACAAACCATAATTCCTTTTTTTTTTTTTGAAAATCTCACTCATTCAAGCTCTATAAAACATATTAGATGTTGGTTGGGGGCACATTTGGATTATAGAATCTTCAAATCCGTTAACTGAACTGAAAGTAAGATATGTTACTATCTATGACAGACTTTCGGTGTGAATTCCCTTATCAATTGTACGGGTGTACACAAAGGTTTAATTGGAGACTGATAGAATAACATGGTTTCTCCAACTAATTCTTCATATTTTTGCTATAAGGAAGCTAAATACGTATAAAGCTGCACATGCATATTCAACTTTTGTTTGTCCTCTGTTGTTAAACTTGAGCATATAGTTAGATTGGCCAATTTTTCCCTTGGTATCTACAACAGTACAAGTAAATAACAGTAACGAACAACAATAATCCCCGTATTCCTTGTCAAAAAGATGAGAGTACATATTCAAGTTTATTTGTTGTCTGTTGTTAGCATTTGGCTATTATGTTTCTCATATATCCCTTAATATGCACTAGTAAGCAACAACACTAATACCCTTGTCGAAAAGCCTTTATCCCATGTCCTTGTGCACATGAAGACTTTTTTGCTTCTGCCCCTTATTGTGGTACCAGTCACAACTGGATCTACCCTTATGTGCACCAAAAGCTCAATTCTTATGTCCTCAAATGAGTTGCGGTTAGTGTTCCATTCTTCAAAATCAGTGTGCCAATCCAAACAAAAGAGCAAATCGAAAACCCCATTGCTCGAGCCAAAAGTGGAGACATTGTGAATGCGATGGGGTTCCTTTCTCTCTTATTAAGAGAAGTAAATGGTCTCGTTAACGAGAGATGTTACAGGGAGACTTGTTAATAATTGTTCCCAGTAGCTCTTGTTGATTTACCTATTCACATCCTATCACCTAGGAAGACTACCATTAAGGCATTAACATATTGCATACTGCTTAAGGTAACATAACCACTTAAACTATTGTATAACCTATCTGTACCCTTATCACTTATCATAACATACCATCAATTTGGTAGCCCTGGTGGTAACTTGGACTCCTTCATATCTGAAGTGGCTTATGCATTGGTCTCTACTTTTCCTTGATAGCATAGACATGCAAAAATCAGTGCATGCCCATGTTGGACACAATGTTGATAATGTTACTTGAATAAAGCAGACATTATTGGTAGGTGCAATGATATGTTGGACTGTTTGTGGTCTTGTTTTCATGTCATTGCAATAAATATTTTAGCTCTGCCCTTCTGTTGGGAGGAGCGCTTCCCCTCCAATAGCTCAATCAACAGAAAAATATATGGTTCAACCCCGATACGACACTATGACTATCACAATGAAGAACAAAACTCTGCTTTGCTACCTTCTCTGTGGCACCGGTAATTCCTTCATACTTTTACCTATGCTACTGGATTTGCGTTCGCTATCGGTAATGATGGTTGAAGCCGACGAGGCCTGCAATTCAATAACATATTTTGGATCTAATCCGAAGCGATTGGCAAAGGGGCTTACCTGGACTGAGATGTTTCATGGTCCCCCTGGCCTATCAAAAACTAAAGCGAAGGGCTCATTGTATTCAGGCAGCACCCTGGCTGAAAAACTATAAACTGAATTCCTTTTTATCTGGCATTAACTTTGAACCGCTTACATCTAAGCACCTCTTACTAAAAGGTGCGGGTCATATTCAGGAGAGTATCGTAGGGAGGATTTCCAGCAAACAAAAGGCAAGCCCCTTCATTAACATCCATGAAAGATTCCACGGGCAGTCACAATATTGGCTCTTCCGGCTTCTATTTTTTGTTTTAATTCTTTATTTCATTTCAATTTTCGCATTGTTCGGGCTGTCGTTTGCGATCACCGGGGAGACTAAGAATGCACTTCATTCGGGAAAAGTCTCAGGCCGGACTTGGCTTGTTCACACATCTTTGCCAGCTCCTCAAAAATCTTTCTACCAATAGATAGGAATGAGTCTTCAATATAGGGAATAGGATCCATCTGAACTCTCGAATACATATTTCAATCGTCCAGTTGTTTGGCTGGCCGCGGTGAGGCGGAGTGGGTTCACAGTTCGCTCGCCTTACTACTACTTATGAGTTAGCCGTGCTAGGAACCACCCCTCAGTCTTATTAGTCCCCTTGAGTCCTTGGACCGGGCTCTCAGTCCTGATACCGAATGGGGGGCCCATGTTAGCTCCACATGTGGAGGTCAGGTTGCTTCAGGTTGGTCTAGGCAGTTCCCCTACTAACAGTTCAACAAGGAGGAAGGAGTGAGAGTTGTGTTTTTTTTTATTTTGCCGACTGTAGTGGGGATTTCATCAGCTTCACACATCATTCAGGAACATGTTCTTTTGAGACCAAGGTTTGTTCTCTACCCTATGACTTTTCACTTAAGAAGCATACATTTTGTCGGGAGTAAAACACAAAATGCTGATTCTAACCTGGTTGTCTTCTAACCGCGAAGTGGGTTCGGTAATCTCGATTACATGAATCAGGGGAATCATAGGAGGAAGGCCCAAGGAGAATTGTTTTATGGGAATTTATATGAAACCTGATAAAAAAGAGAGAAGTTGATAGCTAATATACATGGGAAATGGGACAAGTGCTTTTTTCACTCTTACGAGCACTTCCTCAATCATTCACTTTGCATCTTCCATATGGACGATCATTAATGGTCTTGGCCTTTTGGTGGAGTGCTTACCTGTTATGGGTGATTTTCTAACCCAAAATCGCTTTCCGGAGGTGTCTCAAGCGGCGACGCCTGACAGCAGATGTCATCCTGGCCCACCTCAATTGCTCCTGTTCTAGTTCCAGGTTTCAATGTTTTCATTGTGAGCTATGAAACCTGGTGCTGACAGATGTCCTAACCACTACCCACTTCCTGATGTCAAATTCAGAAGCCCGCACGATTTTGACTGCACAATAACCAATTTGGTGTTTTTATGTACAATATATGGTAGCTATTTAACATACAAAGGGTGGTGTGTTTTATATCTGAGATTGCTAACGCGGGCATATGATCTTGGTGGATCATCAATGTATTTTAAACGCTAGATTCCTCTATCTTTATTTTTTAATTAGCAATATATTGTTTTCATAGTTGCACTCAGTTTTTTTTCTTACTCATTTTGTTAGCTAGGCCACTTCATTTGTTTTCCCCAACATGTTTGCCCCAACATGTTTGCTTTCATATTTTCAGTCTTATTTTATTGCTTTTTTTGGGTCTCATTTTAGTTATTTTTTGTCTGTTATAAATGGCTCATGAGAATTATACATGTATTTTGATGCCAATGATTCTGGTTTTCTGCTAAATAAATTAGCAATGTGCTTTTCCAGAGCTTCCTTCTATCTGTCAGCATATTGTATTTACCGCATTCTGTTTTTGTTCTGAATATATTATATATGTTCTTTTCCAGAGCATTCTTCTTTTTGTCAGCATATTCATATTCACTGCATCAGTCATAGGGCTTGGTGCTATAATATCGGCAAAGCCTTTAGATGACTTAGGCTACAAAGGATGGGATGGAGATCAAAAGAGCTTTTACTCTCCATATGCATCGTCAGTTTATCTTGGCTGGGCAATAGCTTCAGCAATTGGTTTGCTTGTTACTGCTGTGTTGCCAATTGTTTCGTGGTTTGCAACATATCGTTTCTCCCTTTCATCTGCTATATGTGCCGGTATATTTTCAAGTAAGTGTTACATTTCTCCTTTTCAATTTTCTTCTTCTTTTGCTTAGATGGCGCCACTTTCATTTTTTATGTTCATTCTCTAATTCTTCAAGAGCTGCATGACATATCTTGATTGAAATGGCAAATGCATAAAGTTTTCCTTATTTCTTTTAAACGTTTGTAAGACAATCTTTCACCCATGAAAGCTCTTTTCTTCCTTAGTTGTTCTTGTGGCATTTTGTGGTGCATCATATTGGGTGGTTGTGAATTCTCGAGAGGACAGAGTCCCAATGAAGGCTGACTTCCTTGCTGCTTTGCTTCCATTGGTCTGTATTCCTGCAGTATTTTCATTGTTCATCGGTTTATATAAATGGTGAGTTGGATGAGTTTTTGCTCGTCTTTAATGTATTCCTGTTAGATGGCTGCTGCTGCAGTTTGACAATTTGAGATGGTTTGCAGGAAGGATGACGATTGGAAATTTTCCCATGGTATATATGTGTTTGTTCTGATTGGATTTTTGCTCTTGCTTGGTGCTGTGTCAGCTGTCATAACTGTTATCAAGCCTTGGACGGTCAGTGTGTTTTTAAGCTGTTGTCTTAACATTGGCATTTTAGTTTGAAGTTTTTTTTAATTAGCAGACGGTCAATGCAGTAGATTATTGTTGTTTTACAGGTTGGGGTTGCATTCCTGTTGGTTACTCTTCTTGTAGTTCTGGCTATTGTTGTTATTCACTATTGGGCGGCAAATAATTTCTATCTGACGAGGGGTCAAATGTTCTTTGTTTGCTTTGTTGCTTTCCTTCTGGCTCTTGCTGCTTTTTTGGTTGGTTATTTTGAAGGTATCTAACAACCTTGTATACTTTTCTCACTGCTTAAAACTGGGGAGGCTGGGATTATTATTAATATGGCATGATATTTCTGAGTAATCAGTTCTGAAGCTTAAAGGCATATATCTTTCTCTTTCAGGCAAACCCTTTATTGGAGCATCTGTTGGTTACTTTTCATTTCTGTTCCTTCTCGCAGGAAGGGCATTGACTGTAGGTTTTCGTAGCATCACTTAAATTTTATTCATGCCTTTTCTTGGTTCACTTCAGTCTTTTGATTCTTTTACTTAGCAAAGTTATAATTCTCAGGTCCTCCTTTCACCTCCTATAGTGGTCTATTCACCAAGAGTACTGCCAGTTTATGTATATGATGCTCATGCAGATTGTGCGAAAAATGTTAGGTGGGTACATCTTATGCTATTCCGTTGACCCAATTTTTGTATTCCTTTTTCCCCCTACTTTACTTCTATATATTCTGATGTATCTAATAGTGAATAATGATTTATTAATGCCTGGTGTTTGACAGCCATGCCTTCCTTGTTCTCTATGGCATTGCTTTGGCAACTGAGGGATGGGGTGTCATTGCCAGTTTAAAGATATACCCACCATTTGCTGGTGCTGCAGTATCTGCAATAACACTTGTTGTGGCCTTTGGATTTGCTGTATCACGTCCATGTCTGACACTGAAGGTTCTTGCATTTTTTTATTTTATTTTATATTCTTTGTCCTTTATGGAGGGTTTGTGCATGATCTTGATTATACTCCTATGATTCTGATCCTTCTGTTATCTTTTGGTCTGTATCTTGCTTTACCTAGATGATGGAAGATGCTGTCCATTTTCTTGGTAAGGAGACTGTTGTTCAGGCGATAACTCGTTCAGCCACCAAGGTGACTCTTCTGCTTGCATATAATTGTTTTATATCTTTACTCTACATAAATTTTAATTTGGCCACTATTATATTTCTCTATTTTGCCTACCGTCACCCGATGTGTTCGATGATTAAAGCTATATTATTGATATCTTAATTTGATAATCATTGTTTTCAAGCCTGTCCTTTGGTGTGTACCTAATCAACTTAGCGAAGCGATGCCTCAAGTGTATTGCTTGCTAATGATGCTTTTAACCTTTATGTTTTAAAGAAACACCATATAGTTAAAGGATCATACCTTTGGAATGAATTGCTTGCTAATGATGCTTTTCGTATCAAAGTCACGAGTTCTTGGCCCAACTTACATGAAGCTTTCTGTTAACGTTAAGATATGCAATTTAAGCTCATGCAACCAAGGTGAACCCTCCAAGTCGCCCTTGACTATAAGAGTCTAGACGAAGAGAATATATGAAACAGCGATAGTTCTGAACCATGGTTTTACAGTCTGGTTGAGACATGCTGATTTCAGCTGCTTTGAGCCATTAAAGGTTGGGACGTAAAACATGCCTTATGAATCGGTTTCATTTGAACTCCATCTTATGTCAAAAAACGTGGTCAATCACAATAACTGATAGCAAATTCACATATCAATTAGTAACATTCATTTCTTGCTACAAAATTTATGAAATAGGGGGTTTTCTACGAATCCTAACCTAAAAGCGGAAAATACCAAAAGAAAATAGCTAAAGAAAGTTAAGCATCTAAAGTTATCTGTTTGTCAATGCTGCTTTGCGTCATCTCCCACCAGCGCGGTTCTGGCATTTGTAGGCTTCTTGGCCCCCTTGCACCCTTAATTCCTTCTTTGTAGAGTCAATATTGTCTTAGGGCACGAGACTGCTTATCTCACCCTTGTGCCATATATATAGGACATATTTATAGGATCATTTTTGGAAGGCTTGATTGTGAAGCCCAAAACAGATGCCATTTCACTCAAACTTACTTACATTCATAAACTACACGTAAATGATCCCTGATTCATCCTTGCACCACTGATTACTGATGTTTATAAAAATGACTCTAGTTCTGCACGTAACCCTTTAATAGTTTTTAAGATGGATGAGTGGTAATACAATGAAGGCAGGATAAAAAAATAGCTTATTCGTGGAAAGTTAGAGGTGGTGTCAATTGAGGACAAGACGAGAGAAAGTCGTCTCAGGTGGTTAGGACATGTGCAACGTAGACCGATAGTGCTCCAATAAGGAGGAACAATAAGATACTAGTCAAATGAGCCGCTAGGACTAGAGGTAGGCCTAAATGAACAATAAGATACTTTTTGTTAGTGTTAGAGAGGTGTGGCCCTTAAGAGGGCTGAATGGAAGAAAAGGATTCAAATAGCCGAACCAATTTTTTTGGGATAAATGCTTTGTTATTGTTGTATTCTAATTGTGTTCTAATCTTTAATATAAGTTAGAAGAACCTTCCTTATTTGTCACTAATATCGTAATATTAAAGGTGTAAAGGAGTATTTGGACAAAATTCATGTACTTTTGTAGTTTTGATAATTTAATTGCTAGTAAAATTCAATATATTATATATCTTGCAGCAGATTTTTGAAACTTCTGAAATCTACCAATACCATTTATTTTATCCAGACTCTAACCACGTTGTGAAACCTTGCTATAAGGGATGCCTGACTTGGTTGACGAGTTTCATGAAATTGTTAGTATACAACTGTGTCACTAATCTCCTTGTGTATAAATGAACCCTAAATGAACCCTCATGCCGTAATTGCTACTTCTATCTCCTTTCTAATGGCAGCTTGTTAGTTGCAACTTTTGTGAGTCTTGTGACTACCTTGCTATAAGTTGGGTTGACGAATTTCATGCAGTTGTTACTATACAATTAATGTCATGGATCCCCTTATGTATAAATGTAAAGTCGTGCCGTAAATTGCTACTTCCTCCTCCTTTCTAATGACAGTTTGTTAGTTGTAAGTTGTTAGCATTGCAGCTAGAAAGATTGCTTGTGAACAACAATTTCAGCAATTTTCTGTTTTGTGGTAATCTAGACTAGAAATGCTTTATCTGGAACTTACTCAGCACCGCAAAGGTCTGCCAGTTCTGCTGCTTTATTGATTGGAGATCCTACTATTACACGCGATAGAGCTGGAAATTTCGTACTTCCAAGAGCGGATGTCATGAAACTAAGAGATCGTCTAAGAAATGAAGAAACAAGTGCTGGTTCAATTTTAAGTGGAGTGAAATCTGGCCTGACTTGTCATAATGATTCTCCTGCTGATGTCGACTATAGAAGAAAAATGTGTGCTCATGCGCACATTCTCGCTTTGGAAGAGGCAATTGATACCGAGTGGGTTTATATGTGGGACAAATTTGGCGGTTACTTGCTTCTTTTGCTTGGTTTGACTGCTAAAGCTGAAAGGATACAGGTGGGCTGCAACTAGTGGTACTAGATTTAATTTTTGTTATGCATGGTTATTTCTGTATTCATGAGATTTTTGTAAATTATGGCAGGACGAAGTCCGTCTGAGGCTTTTTCTTGACAGTATTGGTTTCTCTCATTTAAGTGCCAAAGAGATCAAGAAGTGGATGCCTGAAGACCGTCGGCAATTCGAAATAATTCAGGATAGGTTTGACTCAGTTATATTATTTATCTTACCTTGGTATAATCCTGCCGGATTTCATTCTAGCTTTTTCGTACTATTTCCTGTAGTTACATTAGAGAGAAGGAGATGGAAGAGGAAATCTTGATGCAGAGACGGGAAGAGGAAGGGAAAGGAAAAGAAAGGAGGAAGGCACTCCTAGAGAAAGAGGAACGTAAATGGAAGGAATTAGAAACCTCCCTCATATCTTCTATACCAAACGTTGGCAACAGAGAGGCAGTGGCTATGGCAGCAGCGGTGCGTGCTGTTGGTGGTGATTCTGTTTTAGATGACTCGTTTGCTCGAGAGCGGGTTTCCAGTATTGCACGCCGCATTCGTTCAGCTCAATTATCTCGGCGAGCAGAGCAGGTTTGTTCTTTCAATTTTGATTCAGGTCCATCTTCTAGGACCTCTACTTAACACGGCGAAAGAGAAACTTTATTTATGAACATATTTTCGGAGCAGTAATATGTGAAAATGTTGCATGATCATCTTGGGGCTGCATAAATTCTTTTTTTTGCATAAAACAAAAATAAATGTTTTATTAGCTCTAGATTGACAAAACTAAAATGCTTTTTCTTCTTTAATATTTTATGTGGTAATGATATCTTAACATATAAATTTACTTCTCAGGTTTTACATTTTTTGGGCTATTGAAGTACATGTATTAAAGTACTAGTCAATTGTTTGCATATATTGTCGTTTATGAGGAAGATGTTCTTATTAAGTTGAAATTTGAATCTATTGTGATACATTCTTGAACAATCGGTATACAACTTAGACTGATTGGCTACCAACTAGATTAAGTCATTAATTTTAGATGGTTAGGTAGTAATGGATTTTTACAGCACCATCAGGCATATTTTGGATGACAAAACTCAATTTGTATTATCATGGGAAATCACACGACCACTCTATATTAATTGAACGTGTAAGTGGTTTGCTCCAATAGAACCTGCCCGAGTTTGGGTTCTTTTGTTTTCCTCAGCTGGACTGTGCATCTTAATTGTCCATTTGGAATTAGGGCAGTAGAAAATGGATTCAAAATTATGTCATCAAGACATCAACAACAAATTCTTTTCCAAATTACGCAGTATTTACGCCCACATATTGTGTTATGTATCGCCCTGTTAAACTTTTAGAATTGGGAAACTTCAATTCTTCATTTGGGGCTCTATAGCCATAAATAGTAAATACATTCCAACTAAGACAAGAAACATAAGGATAAGGCTAAGGATGTAGATGAGTATGCTACGATAAGGCTATAAGGATAAGGATGACAAAAAATATACTTAGCATAAGCCAAGTCTATTTTGATTTTGTGACTTAATTAATGTTGTTATCATTCTGTTGAAATAGGATTTTAGGAATTTGTTTGGCGATACTTGTTAACACTCTTTATATGAAGCTGTTTATGTTAACTGGTTGCAGACTGGCATATCGGGTACTGTATGTGTGCTTGACGATGAGCCAAGGACTGCTGGAAGACATTGTGGGCATATTGACCCAACCCTTTGTCAAACTCAAAAGGTTAGCTTCTCCATTGCTGTCATGATTCAACCAGAGTCCGGCCCAGTTTGCCTTTTAGGGACTGAATGTCAGAAGAAGATTTGCTGGGAGATCCTTGTTGCTGGTTCAGAACAAGGCATTGAGGCTGGACAAGTTGGGCTCAGATTGGTCACAAAAGGTGATAGGTTGACTGTTGTTGCTAAAGAATGGAGTATAGGCTCTGCCAGTATTGCAGATGGAAGGTTTGTTTCATCTAAATGGTTGTCATTAGTTTCACTTTTAGTTATTATAGCGTCCACTTGTTTACAAGAACAAAAGGCTGAAGCCATATGATTGTGATCCATTTCAGTATTTCTTTCATTTTGTGTAACCTCGATTCCTAATTTAAATTGCTATGTAAAACTTCTTTGCAGGTGGCATATTGTCACTGTGACTATAGATGCTGATGCAGGAGAAGCAACATCCTATCTGGATGGAGGCTTTGATGGATATCAGAGTGGACTACCTTTGCACAGCAGCGGTGGTATTTGGGAACAGGGAACTGACATTTGGCTTGGCGCTAGACCACCAACCGATTTAGATGCATTTGGGAGGTCCGATAGTGAAGGTGCAGACTCCAAGATGCAGATAATGGATGCTTTTCTTTGGGCAAGGTGCCTGACCGAAGATGAGATTATTGCGCTTCACACTGCTATGAGTCCTACTGAGTACGACTTAATTGATTTACCAGAAGACCATTGGCACTCTGGTGACTCACCTTCAAGGGTAGGGCATATAAATCCATGTTCCTTCATACTTAGTCTAAGTTGCTTATTATGAAAATATAACAAATCAATATATATGGAAACAAGGTATCCAAATTCTGTAATGCATGTGCGCATTATAGAATTGATTGATGATACTTACACATAGTTTTACATTCTATGTTGCCTATGCACATCACAGATGAATGTATGCATCTCTATCCACTAGCCTTTGTTTCTATAAGGTCTGTATTTTTTCCCCTGCAAATGGAGTAGTTCCAGAGTTGTCTATATATTGATAAATGTTGTTAGTATTTCTTATCAATATATTGACAATTTTGTTGATATTACTTGTCTATATATTGACAAATCGTTGATACAACATGGGCACTTGATGGGTTGACAGACCTATCTTTGGTTCTATCTCTATATTTTTTGTTGTCTTTTTATCCACACGTTTCAATTATTTTCACCTTTTAACCATTCAAGGGGCGTTTTATAACTTTCCAGCACAATTCCTCTCCTTATTTTTATATTATTGATCAACCTTGAGTTATCAATTGCATAGAAATTAAAATGTTCTTTATCTGATATATTATATTTTATAATGGTAATACCAAATAGCCCCTATCTACTTATTCTAAGAATCTGCATGTCATTTTGTCCTTTCCGATTGCTACTAAATACATCTAAAAAGTTTAGCTACCATCTTATTAGTCTTTAGACTATTTTTTTTACCATAGCTATTTGCTTTAAATAGTACTTTTGTATTTCATTAAAGGATAGGCCCTATTTATGGTATTTTCGAGCAAAGTTCAAAAGCAAAAGTCCATCCTTATTTCTTTTCTACACTTTCTAGTAGTGTGCCTGATAACTCGGTATCATTCTTAGTTTGTCTATTGGTAACGTTTCTGACTCTTTTTTTGTCCAAATGGAGTTAGTCATAGGAGTGTATGAGCATCGTTTCGATTGTGCATCATCTATTGCTTTGTTCACTTTACGAAATTAGAAGGGACTGCCTCATTTTCTGCTATAGGATATAATTGAGATTATTTTACATGCCCTTCTTATTAGGTTTCGTTCACTTCTTTATCTAATTTATACATGTTAAACTTTCACATTTATATTTTATTGTTCGTATGGTATCAGCTTTTAGTTCAACTGCTGTTGTGGTTTGCTTACACTTCGGAATTCAGAAAATAGATTAGTTCATTACAGTGTATTCATACTAATTGGAACTTTTATAGTTTCTCATAGTATTTAACTTAATGATCTTATTTTGCACGAGTTAAGGAACATGCCTGATTTAAGTTCGGCACTTATTTTAGTATTATGTATTTGGAACTTCAATTGACATCAAGTAATTCTAGGTTAATGATTGGGAGAGTGAGGATGCAGACGTTGAGTTATATGATAGGGAAGATGTTGATTGGGACGGGCAATATTCGAGTGGGAGGAAAAGAAGGCCAGAACATGAAGGAGTTGCAATTGATATGGATTACTATGCCAGAAAATTGATTAAGCCTAGGTTCGAAACTCAAGAGGAAATTAACCAACGGATGTTATCTGTTGAAACGGCTGTGAAGGAAGCTCTTTTTGCCAAAGGAGAGACATATTTCACTGACCAAGAATTTCCTCCAAATGATCGTTCTTTGTATGTCGATCCAGGAAACCCTCCTCCTAAATTGCAGGCAAGTTTCTGTAGTTGTATCATGTTGTTGCTTGTTACTAGCATCTTTCTGGCTGGTTTTAATATTTATTTTACATCTCAGGTTGTTTCACAGTGGATGAGACCCACTGATATAGTTAAAGAGAACTCAATAAGTGCTCGTCCCTGCTTATTCTCCGGTTCTTTAAATTCATCCGATGTTTGCCAGGTCTGGTGAAACTTTCTCGATTTCGATATGCATTAGTCTTCCTTGATTAAATATAGTCCTAAAATTATAGGATAAAAACATGGTCTTATAATTTGCTGAATAGCTGTAAAATGGTTGATGCCTGCAGGGTCGACTAGGTGACTGCTGGTTTTTGAGTGCTGTTGCTGTCCTAACTGACGTTTCTCGAATATCAGAAGTAATAATTACACCAGAGTACAATGAGGAAGGGATTTATACTGTTCGCTTTTGTATCCAGGTACTCATCTTCATTCCATAAGATCTTATTGATGAAATTTTTTGCGCTTGTAGTAAGCAATAGACCAGATTTCTGGTTACTTTCTTTTTATATAGACCCGTTTACCTTCATATCCCTTTTTTCTTAATCTAGACCCATGATGATGTATTTCTCAGCGTATTGGTTAAATCTCTGACAGTTTGTTCCTTACTTTCAGTGCTGCCTCCAAAA
Source organism: Iris macrosiphon (assembly GCA_036927795.1). Taxonomy (NCBI): domain Eukaryota; kingdom Viridiplantae; phylum Streptophyta; class Magnoliopsida; order Asparagales; family Iridaceae; genus Iris; species Iris macrosiphon. The sequence continues at coordinate 157,805,097 of JAYESA010000016.1, forward strand.
GATTAAGGCATCGTATAGTTGATAAGCAGTTACTATTTTTTTTGAGAATCTAAATCTTTCTTTTCTATGAAATATTCTTGAAGAATCTGGGAAATTCAAGCATAACCACATCAATAAGATCTTAGTCACTTGTGGTAATTGGAGTGTACCCATTATCTACTTTCAAGTTAGCTAACATTCGGTAAGTCGTGTATGGCTTAAGAACTTTAACCATGTCAAAGTTCTGTCTTGATTTGACTCTTCGTTTTATATTTATGAGTATGTTTGTTTGATTGTAAGTCACAGGATATCATAAAGCGACACACTAAGAACACGTCGACCCAATCACAACACCTATTTTGGTGTCCTATTGTGTTTTGGAGTGTTCAGGTTTGTGACCATTACATGTTCAACATGAGACGACCCACATTTTTGAGTGTTCGTGCTTCTTAGGCTTGCATATTACATGAACCATTTTAGCAGGCTTTTCTTTTCTTTTCTTTTCTTTTCTTTTCTTTTCTTTTCTTTCCTTTCCTTTTTTTTTTCGTTTTGTTTGTGCAAGGGGTCATCTGATTTATCAAAGCATATTGCAATAACTCTGATGGAGGTAAAATTCTCCTAGTTGACACTCAAAGACTGCAACCACCAAAACCATGACTTTTAAGTTTGATATATTTTCTGTTGGTCTTGCACCATTAGAGTGAACAAGTAGATGTTGGTCCATATCCTTGCTATTTTGGCACATAGCTAAATAGTTGGCCAAGAAAAATAACAACATTAGTGGAGGTCAATGAACATTGACTCCCTACCTTAGGGATGCACTTCTCCTGCAAAATTAGCCGAGGTGATCAAAGGGTGCAATTGAAAACTAGAATGTTTTTAAGTACATCCAACCAGAAGCTTAATGATCTTGAGTTTTATACTTTTGATCATGAGATACATTTTTTTTAAACAAGGCTCACATACTCCACTTATAATTTACTTATGAAGGTTAGGTTTGTTTTAAGGTTCGCAGTATCGGCTGATACCGATACATATTGTCCGTATTGTATCATTTTTGGCCTATCCTGTTCAGATATCGACCATTACAGATACCAACATCGGGACTCTCTTTCATAGTCAATTCAGCAAAGAAAAGAGAAAATTTTGGGGAAAACAGGTTTGACACAATGATTCGGTGTGTCGAAGATGTACATTCCCCGAAAATCTACATGTTACAACATGTTGATAACATTTCTTATCGAGACACTATAACAATTCCATTTGTCAAAGTTGTATATTTATAGGTTCACAACATCCATCTATCTTATATTATTCCATTTGAAGCTACCAAAAAATAACAAATAATAGTCAAGGTAGGACCCAAGATTTCTTAACGAGGTGGGCTAATTACTGCAGTGGGCTTTAGTGTCACTCAGTTACGACAAGAGGGGGGCTAGATCTAGTTTTTGGACTGGGCTAACGTACAATGATGTGTGTGTGTGTGTATATATATATATAATATATATATGGTGTAGTTTTGAGCTTACCCTGCGCTACAACCCATGCCATCGAGGCCCTAAATCTGCGCTTGCATAGAATTATGCTTTAAATATATGAAATATTTTATAGTTTTTTTATTAATCATTATTATTTAAAAAAATTCTTTCCGAAACAAAGAACTCCGAAAGTTCGATACTAAATCTTTGAAACTGTCGAAACAACGGATATTGATATTGAAACTGTCGAAACAACGTATATTGATATTGAAACTGTCGAAACAATATATATCAATACTCATAAGAAGGATCCGAAACCGATTCCTAGACTTTTGGGCGGAAGTGATATGCCTCTTACTTAGTACACGGAACTATTTACTTGATATTCTTTGACAGAAGTCCCTTACTTTGACTAGCTTGCATACCCATTAGTAGGAGTCTGATGTGGTAGTTCTCCTAGGCTTTACTTTTTTTTTTTGAAATTTGTAGATATCTATTTTCTATCCCTTTTCTGCATATTTTTGCTGTACATCTATGCACTTGAGAATAAGTTAGCATTAGGACTTGCGTGATTGACAGGAGCAAAAAATAAAGAAGCAATTTGATCTTAAGTGTAGTTGTTAGTATTGTGTATCAGATGTGTGTAACCTCGAAATTGTTGGTTTTTCCTCGTACTATGTTACATGGACACATGAAAATGGTGCCCATATCTGGATACATGCTTGTGCAACATTGGTTATTAAACTTAACATATTTGAAAAAAACCCTATCCAATATCCGTATCGTGTCCTTACCGTATCCGTGTCTATACTCGTGCAACATAGTTGTCACGTCCCAAAACCAGAATACTGGAAAGCGGGACTGACAAGGCCAGCTACGTATACTTAGAGCACTCTGGTACTCAGCATATACAGTGAAGCTGTAAGACATAAGGGGTCACTATACAAACCATCAGTCAAGCCTAGGTCTAGGGTACAAACCATTAGTCAAGCCTAGGTACAACAAACCCTAGTGTCTCAATCACAAGAACAATATGAATAATAACAAGATGTAAGATCGACTGGAATATAATAGTAAAGCGTCCCAAACTATAATATACTGATGATCATGATGCTAGTAGACACAAAATGAATAAACTAGCCGGAATCTGAGTCATACATGATCAACCCTAGGATATGTCAATCATGCTAATGTCCGTAGGCCAACTGATCAGACCAAAACACGAGCTAAACACGTGTCCGATGGCTAAACGCCAACAAAATATAATGTATATGAGAGTGGGGAAGTAAGAAAACCCACTCAAGCGGTCTGGTGCTCCTAGTGGTCACCATCCTCAGGAAGGTACGGTCCTCCGGTACTGCTATTAGATCTGGCCATGCAAAACCAGTGGGGTCAAACCCAAAATAGCAAGTACCACAAAGGAAGCCAATCTAGGAACTTAAACCAACAATACATGCAATACAAATACTGAAAGTAAAGATTGAATGTAAATGATCTCAGGATAGTAAAAGAAATACTGTAAACCTGCAATAGGACATCTTGAACTGATAAACGATAGAGTAACGAGTGCAGAAAATAAAGGTGTGATCATGTAAAGCCGAGACTAACCATCATTCATCAATCCCAGCAAATTATATAAGTACGGCTTGATACTTTAACTAACTAGGATTATCACAATCCTAAGTACTAACATTTATTATGCAACGCGATACTAGAGTTCCTTTTGATCGCATGCCCCTGCAGTTTGTCCGGGATATCCATACGCACAAACCAGTACCGGATACTCTCCTCAAGATACTCCACAATATAAATCACTGGATACTCCACAAGATAACTGTATGAATAACTGAGACTGCATACAATCTAGAAAAATCCCTAGCCATGTACTAAGTGAATCTCTAGTTATTAACCCCTAGCAGTTTTTTGTATGAATCCAGGTGTGGCATTCCGCAGAATCCATCCTAGACATGATGCAACTAAACAAGTTATAATAATAATATAAACGTGTTTAATATACATTGCACATAGTGACTCATGTAAACCACGACAACAACCAAACCATGTGAAACCAAGTGAAGCCAGGTAAAGCTATGTGAAGCCAGGTAAAGCCAAGTGAAGCCATGTCAATCCAGGTGGAGCCAAGTGAAACCATGTACAACCATGTGAAGCCATGTCAATCCAGATGAAGAAGTGAAACCAAGTCAAACCATGTCCGATATGTAATGTCATGCCAAGTCAAGTCCAGTCAATCATGTCATCACGTATAGCCGGGCAAAGCCGGGTGAAAATCGAGTAAAGCCAAGTCAAGTTAAGTCATCTAAAGCCATGTAAGTTCATGTCTAGTCAGGTTAAGTCATCGCGTGTTCAAACAAAAGCCATAAGTAACATAACAGAATCACAAAAAACAAGAATTCTTGAAGAAAGTGCATGATCGGTATACCGTCGGTACAGTCCAGTACGCCGTCGAAATACCGGTCCAGAGATAGAAAAAACACAAGTTCTGGATTCCAACAAATCGGTATACCGTTGGTATACTGTAGTATACCGTCGGTATGCCGTTTCAAGTAGGCAAAAAAGTAACTGGAAAACAAAGTTCCACAAATCGGTATACCGTCGGCACAGCCCAGAACACCGTCGGTATGCCGACCAAGACATTCTGAAGTCGGTCAACAAATGTCGGCAGGATCGGTATACCCTCGGTATACTGTAGTACACCGTCGGTATGCCAATAGGGTTCATACGGTCGAAATCGGTATACCGTCGGTATGCCGGTTTCCAATGATAAACATGGTTAAAGTCAAGTCAGATTTTCGGGACCCAAATTAAATCCTGAAAATTACAAGAACCAAGTCTAATAAGAAGTCAAGTCTAGGGTAAGTCTCATATCACAATATGGACTAAATTTCACGGTTACAACTCCGGTACTGTTTCCGTTACCGAGTTACCAATAAGGGTCGGAACAAGATTCTACAAGAAATGAATACCGAGACAGTCAAAAGGCTAGAAAATACGAGATGTACAATAATCGTAAAGCAAGTCTAAGCTAAAAAGCAATAACCAAAACTCCAAGAACGTAAAATGACAGAAAGTAAAAAAAGTTCACGAAATTGGCTAGGTGTACTTGCCTAAAGCGAGCTCCCAGCCTAAACCTTCTAGTCTACCACCACGAAGGGGTTCAGAAACCACACTCCAGGTCTCAAGACAACGCTCCAAGCTCGAGAGAGAAATGAAGAAGAGGAGAGAAAAAGAAAGAAATAAAATATCTCAAGTACTATTTATAGAGATATCCCAAAAATACCTCAAAAATACCTCAAAAATATCTTGAAAATATCTCGAAAAGTGAAACAAATATCTACCGGGCAGTATACCGTCGGTATACTATAATATACCTTCGGTATACCGGTCAGGTAGTAAAGTTTCAATTTTGAGAATTTTCGAGCTTCCTCGGGATCCAATAAAATGCAATAACTAGCACAAAATACGTATCCTTATAAAATACGAAACTGTGAGACGAGTCTCACAACTCTCCCCTCCTTAGAAAAATTTTGTCCTCAAAATTTTCATAAGGATCCAAAATCAACTAACAAGAAAATCCAAGAAAGCAAGCACGAAGCTGAAATAAGTAGGAAACTCATGTGAGCATGAAATTTTCTGGGCAACAACAAGAAATCAGAAAAGAAACAATAATAGACATAACAGATAAGCTAACAATCGTTCACATGCACAGTCTAAGATAGGACACGGGTATACGAATAAGCATACCTTCCAAGTCGAAGAGAAATGGATAACGAGTACGCATATCGTTCTCGCGCTCCTACGTCAACTCGCCTAATGAGTGATGCTCCCAAGCAACACGAACTAATCTGATAGTTCGGTTCTTGAGAACGTTCTCCCTCTGGTCCAAAATAGACACGGGCCTCTCCTCATACGATAGGTCGGTACCAACGACCAACTCAGAATGATCCAGGATATGGCTCGGGTCTGGAATATACCGACGCAAACTGAGATACGTGAAAGACGTCATGTACCTCATGAAGCGATGGTGGAAGAGTTAGACGATAAGATACATCTCAAACTCGTTCGAGAATATCGAACGGGCTTATATATCTGGGACTAAGCTTTCCCAGTACTCCAAATCTGATAACTCCACGTGTAGGCGAAATCCTCAGAAATACATGGTTGCCGACAGAGAACTGAAGATGATGACGGTGCTGATCTGCCCAATGATGCTGGCGATCCCGAGCCACTCTGAGATGCTCTCTGATCTATCTGATCACTCCAACGACTGAGAAATCATATATGGACCAAGCATCTGTCTTTCGCCAATGTCATCCCAAGTCTGCATCTCCTTCCATACAAAGCCTCGAAGGGTGCCATCTGAATGTTCGCCTGGAAGCTATTGTTATAGGAGAACTCTACTAAATGCAATTGATCCCCCCAAAATCCACCGAAGTCAAGTGTACAAGCTTGAAGTATATCCTCCAAAGTCTGAATAGTACGCTCCGACTGCCCGTCTGTCTGCGGATGGTAGGCTGAACTGAACTTCAACCTAGTATCCAGACTCTGCTGTAGGCTCTGCCAAAAGTGAGACGTGAACCGCGAATCTCTATCTCAGACTATGCTAACTGGTACGGCATGCAATCTAACTATCTGTCTCATGTAAATCTCAGCTAGCAGCTCTGTAGACTGGCCCACTCTGAAAGAAAGAAAGTAAGTAACCTTCGTGAGTCGATCCACTATAACCCATGTAGCATCTTTGCCAGACGGGGATCTAGGAAGACCGGTCACAAAGTCCATAGTAATATGGTCCCACTTCCACTCCGGAATCGGTAAAGACTGAAGTAGTCCGGCCGGTCTCTGATGCTCAGCCTTGACCTGTTGACAGACTAAACACCGAGAAACAAACCGAGCTATCTCCCTCTTCATACCATTCCACCAGAAGTGCTGACGAATATCCTGATACATCTTCGTCCCTCCTGGATGCACTGAGTACTGAGAACAGTGGGCCTCTGACAATCTTCTGCCGGATATCTCCTCTCGGCACACAAATTCGACTCCCAAACCGGAGTCCTATCCTCATGAATGCTCATCTCTGGTCTGCGTCCTGATTCACACTCTGTTCTGAGCTACTGAAGCCTGACATCTCTAGTCTGCTCTGCTCTGATTTTCTTAACTATAGAAGACTGAACCTGTAGACTCGCCATCAAATCGATATCACCAGATAATACTACCTCGATATCCATCTCCTGCAGATCCTCCAAAATGTGGCGCTGTTTTGTCAAGAAGTAAGTTCCTCCTCTCCTGCTCAAGGTGCCTACTACGACATTAGCCTTCCATGGATGATACTGAAGGTCGAGATCGTAGTCCGACAATAACTCGAGCCACCTCCTCTGATGCATGTTGAGTTCCTTCTGTGTGAACACATACCTAAAGCTCTCGTGGTCTGTGAAGATCTCCTCTCGATCACCATATAGGTTATGCCTCCAGAGCTTAAGTGCAAACACTACTGCTGCCAACTCAAGATCATGCGTCAGATAACTCTTCTCATGGTCTTGAAGCTGTCGAGACGCATAAGCTACCACTCTGTCATGCTGCATAAGGACACACCCTAGTCCCACTCCTGAAGTATCACAATACACTGAGAACCCACCTGGTTCCACTGGAAGTGTCAGTATAGGAGCTGAAATCAAACTCCGCTTGAGCTTCTCGAAAGAAGTCTGACAAGCATCTGACCACTCAAAGCGCACATCCTTACACGTTGGCCGTATCAAGGGTGCGGAGATCCTAGCAAAGTCTGACACAAACCGTCTGTAGTAGCCTGCTAGATCCAAGAAACTGTGCACATCTGAAGTTGAACGGGGTACTGGCCAACTCTCAATGTTGTTTATAGGAACCTATATGGTGATCAGAGTTGGTATGTCGTTGAAGAAACTGCTGCAAAGTCTGCCACAAACCGTCTGTTGTAACCTGCTAGATCCAAGAAACTGCGCACATCTGAAGCTGTACGGGGTACTGGCCAACTCTCAATGTTGTCTATAGGAACCTATATGGTAGGCAAGAAAGTAACTGAAAAACAAAGTTCCACAAATCGGTATACCGTCGGCACAACCCAGTACGCCGTCGGTATGCCGGCCAAGACATCCTGAAGTCGGTCAACAAATATTGGCAGGATCGGTATACTGTAGTACACCGTCGGTATGCCAATAGGGTTCACAGAAAATATTTAGAAATCAAGTCGGTCAAAATTGGTATACCGTTGGTATATTGTAGTATACCGTCGTTATGCCGGTTTTCAAGGATAAACATGGTTAAAGTCGAGTCTGATTTTCGGGACCCAAATCAAATTCCGAAAATTACCAGAACCAAGTCTAATAAGAAGTCAAGTCCAGAGTAAGTCTCATATCACAATATGGAATAAATCTCACGGTCACAACTCCGGTATCGTTTTCGTTACCGAGTTACCAAAAAGGGTCGGAACAAGATTCTACAAGAAATCAAAATCGAGACGGTCACAAGGCTAGAAAACACGAGATGAACAATAATGGTAAAGCAAGTCTAAGCTAAAAGCAATTACCAAAACTCCAGAAACGTAAAATGACAGAAAGTAAAAGAAGTTTACGAAATCGGCAAAATGTGTACTTGCCTAAAGCGAGCTCCCAGCCTAAACCGTCTAGTCCACCACCACGAAAGGGTTCAGAAACCACACTCCAGGTCTAAAGACCACGCTCCAAACTCGAGAGAGAAATGAAGAAGAGAGGAGAGAGAAAGAGAAAGAAAGAAATAAAATATCTCAAGTACTATTATAGAAAAATATCCTCAAAATATCTTGAAAATATCTCGAAAAGTGAAAAAAATATCTGTCGGGCAGTATACCGTATACAGGTCAGGTAGTAATGTTTCAATTTTGAGAATTTTTGAACTTCCTCGGGATCCAATAAAATGCAATAACTAGCACAAAATACGTATCCACATAAAATACGAATACTGTGAGACGAGTCTCACAATAGCCCTTGTAACTTGCTGTTTCTAATGGTACGACTATGTTAGACCACATATATTATACAAGCAAGGCAAGGATATTTTGTTCCTTTAGTTGTTATGCCCTCATAGCGTGCTTCTTCTAATGTTACGACTATGTTAAAGACCACTTCTCTTATACAAGCAAAGCAAGGATTTTGTGTTCCTTAGTTTTAAGGAAGATTCTTGTTCCATCTTGCAAATACATGTGCTTTCCTCAGAATACAGAACATCAATTTACATGAACTCATGATTTGGAAACTTCTTAATCATGCCTCAAGTGGTTTCCAAATTAATGCTTTCTCAATAAATCAAGTACATGAGATCACTTGATGAACTGGTTATAAGTTTCCAACACCTATGTTTTTTTTGTTCATAACTAATACTGTTATTAAGTGTGTAGATCATGTTGAATGTTGCAGATCATGCATTCAGTTTGATTTCTTCATTCATTTGTGGTTTGATAAAAGAACTCACTGCCATTCCTCAAAAGGAATGGCATAAGAGTTACTGAAGTAATATATTGAAAGTGGACGGTAAATATTCTAAAACCTGTAAATCTGGATTATTGCTTTTGCTTATTTATGTTCATCTTAAAACTTGTTGTCAAAACTAGTAAATATTTAAAGTGAAAGTGAGTGTGCTGCTTTTATTTATTCATAGACCATCCTTGTAAACCATGCATCTATAGGAACCTCACTCAAGTACTGCAGGGTGATTGGGTCCCTGTTGTTGTTGATGACTGGATTCCTTGTGAGTCTCCTGGAAAGCCAGCATTTGCTACCAGTAAGAAGCGGAATGAGCTTTGGGTTTCTGTTTTGGAGAAAGCTTATGCCAAACTTCATGGCTCTTATGAGGCATTGGAGGGCGGGCTTGTCCAAGATGCGCTTGTAGACCTCACAGGGGGGGCTGGTGAGGAGATCGACATGAGAAGTGCACAAGCTCAAATTGATCTGGCAAGTGGAAGGCTGTGGTCTCAGTTATTGCATTTCAAAAGGGAGGGTTTTCTTCTTGGGGCTGGGAGCCCATCAGGTTCAGACGTACATATTTCTTCCAGTGGGATTGTTCAAGGGCATGCGTACTCTGTATTGCAGGTAATATTGCACTTCTTAATTCAGTTGGCTTTCAGTAAATTCCTCGAGATAATTTCTTGGGTGATCTTTAATTGCATCCTCTACAATCATGTATTAGGTAAAGGAGGTTGATGGTCACAAACTTGTTCAAATTAGAAATCCATGGGCCAATGAAGTTGAATGGAATGGTCCATGGTCTGACTCATCACCTGAATGGTCGGATAGGATGAAGCACAAGCTGAAGCATGTCCCACGGGTACCCATTCTTTTAACTGTGTACATTGTAGATACATGACTTTCTCCATAGTGCTACTCCTTACGTGTCTCTGATTGAAACTAATGGACTAGTAAAATACTACGAAATGCTCCTCTTTTAAGTGTTATGTACATGGTATCTAATACGGTGTCTGGTGTATGGATTAACTTTGCACCTACTCTTGATGGTATAGATGTGATGATGCAATATTACACAGACAAGGGATGCATCAATTGCTAAAAACTTAGGGGTATATCACGAAAAATGGTTTGTCTTCTGTGTCTAATGAGAAATATTTCGATTTGTGTCATTTTATGCAAGGGGCACATTAATTGCTAAAACATAATTGAATAGAACAACAAAACAACGCCATTTTTGGTAAAATAATAATAATTGGATATGACGCGAAAATTGTAGGGTATTTGAATATCTGGCCAGAGATATTCTTTTTTGTTATTGTGTGCATATGTGTGCCTGATTATATGTGCATGTGTGTTTTCTTGTATCAAGCGGAATATGCATAAATCAGTTCAGTTTTATGGACTGTAACTTCTACAAATTAGAAGCATTGGACAATTGTAATTTTTTTGTTTCCAAATCATGTGACTAAAAGACATCCACATCACAATAAATTTTGATCATATTGAGGGTACTCATTTCTTAACTTCATGATAGTGAAATTTGAAGTTGCAAGTATTGTGAAATTTGGTGTTTTTCTTTTAAATCTAACGGTATGAAAGGTGTATTCAACACTTTTCTGCTTGTACTGTGTGTGCAACATGCAAGTCTTGGTAGTTTGTCTCCCCCTTTGATTAACTGTGATATTTTATTTTGCCTTTTATGTTGCCGCCAATATATAGAGTTGCTAGACAGTTGATTTTATATTGGGTGGTAAAAGAAGTGAAGAATGTCGCTTTAAGTTGCTAACACAGGCCATTTGTTTTTCTAGTCAAAGGATGGGATTTTTTGGATGTCTTGGCAAGACTTCCAGATACACTTTCGGTCAATATATGTTTGCCGTGTTTATCCATCCGAAATGCGATATTCTGTTCATGGGCAGTGGCGTGGCTACACTGCAGGCGGTTGCCAAGATTATGACTCATGGCATCAGAATCCGCAGTTTAGACTGAGAGCAACTGGCCCAGAGGCATCATCCCCCATTCATGTTTTTATAACCTTAACACAGGTATGCGATGGTTTGTTTATATGCCTTGTGAATCAACCTCTTAGGCTATAGTTTGATCAACTTTGTCTGTGTTATTAGGGTGTGAGTTTCTCTAGAAAAGCAAGTGGTTTCAAGAACTATCAGTCCAGCCATGATAGCTCCATGTTCTATATTGGCATGAGAATACTCAAGACACGAGGACGTCGTGCTGCTTATAATATATACTTGCACGAATCTGTTGGAGGAACAGATTATGTCAACTCAAGAGAAATATCATGCGAGTTAGTCTTGGATCCTAATGCCAAGGGATACACAATAGTTCCAACAACTATTCAACCTGGAGAAGAAGCACCATTTGTTTTGTCTGTATTTACTAAAGCGCCAATAACTTTGGAAGCTATATAGTCACATCTGAAATCATGGAACGGGCTGGTTTTGGCACTCAAAATGGGCGAGGGTTTTCATTGAGGCTAGTCAGCGAGCAGGTGTACCATAAAAATGATGGATTGCATGTATTTGTGGTATGGTTCTTTCCTCTATATTTTTTACTTAGTTGTTAATTAACCTCTTTTTAATACTCTGCATTTAACTTTTTGATTTATTATCTCATGGTCTGTGCGAATCAAAATATGCAATTGCAAGTTGGATGCATGTATTGCATGTTAATACTTTGCAATCTGTTCATAATGTGTATTGGGCCTTTGTATTTTCTTTGCTAAATCACAGATCTTAGTGCAGTCTGTATACCACCCACTACCCCCCCCCCCCCCCCCCTCCTCTTGCTTTATAATTTTGTTATACATATAATAATGTACTAATTTTTTTTTTTTTGAAGTTTTTTTATTAATATTAAAAATCAAGGGTTTGATCTAATATTAAATAATGTATTAATAATTATATTATTATTTTGAAGCTTTTTTTTTCTTAATATTAAATCAAGGGTTTGGTATTATATTTTACTATGTTGGCCATTACATCAGCCAGAATAAACTGGTCTTGGTCGAGCGTTATACTGGTCCTACCAGTCCACTAAGAACACTGATAAATTTTGATAGGTAAGAAAGTATAAATCCTAGACTATTTTGCCTCCTGATGTGCTACCTACAATATTTCAGGGACTTGTGCTTTGATCTGTTTAGTATACACTACTTTTACAAACCAGAGCATTTCCTTTATTCACTTTGTCTGTCATTCCACTTTGGACTAAATTTGCTCCCTTTCATGAGAAATTAAACACAGATTATATAGTGTTTTATTTCTCTTTCACCTGTGGCATGTAAGATGCTGTATGCATTGCATATCTGTATTTGTATTTCCAGCTGATGATGTTATTCAATGCAGGTATGAAGGCTGTGGTTCTGTTCGTGAAAGCATGATAGGTGCCAGATGGGAAATTGCAATAGCTCTCTGCTCTTCCGTCACCAAGCCTGATCAGAATATTTCAGCATGAGATTGTCTTCTGTAGTTTTGCGGACCATATTGGATACAAATCATGCCCAGGTTGAAACAGGATTGAGGAAAGCTCGCTCCGTTAGCCATAAAAGGGAAAGGATTAGATTTTGTATAAGCTGTGGTTTCCTCTCAACTGCTGACAGTGATTTCGTCCGGACGTGTAAATACTGGTGGCATCACAGGTTTAAGCAAGTGTGATGCCATTCAATTATAGTGGTTACTAATTTTCTTGTATAGGAAATGGAAAGAGACAGAAAATAGAGGATAGGAATAATGTCAAGTTAGGTATTATTTTTTATTTTTTTAAGTATTGTAAATAAGGGTATTGCGGCTTGTAGTTCGAGTTTTAGCTGCAGTTTTTTTAGCATCCCAGGAAGGATATGATGTATAGTAAGCTTCTATAGTGATCTTCATTTTGTTTTAAGAATGTTTTGTATCCTAATATATATGCAATGTAATTGATTAGTTGCCCTTCTCAGCTTTCAGTTTATGAATTTGTTTTTTGTTTTTTGTTTTTTGTTTTTTGTTTTTTGTTAATGCAAACACAGATGTTTATGGACTTGAACTTTGTGGTATATATGTATTTTTTGAGTGCTGCTTCCATACAAAGAAGGGAATCAAGAATACTACTGGCCTTTCTTTTTATTTTCCTTTTTCTAGAGAGGCCTGGTGTTGATATGACCTCTTCCTGCTGACACAGAGTTGGAAGTAGCTCGGGAAGAATTCACCATGATTTTAGCTAGGGTTTGCTGAATTAAGAAGTAATTTGGGGAAGAAGAAGAGCAACAACTTTATTGCTAATTCCTAAGTAGAATACAGTTACAAATCAAGAAAACTGAGTACAAGCCAATCCCCTCTCCCCTCCTATTCAGAGGTATTTATACATTTGAAAAAGCAATCCTAATTACAGTTTCTCCCTTCCTTGCTGACTCATTCTAACTAATTCTGCCAGGTTGGATTTCTTCTTGCTGACTAAGCTAACTGTCAATCTACTGACTGGAATAACTGCCTTGTTTCTAGCTGATACTAACAACTGCTACTTACTGCTACTCTTTACTAAGCTCCTTCCCCATTCTACTGCTACTGGTTGCTACGAAATTGAAGGTAACTGATACTAACATGAAGGTATTAAAGAAGAACAACCCTGTTTGCTATTATAACATTTTGGAGATGGTATCAGGTGTTACCGAGAACATTATTTCATGGGTACCTGGCAAAGATGAGAAAGAAGAGTCCGGAAGTGGTTTGAATTTTCAAAATCCACAGGTTTGTTAAAATCAATTGTTTGTTACCACAAATGGAATAATTAAGGATTTTAAAAGCCTTTCTCAATCTATGATCATATCAAATTACTCACACCACGTTTAGGTACCAGTTGATTATTAAGTTGGTTTAACCAATCTCTATCTCTACATATAATATTACTTTTTATTATTTATAATTAACTTTAGCTTTATTGGAAAAGTTGACCGAAATAATTATTGTGTTAATTAATATTATTGTATTTTACTAAATATTAATAATTGTATTTACAATTTCTTACAATTTATTTTTATTACTATTACTATTACTGTTGGCCCTAACGTTAAGTAGTGGTTAATGGGCCAAGCCCAAAGCCTAACTATGCCCAAACCACTAACACTTCAACCCTAACCCTAATTACTATTCGTCTTCTTTCTTGCCCCTAACCCTAACTTATATTGTAAGCTAAAGTAAGCCCAAAGCCTAACTAAAGCTTATGGATATGCTTAAAACCCTAAACCCAAGTTTAAGCCTAAACTTGAACGTCCACTAACTAAGAATAATATTAAAAATTATAAAAGTGAAATATGCCACTCTGCATCAAGAGATGGATCAGGTATTCCGGTGGCATATGTATCGTCAATGTACTTACGGTAGACCTCTGGACAAATATCGACATCTAAATTATTTTAACATATTCAGTCAGCATTGGAATAAGTACAACCGAAAGCAAACTTGAAACATACAATATAAAGCACAATTTTTAACACATGAACTTGCTAAGGGTAAGGATAATAACGTACTTATGAATCCTTAGAATGTCACCTACTCACGTTTCCACTTCACATGAATATAAAACACATTTTCAAATTCATAAGGACGTCACATGAAGGAGGCCCACGTACCTAGTGAAGGTGTTCCTCTCATGTTTCATATCTCACAACAAGAACACATACAAAATCATGATATTCAATATGTAAAACAAGATAAAGAATTCGCTCACATATGTACGTGTAACATGATAAGAACACACTAATTAGTATGTATAGTCTACAACAAACAATATAAAGTACAATCAACATATCTTCCTTGTAATGGTACTTGCATGTTCTCGAAGGTTAGTCACAGCCATTAGAGGTGAGCAATGATTCGGTTCGGGTCATACCGAACCGTATTCCAGAAAACTGAACCGACCACTGAACCGATAAGAACACATACAAAACTAAAATGAATTCCTTTAAATCTAAAACCGACCACTGAACCGATAAGAAAAAAAAAACCGAACTGAACCACTATTTCGATCCGGTTCGTTCGATTTTCGGTTTCAAACCGTAAATTGCACACCTATAATAGCTATCAAATCATGTCATTGACCTACGAAACTCCGTCGTACAATTTAGCACAAGTTAGATCTATGAATACCACATATAACCAATGATCCTAACTAAATAGTTCTCCAAAAAAATCACTAATAATTCTGAATAAAATTATTTAGATCATGTTTTTATCATATTAAGTTTTAATTTATAGGTTATACAAATTTTAAGTCAATAGAGTCAAGTTTGCAAATATAGAATTTATGACACACAAATCGAAACATATCGTTGACCAAAAAGTCAACCAGCACAAACCCAAGATTCAATCGGTTTGAAAAAAATCGGTCCAGTTTTGGTTTTGAACATGCTAAAATTTCTTATCCTGTTTTGGTTTTAGATTTCAGTTTCAATCAATGATCGAAAATCGAATAAGACTTATATAGTTATGTAAATGTCCTCAATTTTGTACATATTTTGTGATTAAAAATGTGTATAATTACTCTAAGTATGTGTTTGAATCACAACTTTGGTAATTTAACAATTAGTCCAACTTTGAATGCAATTTTAAAATACAACAAATGTGTGTATAAAAATTATAATGTTTAATATAGTTTAACCACGATTTAAGTTTTGGGCCCGACCCATTAAATCATAGAAATAACCCAAACGTACAAACCGAATCGATATTCGGTTCGATTTTGGTTAATTTCAGTTTTGGATTTTTAGAATTTTAGTTTTGACTATTTCGATTCCGTTGAAACGGAACGCTCACCCCTAACAAAGGTAACCACCATTTAAAGAAGCGAGTAATGCTATTTGGACCTCAAAATTGTTCCTCCAATCTATTCCTTCTTACGTGGCAGCTGACGTAGCATGTTATAATATTATGTGGTATCTAACATTGCATGTGACATAACAAATTTTAAACCAAAAAAATAATTATCCAAAATTTTCTAATGTTAATATTAATATTTAAATTTAAATTTAAATTTAAATTTAATTTTAATTTTAATTTTAATTTTAATTTTAATTTTAATTTTAATTTTGATTTTGATTTTGATTTTGATTTTAATTTTAATTTTTTATGTCAACTGCTACATTAACCGTCACGTCAGCTGCAACGGAGAAATAGGTTGAAAGAACAATTTGGAGATGCAAATACATGTCAGGTCGGTATTTGAGGGGTTTGTTATATTGACGATTAAATTACAGTTTGAGAAGAGAAAAAAGTTTGAAGAAAATAGTTTGAAAGTTGCTTTCGAGTTGTGATTCTAATAATAAAAAAACGTACTGTGAAATGTTTCATTGTCAAAACACGAATTCATGTCCAAAGAACTCGTTCAAAACAATTATATTTTAACGTTTTTTTTTATTTTTTGTATAACCTATTTTAATCAAAAAATTTAGATAAATATGTTGGTCGTGCAATGAAAGAAGCGCTTTGCCAACCCACCTGAAATGACTAACCAATCTACGAATACTAAGCACAGATGAAAATAAGTATATGACGGTGACTACGTCACATGGACAAATCTAAACATTTATAACTCGGATGAAAATACAAGATTGCAAAAACTAATGTTGAAATCTTTTGTCCTAATAGTTTCAACATCCTTACCACACTAAAGAAAAAAGACAGAAGATTACAATTGAAATAACTCATCAACCCGTAGCAATCTTCCTAACCGAAGTTGACGACTACTCGATTAGATCTCTTTCTTTATTCTGTCTTGGATGACGAAGTCCTAACAGCAAAGCACGGACTTTCTCTTATATTTTCTGTGGATGAGCACCTCGAATCTCCAACTTATACTTCTCCTTTGTGCCTCTATCCTCCTCCCTATTTATAGTATGAGAAATCTATTTTAGGGTTAAAAAATCATAAAAATAGCCAACCATAAGATCCAGCCGTTCACTAGCATCTAACGGTCCAAACTATAACCTAAAAATTCTAAAATCCGAACAACTGCTGCCGACACCGAACTCGAACCGATTTCGATTTTGAAGTTCTGTAACACTACACCGAGTTCGATTCGGTCTCGACCAGAAACTGAGTTCGGACCGAACTCTGTCCTCCTTCAGCGAACTTGCTTCCCAACAATCAGCGAACTTGCTTCCCAACAAAATAGATTGGTGGATGATGGGAGGAGGAAGCCAAACCAAACCCACCCACTCTCCCAAGCGGTTACAGTAACCGCTGTCTTGCTTTTCTTCCCTTTCTCTCTCTTTTACCAATGTTTGTACTATTTTCATTTTTGTCCCTTCCAAAAAGGAAAGATGTGGGTTCTTCAGTGTCTCCTCCTGCTTCTTCTAATGACACTGACTTGTGTGACCTCCCAATCACTGCAACTGAACAAGTTCCTCAAAGCCAGCAGCAGTAAGTAGTCAGTCCTCTTTGCTTTACTCATTGAGAAATTGAAGAACATCTGTATGTGACCCATTTGTTAAAGTTTGGAATCATGGTGGCCGGCGCAATTCCTTATAGCAAATTGAATTATCTTGTCTCTTAGTCTAGATCGGATCCTCCTAGCTACCTTGCCTAAGACTTTGGTACAACAATAACAAAAAAAAAGTTGGCCCGCACGCCACGTGGCTGCACCCCAATGGCCCCCCATTCACGGGCCCACCTGTGCGGGCCAAATAGCATTGTCCAAAAAATAAAATTTAGGTACGAATGAATAAAATTTTGTTACTTTTTTTATGGAGGCTTTTGTATGTTCCATAGACAACCCCATTCGGTCGGACATAGACGATTCCATTCGGACGAAGACTTAAATGAAGTCCTAAACACCTCACATCTACTCGTATAAAATTTAGAATTATAGAAATTAGCGTTCCAAATTGAGCATTACTATTATACAAAACGAGTTCCTACATTCTTAATGTAGAAATTCTGAGGCCCAAGCTATAGCTCATGTGGCTGGGATGGGACTATCATGGGTTTCTAGGGATGAGACCATCATGGGTTTCCGATAGAACCTTACTATTTCTACAAAATGAGCTCGTATATTCTGAATCTAGAGTCTAGAAATTGGGATGAACTTTACTATTGATGCTAGCTGTAAACTTTATATGCTTCCTTGATAGGTTACAACCTAGTTTGAATTCTTCTCATGTCATTTTGATTAGCATGGCTGAAATGTAAGTGGCATGAAAATGCATCTTCTATATATACATTGGTTAACAATGTTGATGGGCTATAAGTAGGAGTTGCTGGCTATATGACCATAACAATGAATATTAAGCTTCCGTACCATTCGAGGACAACATTATGAGTACTTGTACCGATTAATTAGTTTAAGCATCTGAACGATGTGAGGATTCTAAAAGATGTTTGGCATTTATCAATAGAAACGAGTCCTTTCAAAAAAAAAATTTGTTTTATTTTTGGGAATAATTTACTCCTTCCAATTTCCATCCCACCGGAATATTATGACTGCTTATGGTGTCATTCATTTCAGCTGATGGTCCTACTCTGAAGGGAAGACCTAGGCTCTCAAACCCTTATATGGGACATGATGGAAGAATATATGCTTGTTCTGGGAAGAGCCTTCTTGTATATCAAAGCAATGGTTCTGTTGAATGGGTTATTCCTCTCAACTACATATGCAATTTGGATATAGCCCCAGTTGCGGACGAGAGAGGAAAGGTTAGTCCCTAAGTGTTGTTTGACAGTGTATTTGCATAGTACTAGAGGCATGTAGATAAGAGCACGAATCAAATATTTTCCTTGTATGCATCAGTAAAGTGTTCATAGTTGCAACAAAAATCCTGTAAAGAATTGTTGCAGTGTCCCTTTAGTGGGTTTAGTATATATGTTAAAACCAAGGTTCACAATATCGGTATCGGACCCTTCCTATAAGTATTGGGATCGGAGGTATCGACACTATCGGCGGTTTTGGATCGGAGTATCGGATTTTTTAATATTGGAAAGCAAGTATCTATTAATAAATTATTAAAATTTTGGAGAAAAAAAATATTTTATACATTTAGGCATAATTTTAAATATTTTCTGTGTTGTTTCTTAGTAATTTTGGAATTTAATGAAATAGTAGTCACCCTTCGTGATTGGTTTACCTACTAGATAAGTTTTTTCCTTTTACATGATTTTACAACCTTATTATGCTTTTACACCCTTGTTGATTGAGTTTTTTCGTTCAATTTTCTTGCTGAATTGATCGAAAAATAGACCTCCAATGTCGGTATCGGTCAGTATCAGTATTGGTCGGTATCGGACCAGGACATGCCAAACTGTATCGGTATCGGCTGTATCGGATCGGTATCGGCCGATACTGCAAACTATGGTTAAAACATGCAATGTCTGTCAAATACTAATCCAAACATGCTTGTTTATAGCTACAGGATTGACTCTATTATCTAGATGTGAATTCTGTAAAAGATTTAGTACACCATATATGTAACAATAGAAATTATGATGATGTATAGTAATTAGGCCTTTATTCATCAAGTACACGGTATTACCGCTTTCAGTTAATTCGGATTTTAGAACATGTTCATTTCTTTGTTTTCATGTAACTAGGCTTTTCTGATATTGATATTATTGTATCTGATGGTTAACCAAGAAATGTTTACCTAGAGATAGATGTAAGGTGAATTAAACATTTATAATAGTTTTTCATTATTAATTGGCCTATAATGTGTTCATTATCAATGTTAAATAGGTGACACTTATGAGGTTTCATGTCTTGGCAGATATACTTAATTGCGGAAAACAGGGTTTTGAAAATTACCCCCTCAAATATGGCTACTTCAGAATCTCAGGTTGAAATTTTGTTTGGTCCGAATTCAACAATCGGGGGATCAGGAGAAATTATAGGTCTTGGAATTAGCGTCTTGTATTCATCTTTATTCGTAACTATTAAGAATCGAGGACTCTTTTCCATCCTTCTTCGTGGTGAACTACTATGGAGTGCTGGTCCTTTGCTTTACCGGTTTGGTTATCGCCAGGGTTGCAAGGAAAATACAGAAGATTGCTTTTTCAATTCTGCTCCTGTTGTTGATCAATGTGAGGGGACCCTTTATGTAAAGTCCCATTCCACCATCTTAACTCTTTATTGATAATACTTATCTGCTTCAAATATAATTTACACTGCTTGCAATTAATAGATCTCCTTTATTTGCTTATAATATGCAATGGATAGAAGAAGCTATATCAATTGTTTTGAAGCATGAAAGCTAAGAATTAGAAAATATGATATTTCTCCAGACTACGTTAAGATAACGTTTATTTTTTAGTGAAAATCTTGACCTATTGTCTTTAGACATTGTTTGTGATTTTCTTCGTCTTATGTCATTCTCAGCTTACTAATTAGGGTTTAAAGACAATATAAAGCTTTTAAATTTCTAATAGGATGAGCACTAGGTAACGTCAACTATTAACTTTGTTGTGGAAAGGATATATATAGATAGATAGATAGATAGAGAGAGAGAGAGAGAGAGAGAGAGAGTTACAAGACCTGCACCTTATGTTAGAATAACATTAATATTAGCCCTCACCAACACTCGAGTTTTGGTGCAGTGGTAAAGACTTTAACATGATATTAGACCAACCCAGGTTCGATCTTCTCTAGAGTTTTGGTGCAAGCAGCAGGGAATTTAACACCTTAATGAGGCTACAGAAACCACTTGGGGATGTATTCTCCCACATATGTAGACCACACTAAATCAGACAAATTAGAAACTGTAGAAATTAGTTGATTATTTTATTGATTGTCTCATTGGCATTATATAGCCTTACAGTCATTAATACAATGATCTCAATCATTATGACAATAATCTCATAATGGAATATCCTGTGACATATTCTGGCATCCCAAATATGTCCTCAGGATATTCTCATGTGCTTATACTATACTTAAATATGACACCCAACATACCATATCAACACTCCCCCTCAAGATGGGTGAAAGATATTCACTAAGCCCATCTTGTCACATCCTCTAATCATGCTCACTGAGGCGAGTCCCTTTGTTAGTCCATCTGCTACTTGATCCCTGGTTGGAACATGGCCAAGCTCCAGTAATCCCCTATCCAACTTCTCTTTGATGAAGAATCTATCAATCTCGATGTGTTTGGTCCTGTCATGCTGTACTGGATTATTGGCGATACTAATAGCTGACTGATTGTCACACCACAGCTTCATCTTGGCTCCTTGATCCAGCTTCAGCTCCACCAGCATATTCTTCAACCATAGCAGCTCTGCAACTCCCAAGGCCATAGCTCTGTACTCTGCTTCAGCTGTCGATCTGGCCACCACAGACTGCTTCTTACTCCTCCAGGAGACCAAGTTACCTCCTACAAATATGCAATATCCCGAGGTAGACCTCCTGTCATCAGCACAACTAGCCCAGTCAGAATCACAGTAGCCCTCGATGCTCACGTGATTGTTCTTCCTGAATATTAGTCCCTTCCCGGGAGCACCTTTCAAGTACCTCAGAATCTGGTACACTGCATCCATATGACCCTTCCGTGGGTCATGCATGTAGCGGCTCACCACACTTACTGCAAAGCAGATATCAGGACGTGTGTGGCTCAAATAGATCAACTTGCCAACCAGTCTCTGGTATCTGTCCCGATCAACTGGTTCTCCAGCCTCAGCATCAATCTTGAACCTCTGATCTATTGGTGTCGCTGCAGGTTTGCACTCCAACATCCCAGTTTCTGTGAGAAGGTTCAGTGCATACTTCCTTTGAGAGAGAATAATCCCCTCTGCTTCTCGAGCAATCTCAATCCCAAGGAAGTACCGAAGAAGGCCGAGATCCTTCACCTCGAATTCCTTGCCAAGCTTTCCTTTGAGTTGGGCGATCTCCTGCTCATCATCTCCTGTGATAATCATATCGTCCACATACACCGCAAGCATGGTGATGTGGCCTCCACTCCGACGGAAGAACACAGTATGATCAGCATTGATCTGCTGATATCCCATCCCTATCATCGCCCTTCTGAATCTGTCAAACCATGCTCGAGGAGACTGCTTCAGTCCATAGAGGGACTTCTTCAACCTGCAGACCTTGCCTACTGTCTGATTGGTGCCAAATCCTGGTGGTATCTCCATGTACACCTCCTCCACTAGATCTCCGTGAAGAAACGCATTCTTCACATCCAGTTGGTGTAGCTTCCATCCACCATTCGCTGCCAGAGAAATCAGAGTCCTGACAGTGCTCATCTTTGCAACTGGTGCAAAGGTCTCGTCATAGTCGATGCCGTACGTCTGACTGTATCCTTTGGCTACTAGTCGAGCTTTGTAGCGCTCAACCTGTCCATCTGGGTTCTGCTTTACGGTAAAGACCCACTTGCATCCAACTGCTCTCTTTCCCTCTGGCAGTCTCACAAGCTCCCAAGTGTGGTTCTTCTCCAGAGCTCCCAACTCCTCGTGCATTGTCGCTTTCCACTTTGGATCGTTCTTGGCAACCTGCCAATTGTTATGTACAGTAATACTATCCAAAGATGCTATAAATGCTCCATGAGAAGAAGAGATATGGTCATAAGAAACAAACTGAGCAATATCCCAACCATATCTGTTTGGAGGATTTCCTGCATTGCTGCGAGTGGTCCTCCGTACAGATAGTGGTGTGGGAGGAGTAGAAGTAGGAGGAATGATATCTTGTGAAGGAGGGGGTATCACCTGAAGGAGGGTTGGTGTCGGTGCCTCAGGAGTTGGGACGAACGCAGACAAGGGACTTGGCACTGGCACTGTCGGTACTGGTCCTGCAGTTTGCTTCTCTCTTCTGCTGTAGGTAAGTAACTCTCCCTGAGCCGTAGGCCTAACACCTTCACCTTCTTGTCCCTTCTCCGTGCCTCCATGCCAAACTTCTAAATCGGTTACCACCAAGCTCTCCATCTCCCCCTCTCGCCTAATACTGACAGTATTAGGCGTGTTGTGTGAAGTTCCGTCCTGGCGGTAGTATGGCTCATGCTCCCGAAAGTGGACATCCATACTGACAAACTTCTTCTTCTCTACTGGACTCCAGCACACATACCCCTTCTGGGTCGCCGAGTAGCCTACGAAGATGCATTTGACCGCTCTAGGGTCAAGTTTCCCAACTGATGGCCTGTTGTCCTTCACAAAACACACACACCCAAACACCTTCAGTGGGAGTATCCCACTATTATTGCCTTGCAATACCTCACATGGGGACTTCCATCCGAGGACCTTCGAGGGAATCCTGTTGATGAGTTGAGCTGCTGTCAACACTGCATGCCCCCACAGACTCTGTGGGACATTCATGTCGATCATCATACTTCTTGCGACCTCCAGAAGGTGTCTGTTTTTCCTTTCTGCAACTCCATTTTGTGCTGGTGTGTATGCACAGGTGGTCTGATGCTGTATTCCGTGTGCTGACAAGTATTCTGCAAGCGTCCTGTTGGTATACTCCGTTCCATTGTCAGACCTCAGTACCTTCACAACTGCTTTGTACTGAGTCTGGACATGCTTATGGAAATCCCGAAAACAAGCAGGTACATCACTCTTATTTTTCATCAAATATAACCAGGTAACACGAGAGGCACACTCAATGAAAGAAACAAAGTACTTATAACCATTCATAGTGTTAGTAGCACATGGACCCCAGACATCAGAATGTACTACCTCAAAAGCAAAAGTGCTCCTATGACCCGTGCCAACATATGAGCTCCTAGTAAGTTTTTCTAACTCGCACGCATCACATACTAATTTATCTTTATTTGTTTTTGCATAAATCTCTGGATACAACTTACTTAGAGTATCAAAGGAAGAATGTCCCATCCTCCGATGGTGGAGTATCAAGGTATCCTCAGTCCTCTGCTGCAGTCCTTCCATGCCAGCCTTCTCTGCCATAGATACCAATGCTGAGTCCAGTCCTTCTCGATCTAGGTACCACAGTCCCTCATGCCAAGTGCCAGTCCCAAGTCTTCGTCCTGTCCCTTTCTCCTGGAAGGTCACCTTAGGAATATCAAAAGAAACAATGCATTTAAGTTGGAGGATTATAGAACTAATGGACAAGAGACTGACTGGAAATGATGGAGCATGTAAAACATTGGATAATCTTACTGAACCTGTACAATTAACAGTACCCTTACCGACCACTGGCTGGAAAGTGCCATCAGTTGTCTGCTGATGCTAGGTGAGTGTAGGAAGAAAACTCACTAGCATTCCCCGTCACATGTCGAGATGCTCCCGAGTCGATAATCCAGTCTGATGATTTAAGGGAAGAGATAGACGCAAGGGCAAGTGATTCGTCAGTACCTTCTGATGGATGGACATACATGGCAGTGTTGCCCCTAACAAAGAATGAGGTGGACGCCTCCTCTGTTCTACTCCTCATGTCTCCCAGTGCCTGGTCCTCTACAGTAAAGGTGCCATCAGCTTCTCCGTTCCCTTCTGATATCAGGAGGTTCGCCCGATAACCTCCTCGGCCGCCTCGTCTACCCCCTCGACCACGACCACGTCCTCCATTATATCCTCGTCCGCCGAACGGTCCTCGTCCACCACCTGAATCTCCCTCCCTAGGTGGTTTGGTACAAGCATACCGATGATGACCCATCTCCCCACAGTTGTAGCACTGCCGGTTATGCTGCCAGGGCTCTCCCTTAGATCCTGTGTTACCTGAGCTGGTGATCGCTAGTGCTGACTTTGCTTCGGGGGGACCACTTGTCCCGGCTTGCAGCCTGATGCGTGTCTCCTCCTGGATCATGGCTGAGATAGCCTCCTCAAGGCTAGGGATCTTTGGTTGGGCTAGAAGTAGGGCCGTCCTCTGTGCGAAACCTGCAGTCAGCCCTTTGAGGAACTTCATCGTCCTCTCCTGCAGACACACCTGTCTCTCCTTACACTTAGGGTCCCCGCAGCTTGCCCGATCTGAGGAGTGATCATAATCCAACCACAGACGCTCCAACTCCGTAGCATACTCATGTACCGTCTTCTCTCCCTGTACGGTGTCATCAATCTCCCCCTTTATCTGGAAGACCCGTAAGTTGTTCCCCACACCATCATAGGTCATTCTTAACTTCTCCCACACATCTTTCACCATCTCAATACCGTCTACTGTGGCGGCAATAGACTGGACTAAGGAGTTGAGAAGCCAGATGTAGATCACCATATGAGTGGACTTCCACTCATCGCGTCCTGTCGAGCCCTCGTCCGGCTCTGTCGTCTCGCCCGTCAGGAACCCCTCCATGTTTTTTCCTGCGAGGGTTCTTCTCACCCGCCGTGACCAACTCAGATAGGTGGCTGGTCCATCTAATTTCAGATCGATGGAGGGAAGCTTCAACTCCGACGACGTTCGTGTCATGTTCTCACCAGCCGACATCGTCAACAACTTCATCAACGTCGCCACCTCTGCAGAATCTAGCTTCTTGATGATCTCCTCCATCGATGCGTCGTCTATCCAATCACGTCACGTCCGCTCCACGACTCACGCTCGTCCTCGTCGTCCGCTCCTAGATCCGAACATGTCCCCCCTTTTTTCAGATCTAGGCATCCCTATTAGGCGCTGTCTCGTGCTGGTGCGGAGGAGGCGGCAGCACGCATGTCACAGCCGCCGTCGCAGCAGCAGCAGCAGTCGCAGCAGCCGCATCAGCAGTAGTAGTCGCAGCAGTAGTGGGACAGGGCAGCAACAGCGAAGGGCGGCCTGCGAAGGGCGGAGAAGAGGAGAGAAGGAAAAAAAAGGGGGGGCGTGGAAGAGTTCGGTGACGACTAGGGTTTGTGGAAGCTTGGTGACGGCTAGGGTTTGTGGAAATTTGGCTCTGATACCATGTAGAAATTAGTTTATTATTTTATTGATTGTCTCATTGGCATTATATAGCCTTACAGTCATTAATACAATGATCTCAATCATTATGACAATAATCTCATAATGGAATATCCTGTGACATATTCTGGCATCCCAAATATGTCCTCAGGATATTCTCATGTGCTTATACTATACTTAAATATGACACCCAACATACCATATCAACAGAAACATATACAAGACCAAACATATCATTGGTGGATACAAACATATACGGGTCTTTTCTTTCTTTTTGTCCAGAATGAACCTCTAAATTGAACTTTATTATTACTTCTTTAACTGTAAATGTTTCTTCTATTGATCTACCTCACAGGAGATTTTGGTTGATATTGCACCTAAATGCCTCTCCATCTCTGTTACTTGCTTACTTATGATCAATAAACTAAATGACTTAGTTGGTAGTCAAATGCACCTTGAAATTTCAAGGTATTAGTAGAGGAATTTCAATTGAATTCTTGAATAAGAATTCAACTGGACAAAATCCTAACTCACCTTTACTGAACAATATGACAATAGAACTTGGGTACAGAGATTGGTCAGAGATAAGATATGCGCATTCATAATGATGTCAAAATAAAACTTAGAAAGAGTAATAAAATAATTTATTGAAATAGTATAAATGGTACTTTTCATTTTATAATTATTACTAAATAAATAATGTTCAAAAAAATACTTATTCAGTGAGGTCATATGCAGATTTCTAATACAGAAGGATTACTCTATTCGGTGTATATCAACAGCCCTCACTTCAGATGGATCCAAGATTTTAGTGGCTATGCTAAGTTGATGACAATTGTAGCAGGAAACAATGGTCGCCTGTATGTCCTATTCCCAGGAATGTCTTCACTTATGGCACTAGACGTTTCTACTGGCAATGTTCTATGGAAAAATGATGTTGGTCCCTTGAGTACTGATCGAAGCTTGCCTATTGTTGATTCCAATGGTTAGTTCTGTTTCAGCAAACTTGCGCTCATTGGCTTTTGAAAGATGTTCTGTTTTTTGAATGATACATTTTCTCTTACAAGGTTGGATATCCATTGGTTCTTTGGATGGATTCTTGTATTCATTCTCGCCAACAGGGGAACTGAAGAAATCCCTTGAACTAACTGCCACTGATTCGGTGATCCAAGTTAGCCCCATCTTGGATTGCTCAGGGTTCGGAGTTTATATCTCTCAAACTCTGATGGAAGCCAAGTCGACTCAAACTATTAGTAACTATACTTACATATCAGCGATGAAGCCAATAGACACTCTTTTTACTCTGTTGACTCCAGCCACTGGAACAATTTATTGGAGAGGGAAGTACAGTGGTAAATATTTTTCACATTAAGCACACCGACGTTAAATTGACTTCAAATTATTTGCATTTGATTCTGATACTCTTTATTGACCTATTAGGTGAAGTTTCATCTCTGGTATCAAAGAGTGATCTACGCCATTTTGCACCGGATGACAGAATTATTCTCCTATTTCTTGCTTCAGCAAGTAAGGGATCCATCATGTTCTATAGTGTATATACTGTGGTCTTTTGTTCTACAAGAAACAGAGTTGCATATAGCTACCCGAAAGAACTGTGCACTTACACCCGAAAGAACTGCATGTCGCTCTAATTTGAATTGACAATTGCAGAAACCTGAAACCATAGATGCATGCATATCTATGAGATATTTCATGTTAAACCATACTACTAGTTGATTTAGTTCTCCAAAATGAGGTGAACTGGTATATCATATGTTACATAGGACAACAAAGCTTAATGGAAGAAAATAATTCAAGTAACCGATCCCAAAATTTTGGATTAAAGGCTTGGATGTGGTAAACTGATGGTGAACCATGTAATTTGTAAATCAACAATTTATGGAGTAGATAGTTCATGAGAGTGTCACTGACTCACTATGTAAGATGAACAGTTCAACTCATCCAAATAATAGGCTCTCCATGTTAACAATCCTGTAAATGTATCAGCGTGAGGCAATGATCATGTTAAATTATAATTTGAAGTCCAATAGAAACAAGCTGCCAAGAGCCAACCAATCTTATAAATGATCAGTTATGAAACCTGTCCACGAGTAGATGAAGTAATTAAGAAAATTGGTCGACATTTAGAGGTCAATTCCTTTTACTTTATTCTTTTTGGGAGAAATGTTTAGAAGTCAATTTCATGTGGGCAAAGACGGACGCAGGAATTTAAGAGAGGGAGGTCAACCTCAAATGTAAAGAAAGTCCAAAAATAAAATCACAGATGCTTCCTAGTTGCAACAAGTATCCAATTTACAATGTTCTGTAAACATTTTTTTAGTTGCAACAGTGTCCAATGTTCCTTTCTTTATCAATTCAAATTCTATTTCAAAGCAATTCTAATTTCAAGTCTTACTGCTTACTAGTTGCAGCAAAAGTGTATAAATATAATTTCACTGCTATTGCATTTTTAGTGGGGTCAGTTGACCCAACTCGACCCCTTCTATGTCCGCCCCTGCATGTGGGTAACCCTTTTCTTCTATTTTTGCAGGAATTGGGAGCCGTCTACCATGTTACACTGCTCGTAATAACCTACATTCACAATTATATCATGTTGACTACTTTCGTACTTAAGACTTACAAAAACCCTTATTTCACAGCATATTTTCTTCTAACAGGTCAAAAAATTTCTTGGACCTGCTCACAAGTGAAACCTAAGGCTAGTGAAATTTACACAAGTGAGTTACCACACACTTTTTGCTCTCTTCTGTTTATGATCTCTTTGTCGTCGTCTTATACTTGTACATTTGTCTGTATTAGGCAACGAGGGAGCAATTTTACTGCTGTTATTATTCCAGTTTGTGGTATTAGTGATTCTAGCTGTGTCTGTCCGGTTTTGTTGCATATTCTGGAGGAAGAAGAAGCTTCAGGACCATGGGCTCATGGGATTCCTTGAGAAGAGGGTAAGCTCATCAATGGGAGTTATTAGCAATCAGTTATGTACTTAAAAACATCGCGTTAGCTGATCCTGTAAGTACTTACACTCATAAGCATATGTACGATGATTCATTACCATATGCCTTAAGAATACATAAAAACATCAAGGTGAACCTACCAAAAAAAAACCAGCAAAAAACTTAATATAATCTTCCACAATGATCCCCTATATATTTTCGTTAATTTTGATTTTTCCATAACAATATACATCGGAAAAGAGAGGGAAAAAAAAAATCCATAATATATGGAGACTGGATTTGGAACCAATACCATACTACAGATAGTAACCCTTAGCCTAAGAGTATAGGCTCTGGACCTTGTAACACAGCCTATAATACGATGACCATATATATAATTAGGCCAATGCTAAGCGCAATACAAAACTTGTTAAGGGGTATTACAATTTCTACACTCCTGGACTACAAGTCATGTGCATATCCAGGACCGCTATAGACCCAAAATTTTGGTAGTCCTGTAGACAGAATGAATGATCTCGGAGCTAGAATTTTGACAGTCCTAAGCACACAGCCTACCAAAATTTATGCAGTACACAAGAGTGCATAAATGGTAATAGCTCTCAACAACAAATGAAGCGCCCTTAGCATTGTGGCCTATAATTAAGCTCTGAAGGTTACAAGTATAGCATATATTTCCTTTGTCATTTGCATCCTTGCCTTGAATGTGACTGACTATTAATTCTTTGATCTCCTTTGTCCCTGGCAGAAGTTTCTCCATAACAGGAAGAAAACATTGAACAGAATGATCTCTGAGCTAGAAGAGAAGGCTGCAGAGGAGTCCACAAGCCACGAAGCCTTGGAAGAACTGGGAGACATAGTCCGGGCAAAGGAAGGAGTAGAGAGGAAACTGTCCTCCTGTTACAGTCTAGGCAGTGACCACTTCTCCAGTTTGCCGGTGCACGATGGCAACAGGACCAAGAGCCACTCGTTTCATAGTGCAAGGAAGGGGAGTTTTACCATCTTTAGCGCGCTTAGCGACAGTTCAACCTCAGCAGAGAGCAGCAGCAACGCGGAGCTGAAAATGAAAGGCAAACAAGTGGTGGAAATGTCTACGGACCGAGCTTGCATTCAAGACGGGAATGAAGGGGTGGGAAGGAGGAGAATGTGGTTGAAGAGGAGGAGGAGGACGTCGTCTTCTTCGACCAACTAGAATGGGAAATCCGCTGCCAGTTACATGTATATATATACCACTTACATTGATGGATAGCTAGGAGTTGTGTTAATACCATAGTTTGCAGTATTGGCCGATACCAATGCAGTTTGGCATGTCTCGTTTCAATATTGACCGATATTCGATTCTGACCGATACTGACATTATGGATTTCTTTTTCGGTCAATTTAGCCACACACAAAAAAAAAATCCAATCAACAAGGGTGTAGAAGCATAATAAGGCTGTAAAAATATGTAAAAGAAGTAAATTTGACTATAGTATGTAAACCAATCGGTGGGGTGGCTACTATTTCATTGATTTTTAGAACTATTAAAAAACAACATTGTAAATATTTATTATGTCTAAATGTATAAAATGTATTTTTTAAAATGGTTCGGTTCATATATCGATACTGGGAATCTTGGTTAATACTTGATATTTGCAAACAAGGTGGACATGATTTTGCTGAAGAATACTCTAGCAAGCTTCGGTCGTACGTGCAGCAATCATTTGCAGAAAACGAGACTGTGAAACAAATTTATGGGGAGTTAATTAAATCTGAATATTTGGAAGTTGCAACCACCTCCTTGGAAAACATCAGTGGCATATGTTGGCCATGTGGTCTATGTTGAAGGAAGTGAACTAGCTAGCTAGGAATTAAGTGATGTTTCAAAGAGTTATAATGAGAAAGAGTGTCTATGTGTAGCCACTGAGCAGAATTTTCGTCTCCACCTCCTCTTCTCATTAGATTCTTCAAGAGTATGCGTGCAATGTGGACAATCATGGGCTCGGCACCGAGGCTGTGTGGAATCTGATGCATGCAACAGCCTGAGCAAGCCTTTGAAGCTTTGGTGTCATCACACACACACTCTAGCAATGCCAGGCCTTAATTGAGTACAAACCTTTGTGGAGTCTTATCCAGGGCCGGTCCGGGAGGATGGATTGTCCTAGTCGAAGCTAAATTTGGTTGTTCCTTATCCTAGATTTCAGAAGAAAATATCAAAAAAAAAAATTGATGGTGAGTGGGGTTGACAGCAGAATCGAAGTCTACGGTTCTGACAACACAGACATGGTGGATTGCTAGCTCGACTGACAGAGAGGAGTTGGGGTGGACCACGAAGGCTCTATTGACGAAGAGGTAGGGACTTAGGAGTCTGAAGGGTTGTCCAAGTCGGATGGCTTGTCCGGCTTATCGCAGGGCCGACTCTGGTCTTTTGCATGAATCTTGAGGTAAAGGCGGGAGACTGATGCATAAGAATGTTATATATATAACTCACAAATAATTAGTAAGTTTTTCCGTGGCATCGAATTCATCCGGTCAGAATTTCATGATTCCAACTTACCGTGTGATGAGTTAGGAGACTTTGACACACACATATAGTTACGTTTACGTGTGTTGTACGTAACCAAAAAAAAATATTATTATTTGAAAATTTAGATAAAAATTAAAACTATATTAGAATATTTTAAATATTATTTGAATATATGTTAATTATGATTTATTATAAATATGTTTTTAGGATTTTGGATATGTGTTTAAGATAGATAATACCATTTAGTTAGTTTAAATATAATTTAAATATTAGATATATTTTAGAATTTATTATATATTCACGTAGACAGAAGGATGTTAGGTTTAATTTTTTTTTAAATCTACAACTACGTGAAGAAAGAATGTGTACGCAGGGGTGGGTGGGGTGCACCCCAAAAATAAATTTAAACTTCTTTTTCCATATAAATTTTTATTTTTTATTTTTTTTATATAGGTTAGTCTACTTCTAGCCCACTCAAATTTATGGTAACTCATCCTATCTGCAGTTTCTGGGTCCGCCCATGCGTTTACGAAGATAATTTTTTTAAAATAATTGATGATATACATGCGAATTAGATGGCTCATTTCTAAGACATTTTTAAACCGCATTGTAATTTCATTTCTTAAGATTCACGTATATTTTTCGAAATAGCAGTCGTTTGGATTATTATTTTTTGACCATTCAAATTAAATTTTTAAAATATTCAATTTTTTTCAAAATTATGATATAATATGAATGATAATATAAGACAATCAAACTACTCTATTTCGAAATACTTAAGAATAGAGATCCGATTCCTATGTGAAAGGGAAATGCTAGCTTACGATTAGATGGCTGATTTTAGCATGCACATTTAGTCCTCATATAATGGATTAAAGTTTGCGTGCAATTAAACACCTCTTCTTTATTCCAAATCACCAATAATTCATCCGCAAAAGTATCCACTCCCACTTATTATGGACCACAAACTATGATTAGTATAGGAAAATGTTCGTTTTTGTTTTATTTTTATCCATGCGTTGGGATGAGGAACAGAAAGATCACAGTATATAGATAATGTGAGTGATTTTCTTTACTATCAGTCTTTGCTTCTGCACGTATGTCGTCACAAACAGTATCAGGAGAACTGGTATTTACATGGCTAAATGTGCATTAGCCTTTCGGACTGGGCTGGGCTGGGCTGGGCTGGACTTTAAGGATTTTGTACAACTTATCCCAAAAATTAATCCGAGAGTCAAATTGATTGTTTAAGTTTAGCTGTAATTAGCGTTCGCACCATTGAAATGAAATTAGGAGATTTTGCGCGTGTATGTCGTCACAAACAGTATCAGTGACGATAGATGTTTGTAGGTGTAGTTGAAAAGCCGCTAAAAAGTGTTCGTGATCAGAAAAAGCAACATTACCAGCAAGTATCCCTAGAGAAAACATCATGATCAGGAGAACCAACTTTTTCTTAATTAAATACAGGGACAGGACCATGGCCACCCTCTATCCAAATGTCACCTACTACTATGAAATAGTAAATCTCCAAGTTTATATGTATAACTTAGCTTTGTTTTTGTAAAATCCAGGTTCTAATAAACACTAATTAGCCCTATAGTGTATTATTACATATTGTGTTAAGAAGCTTCAAATTTTTTTCGAAAAATTTCGCTGAGAGCATTAAAATATAAAATATTTACAATCAAAGCATTATATTTTCAAAATTTACATTCAGAGCATCAAAACGTCCTTTCTAAGGACGTTTTATGCTTTTCGTTAGATTTCCGTTAGCTTTTCGTTAACTCTTTCGTCGAAAAACGTCCTTTGGAAGGACGTTTTTTCTAGAAAAAAAACCTTCCTAGGACCGTTTTCCCTCTCCCGCTTCTCTCCGCTCCTCTCTCTCTCTCATCACTTGACCAGGTGAAGCACCTCGAGGTCGGCGCAAGCCGAGAGGGCGTACAGCCCGCGATCGGTGACCTGCAGCATCTCGAGATGGATCTCAATGATCTTCGGGACCTTCTCGGCCTTCTCGACGAGGAGGCGATCCCAGTCGCCGGAGCAGCGGAAGAGCTTGAGGGTCCTGAGGTTGGGCGCTCCAGTGATGATCGGGCCGAAGCACTGTCCATTGTATAGCTCTGAATATAAATTTTGAAAGAGTTAACGAAAAGTTAACGAAGATCTAACGAAAAGTATAAAACGTCCTTAGAAAGGGCGTTTTGATGCTCTGAATATAAAATTTGAAAATATAATGCTTTGATTGTAAATATTTCATATTTTAATGCTCTAAGCGAATTTTTTCGATGTTTTTAAAAAGAAATGAATGATATCGTGCACAAAATATTTTGCTTCTATAAAATAAAGATTGACTAAATTGCTAACTTGATATCCTCAACTATCCACACCTCGCCCGCTACTGCCGTCCTCGCTCCCCACCGGAGAGAGTGGGAGGGATCGCCGAAGAGAGAGGGAAGGGAAGGGGACAGAGGTATTTTTGAAAATTTATTTTTTCAGGATACGAACTTAAAAAATATTCAATAGTTAATGGCATCAAGTTGCAATTTAGCCTATAAAAGAAAAGAAAAAAAAAGTTCTAATGACCCTCAATATCTAACCGAGGAATACTGAGAAAATCTTCCATTGTAATATTGAAAACTTGGTCCATGAAACATCAAACAACATAGATAACCTTACTCTTCTCTTTATCTCCCCGCAAAACAAAAACATATCTAAAAAGTGTTCAACGCATTACATAGCCCATCTACACTTTATCATCCCCGAGATGCCTACGATACGGAGACAGATACAATACAGACACGGACACGGATACGAACATAATTGATGTCCATTTCCACTACATGGACTGGAAGAAAAACAAGGAATAACTGTACTATTGCACAGTAAGTAGAGATGAATTTTGTGAATGATCAGACTCTGAGCAAGTAAAGACTGAACTCCGGGCCGGAGTTCCCGTCCGGGTTCATCATGTAGAAGGCCTCCGAGTCCCTCGAGCCGAGCACCCTCTCGAACCTGGCCCTCATGTACATCATCTCGCCGAGGTGCGCGTGGGCCCCGACCCCGGGGAGCACCCCGGCCCCCATCGTGACCGGCTCGACCGCCTTCAGCACCCTCGACTCCTCCGCTCCGCACGCGCGCCGCTCCGCGAAGCCGCACTTCATCCCGTTGCAGTACGCCCTCCAGTGCACCTCCTCGGCGAGGCTGATCTTCCTGGCCGTGGCCGCCGCGCGGTCGCACTCGAGCGCGATCCGGACGAGCCCCGACGCCATCTCTCTGACCAGCGTGGCGGTCGGCATTGCCAGCTCTATCAGCAGTGTCGGCGCGGACTTGGGGTCGGGCTGGAAGGCTAGGTGCACGTGGCCGCGCCGCTGCCCGAAGAGGGTCCCGCAGACGCGGCTCGGGCGACGGGCTCTTCCCACGAAGGCGGCGACGAGAGCTGACTTGAACTTGGAGAGGGAAGAATCGTGATTCTCCTTCTCCTTCTTCTTCTTCTGATGATTATTATTATTATAGTTGGCATCGGCATCCCCGGAAGTGAATTTGAATTGCTTCGTGTCTTCCTCACTACCTCCTTCTCCTTCTTCTTCTCCGTGTTCTTTGTTCACCACCTTCTCTATTATCTTCTGGAAGTGTCTCCTGGAGAAGGAGAAGGAGGACTCATGGGGGCTTCTTGCTGCCATGATGGTCTTCATTGGTAATAAGAGAGAGCTAGAGATGGAATGAGGACACGATGCGTGGAGAGAGTAATATATATATATATATATATAAGAGTGAGGATATGTGTGTGTATATGCATGGATGGTCTTTTTATTCCTTCATGCAGAGAAAGAAAGAAAGAAAGAAAGAGAGCTTGATCTTCTCTACTGCTGTTTGGTGTAGGCTCAGTGGGTGGCACTGGCAGTATGAGAATCCTGACTCATGCAGCAGGGAGATGAGCTGACCCACCTAACTATCCATCAACAATACAAAGTCTACTTTTATTACTATTTGCATTTTTAAGTACCTCCAACATTCATGTCATATTCTTATTCGTTAACTTCTTCTTGGCCCAGTGCCAAGGTTAAGGTTAAGGTCATCTCTGTTAACTTGATACAAGCGCCGCCTGTGGTGTTAGATTGTCCTACTCGAAACTTATTTTAATTTTTCTTTGACATTAGAGACATAAATATAAATTTAAGCTAAATTTATACTAGACCGACCCTAAAATAAAAACCAGATGGCACAGAGAGTTGAGTTGCCCTATGGAGAAGATTGTTTAAATCGAAAGTTTTGCCAAACTTACCAATGGTTTGAATTATTTGTATCACCTCTCATTATTAATTTATAATTCTATTTTCTTCCTTTTTTTTTATTATTTCAATTATTTTATTTCATCCATTTATTAAGTATTATTTGTATTTTGAGATATTTTAGCAAATATTTTTATTCTTTATACGCAACAGTAAAAAAATTAAGATATACCTTCTACTATTTTAACCAATTTTTTTTTTTTTTTGCATAGAAATTGAGGTATTAGTTAAAAAAATAGTGAAGGTATATACTAGTTTTAACTTTTAGAATGGAAACATTTGCTAAAATATCCCTTATATTTACCACCATTACTAAACATCAACTCTTGGAAAATGTAAGTAGTAGCAATAAAACAAAAAATTGAGAAAAAAATTAAGTTAGAAATTAGTAAGAAAAATAAACGAATTTTTTCAAATAAAGTAATAAATTTTCGGATAATTGCGAGAAAGGGGAGAAGTTCTGACAAATGGCACATGGGGGGTGTCACGACCCGCACCCGGAAATTCGGGCACGAGTGCGTGGGTACGTCCAGCCTACGCCGCAGAATCGGCGGTAGTACGCTGTCTAGGTCAAATCCATATTTACTAACTAATCTAGCTCATTCACAAATAATGAAATAGGCAAGACAATAACAGGAAAGAATACTGAGATTTCAAATGAAATAAATGTGACAACAGATCAAATGTTTAATACAGAATCCAGAATGAAATCGGGGACAAACCCGATTACTAAGATAAGGAGCAAAAAATAAAATAGCTACTGCTAACTACTCTGCAGAAGTAGTCTCCTGTGTGGGAACAGGCTCCACAACTGCATCACCTGCTGCCTCATAGGGGCCATAAAAGGTGGGGGCATAATCCTCATCATCGCCTAAAACAACGGATCCAGTCAGGAAAGGAGCAAAGTACACAATGCACAACAAGATTTAAACTAAATATTTGTGACAAGAAGAAAAGAACTGACTAAGCATCATGTTGAGAATAAGCTTAAATAAGTAATAATAATAACTAAGAGTTTAACACTAAAAAAAACCAGGAATATAAGTAAGACAAGATTAATTGCTATAAACCAGGAATATGAGTAAATCAGGAATAACAGGAAAATATAACTGTGACAAGACAACGGGAACTGCAACAAGACAAGAACTATTGTGTGTGAACTTGTGTAGTTAGAATACATAGTTGGCATGTAGGGGCTTATAAAGCTAATAAGGCCGTCATAGACGACTAGCAACCAGGAATAATCAAGTATAAGGCTGATGGTACATTCACGCACCAACAGCTAGCAACAATAGGGGGAAGGGTAAACTACATGCCTCCTAGTATTCTCCCACCCGACATGAAAAATAAGACATGAACTCCAATATTCAAGATATGAAATACAGTGTTCTAGCACTACGTGTAATCATCAATGGTACATGTAAGGCAGGGAATTAACTATCACAATATAAAGATTAAACTTGAAGTGCAGGTACTTGCCTGTTGTTTGGATCTGATTAATATGGTTCTTGGGAAAAATTCTAGAGATGAGTCCAGATGCTGAAATAGACATTACCATCATGCTCAGAAGATGTCAAATAGCTAGAAACGCCTGTCATTGGGTCCAATTTGGAGACAAGGACAAAAACGGCAGTTTCGGGTCAAAACGGGGTCCACCGGTGGGCCCGCTTTGCACCGAAAAACGTGTCCGGGTTAAAGGTCTCCAAATTCACCAAACTTAGTGTCAACAGGTCAGGAACGCTGATACGAACTCAACAGAACTTCCAGATTTGGATTCCGATAAGCCGAACACAAAATCGCCCGTCGAGCGGGGCCTGTGGGGCCCACGACACGCGATTTCGTCAACGTTCTCAGAATCGAACCAAACTTGACCCACAGGACCAGCGTATCGCTACGAGTCCGATGGCGCAAGTTTCGTCTCGATCCGACGTGTGTGCACGAAGTTAGGATAAATTGCAGAAAAGGCGGATACGGGACGATGTCCGCGGATACGCGTTGATTCCGGTGTGCACGCACACCCGAATCAGCTTCCACGAAATCTCACACGTCCGTATCGACGATGCGTACGTATCTGTGAAGACCACACGCGACCAAGTCGTCCCGTTTGGCGGGGCGTACTCAGTTCCGGGGTGAAACAGGGTCTGGTTTTTCCTGTTTTTGGATCGCGGTGTGCGATCACCACAGGACGCGATGTCCCGAACAGTTTGTCCGGACACCGAGAGGGTCATACATGCTTCACAACGCAATTTACGGAATTAAAAACGGGACAGCGAGGAGAAAGTTACACGTACCTGAACCGGGCTCGAGAAATTGAGATTTCTCGTGTCCGTGTCGTGTCCGACACGTGTCGACACGATTTGGGAATTAGGGTTAGGGTTTCTGGACTTCAGGCGGAGGGCCGGCCGGAGGAGGGCTGAGACGGGGCGGTGCTGGCCGGAGGCGGCCGGGGAAGCCGAGGCGAGCTGGGCGGAGGCATGGCGGAGGCACGGCGGCCGGCTCGGGGCGGCTGGGAGAGCTGCGGAGCTGGGTCGGTCGCTGGGGGAGAGAGGAAGGAGGGGGAGAGGGCCGGGGCAGCACGGCGAGGCGAGGCGGCCGGGTGGCTCTGGCAGCGGCTGGGGAAGGCGGTGGCGGGAAGTCCGGTGGGGGTTCGTGGTGGCCGGGGGGTTTCGGTGGGGGAGATTTATAGGCTGAAGGAGGCGCTGGTTCAGCCGGAGATGGCGGAGGGAGAGGGGGATCGTGGCGGCGTGGCCGGCCGCGGAGGATGCGGGGAGTCGTGTGGGCTGGCCGCCAGAGGCGGCGGAAGACGCGGCCACGCGGGGGGGGGACAGGGTCGTGGGCTGGCTGGGCAGTCGGGTCGGGCAGGCGGGTCGGGTCTGACCGACCCGGATGGCTGATGGGCCGGGCTGGGGGCTGCGGGCCGAAATGGGCTGGGCCGGTATCAGAAATAATAATAGATAAAAATAATAATAATAATAATAATAATAATAATAATAATAATAATTAAATAATTAATTAACAAATAAATAAATAAATAGTTTTTAGGTAATAAAAAAATAGGTCCGGGGTCCAATAAATTCCAGAAAAATTGCCCTAAGTCCAGTTTTTCATTTTACACCCAAAAATATTATTTACATAATATTTTAATGTTGTTTAATATCAATTAAAAATTATGTAATAATTCAAAACCCTGATTTTAATTTCAGAAAATTCTCAGAAAATTCCAGAAAATTGTGAAAAATCCTAATTTTAATATTTTTGAAAAATCAGGGGCTTACAAGTGTTTAGATATATATATATGTATATGAGTTTGAGTTTGTGTGTATATATGTATATATATTTATATATATATGTATGAGTGTTTGTGTGGTTGTGTGTTTGTGAGAGTGTGTGCTAGTGTGTGAGAGAGTGTGTGTGTGAGGGTGTGTGAGAGTGAGTGTGTGTGAGGGTATATATATATATATGTTTGAGTGTGTGTGTATATATATAGTTTTATATATATATATGTATATAGGTGTGTGTGTCTGTGTGTGTGATTGTGTTTGTGTTTGTGTGTGTGCGTGTGCTTGTGGGGTTGTCGAGGCGGCTGTGCAGCGGGGTGCACAGCAGAACAGCACAGCGGGGCGGCCGCTGCAGCGTGCAGCGCGGCGAGCAGCGCAGCAGAACAGCCGCTGCAGCAGCCAGCAGGGCGCTGCAGCCGCCGCGGCAGCAGCTCGCTCGAGCGCAGCAGCAGCAGGCGCTGCAGGCGCCGCGAAGCGCCGCGGCAGCAGTTCGCTCGAGCGCAGCAGCAGCTGGCTCGAGCGCAGCAGCATCGCAGCAGAAAAGCAGCAGCAGCAGTAAAAAGCAGTAGCAACAACAGTTTTAAGCCGCAGCAACAGCTAGCAGCGTATTGCATTGGCGTGTAGCGAGTGAGAGAGAGAGATATAGATATATGTTTATCTATATAGATAGATATAAGATGGATAGATAGATATAACTAAAGATAGATAGGTAGATGTATAGATAGTTAGAGAGATAGATAGATAGGTAGATTGAAAGATATATAGATACATAGTTAGATAAATAGATACATAGATAGATGGATGCCTAGGTAGATAGATAAATAGATAGGTAGATATCTAGAATAGATAAATAGTTAGATAGAATTTTAGTTAGATATATACATAGATATAGATAGATTGATATATAGCTAGATAGATATTAGATAGATAGATACTAGATAGTTAGATAGATAGTTAGTTAGATAGATACTAGATAGATACTAGATAAATAGATAAATAGGTATTAGATAGAAAGATACATGAATAGGTAGATAGATATCTAGGTAAATGGATATCTATATAGATAGTTATATAGTTAGATAGGTAAATATCTGATATATATATATATATATATATATATATATATATATATATATATATATATATATATATATATATATATATATATATATATATATATCTATAGATATCTAGAGAGAGAGAGAGAGAGATTTATAAATAGATATACATATAGCTAGGTAGATAGTTTAGATATCTAAGATATATATATCTATATACCTATAGTAATATATATGTATAGGTAAGGTAAGGTATTGGGTATATATATATAGGTATATGCCTATATGTATTAGATATCTATATTTTAGCCTAGATTATAGCTAGATATATATGTTTATGCATAGTTAGCTAGTTAGAGGGGTAGTCGGGTTGAGTTTAGAGCGGTATCTCAATACCTTGAGATACCGAGGTATCTCAATACCTTAAGATAACCAAAGTATTGAGTTTCGAGCGGGGTATTTGAGAAATAGCCTAAGAATAGTATTGGAGTATTTTTTATATGCTTGTGTATATATTTACGCGTGCTAGCATAGGTTTTAGCGGGTTTAGGCGGGTGCGTAGCCTAGGTTGAGGTATCGGATACCGAGGGTATCCCGGTATCTCAAGGAGGCGAGTTTGTGAGTTTTCTAGCTTAATGACCTCGGTTTGACCTAGAATTTCAGGAGCACCCTAGTTTGACCTAGACTTGACCGTAGTTGACTCGGTTGACCGCCAAAGTCAACTTTTGACCTAGTTTTGACCTAGAGTTGACTTTTTGGACTCCGAGTTGACTTTTTGACCCAGATTTCACCGGTTTGACCCGTTTGACCTAGAACGACCCTAGAAGCCTATTTTTAGTTATTTTATATCGGTTTAACTTATTAGAACCCTGTTTAACCTTGCTTTTCGCTTTAGATCCTTGCGACACCAGTTCGGATCACCAGTTGCTCAGGACGTCAGGCGAGTACATTCTCTGATAGTTTTCATTATCTGATGATTATTATAATTCAGCTTCTAGTATAGTATCATCTGATTTTTCTGGCACAACACGAGACACAGACTGGTATTTCTGGATTCATTTACTTGCGACACGTACATTTCATGTTTCTGGCCTCTATTCTGGAATCACTACTGGCATCACCTACAGGCATTATTCATGTTCAGGCTGGACTCATCTTGATTTGCGTGTCGGGTCTTGGATCCGCTTGTATTAGTCGGGCGGAGAAATACTCGAGTAGACATGTAAACATTCTCATCTGGAATCATCAGGAATCACTCCCTCTGGTCTAATCTGGAATGATAGCAGCCGCGCACCCAGTGCGCGGTGAGCCGTACTTACCCCTAACCGTTTACATGTCGAAACAAGTATTTCAAAGACACCGAGTTCATTCTTTATAGTCTGGACTCACTTGCATTCTTGTTGGTCTCAATTACATGTTTCTGGACTTGACTCACTACATGTTTTTCATGCTGGGCTCACTACACGTTCATGTGCACGGACTTGATCTTAGCTTAGATTTATTGTATCTTGCAGTTATTACTATCTTGCTCTGATATCCATGCATCTTTACCTTTATACACCAGTGATTTATATATTTCTTGTTTCATACTTGCTTCATTCTTCTTGCTACTTGCTATAACTGTTTTATAGTTTTTATCATTTAAATGGAACTGCTGTTAGAGATGTACTTGCTCCAGTCCTGACTGGACATATTTTTCAGAGTATCCGGAGGAGTGGTGTCCGACGTTTTATGGACCTGAGCCTGTCGATGGTGCAGACAGGAACCCTCTAGTTTAGGAGTGATTTCCGGGTTGGTAGCCGGGATCACTAGGACCTTGTTGTTTTTATTAGCTTTTAGCACCGAATTTGTCTCCGGTTTTGGTTTGAGACCTTGTTTGTATATTATTTTTGGATGATGTACTATTATTATTGATGTTGTGGTTGTTGTAGTAGTTGTTGTTGGTTAGACTTTGGAGTTGTTAGTCTTCTTTGTTATCTTACCGTGCTTAGATTCGTGATTGAGTACTTGAGATTATCATTATGATATTGCTCCTCCGTTTGGAGTTGAGATCTTGACAGGTTTATATATTGATTGCGTGGTTGCCCTCCGTTTTGGAGAGGTCATGGCAGATTTTTGTGAGTTATCT
Source organism: Iris macrosiphon (assembly GCA_036927795.1). Lineage (NCBI taxonomy): Eukaryota > Viridiplantae > Streptophyta > Magnoliopsida > Asparagales > Iridaceae > Iris > Iris macrosiphon. Next base: position 157,847,048 of record JAYESA010000016.1, read on the forward strand.
AGATAGTTGACCTAGACAGCGTTCTACCGCCGATGCTGCGGCGTAGGCTGGACGTACCCACGACTCATGTCCGATTTTTCGGGTGCGGGTCGTGACAAGAATCACCTAGAAATATTAGCTATTGATAGTTATAAGTTTGAAATAATAGACCGTGCAACAAGTAGAACCTATATTGTTAATATAACCGACAGATCTTTTATCTGTTTTAGATGGTACCATACTTATATACCATGTATACATGCATATTTTGTTTATAGATATTGCAATATTAATATTGATAGTTTTTATCCTGCAGTATTTTCGACGAAAATCTTGAGAAGTGTATACGCACCAAAAATGGAGCCAATTCCATTTTCCTACAAGATCCAAGCTCCTTTGGTTAGAGGAGAAATTGGAGTACCAAATATACAAACCGAAGAAGTTGTACTAGTCAACCGAGAGAGTAAAATAGAATTGTTCAATACAAACTTAAAGGTAATGAAAGTCTACTTAAGAATTTTTCAATACAACCGAAGATGATGAAAGTCTACTTAAGAATTGTTCAATACCCAAACATTGCAATCAAACATTGTTACAAATCATACAAATATTGTAATCAAACATTGTTACAAATCATCTACTCATCCTCCTCCTCGTCTTGCTGAGTTTGGGTAGGCATCGGTGCTGATGGAGTCGGAAAAAACTGTGTGAATATTTGGTAGCTTTCATCGCCAGCAGTCTCGTGACTAAGGCCCGCTCCAGCATACTGGTGAATAGGTCCCTCTGCACCATCCCTCCTACGACGACGAGAGTGTCTATGTCGTACAAAGCCGGTCGGATAGTCTGGTGGAAGACGTGATTGTACTGGAGGCATTTCAGGTTCCCGCCCAATACCTAGATGATCAACACGAGTCACAAGTTCCTCCATAATAAATCGACTTTGTGGGGGAAGGTTTATCTCAGGTTGTTGTAAATATTGTTGGTATACACCACTCTGAAATATAAAAGATGTAAATTAATATTTTTATCATATTTATGTATATGTAATTTTTAAAGTGTAATGAAGTCATGTCAAATTATGAATGCCATCGACAAAAGCACGCAAAGAAGAATCATTTACGGATTTACTCTTGAACCTTTGCTCCTCCTATTGGTAAACTCGGTTGCTCATAAGAGGGCATCCCCACCATTGGCTATAGTCCAGGTTACCAATGTTTGCATAATGTAAACAAAATTTTAGCAAACTATTTACATTAAATCAATACGAATAATGAGTAACTTAGAACTTACATTCCTCAGCAGATCTTAATCCGGGAGACATGTCCCCCACACTATAATTCTCGAACCGATTATTCCAATCAGCAACGAGACCAATGATTCGTTGTATTGCATTTGCTGCCTCATAACCGACAGTCGGTGGATCATCGAAAATTATTTGACACGATATATATAGTGGAATCCAAAGGATTCCACCAAAGTCTTTTGGACAGTATTTAGCTCCCACGTACGATAATTTCTTTCGGTCCGCTAATGTACATGAATCTGGGTTCGTAAATCAAGATCATGGTCGTATAACTATAAAAAATATATGCATTATATTTTGTGTGTAAATTACTTAACTTGCAAACTTATAATTTAAAAAATTATCTCTCCAGTAAATATCCGACTAGATATGTGGTCTTCACGTTGCTTAATAATAAGGTCGGTAGTCGGTCCACCGGAAATACGACCGTCATTTTAGTTAGCCATCTACAAAAAAAAATTAACTGTGATCATTTACGACTAAAATATAATAAATCTGTCAACGATTTAAAAATTATCACAAATAATATGTTTACTTACATTAGATTTTTGGGTTATTTTTTTTCAGTTGATCTTGCTGCTTGCAGACAGCGAAGTGGGGGAGAAGAGAGTGCCGTGAGATTGTGGTGAGGAGGAGGAGGAGGAGTTGGGGGCTTATTTATAGGAAAAGTGGGATCTTTTGGAGGGAGGGGAGGGGAGGGGAGGGGGAGAAGTTGAGGGGGGGGAGGGGGGTCTCCGAGGGAGAAGGGAGGGATCTCCGAGGGAGGAGAGGGTATCTGAGGGAGAGGGGGGAGGGGGCCTTCGAGGCGTGTGTTACAGCCGCATGGCCCGCCAACTGAGTTGGCGAACGTGTCCAGAGCCAGCCAACTGAGTTAGCGATTTCTTCTCGGACTTTGGGCACCGCCAACTTAGTTGGCGAGTTGTCTCACTCCCTACCATTACCAATAATTTCTTCTTTTTTCCGCAATTATGCAAAAATCTATTACTTTATCCAAAATAAAAAATAAAAATAAATACAAATAACACTTTTTACCTCCATCCCTGTTTACTTTTATAGGGTGTCACTGTCTGCAGTCGCCACAGTGGAAGCACCAGTCCTCCGTGTCTCTGTCCTCAATGGCACCCACTCACTGCAGCACCGGTAGCAAAATATTATCATTTTATAGGAAGACAAAATGATAATTCTATTCAGGACAGCAAAATATTCATAGAAATAGTGCATGCAAAAGAGAATGTTGAAGGCGTTCGAAGACAAATTAAATTAGCCTTCCTATTTTATTATTAGTCAGATATTTTACTCAAGACGTGATACAGCACAGCATCCAGGAAAGTAAACAGAGGCAAACCTATAGCTTTGACTGTGCTTGCTTGGGTTGGCTGCATTGGAAACAGCAGAGACAGAGGGAAGGAAAAAGAAAAAGAAAAAAAAAAAGGGAGTGGTGGGTTACAGGTAAGAAGAAGACAACCGTACCCAACCCTTACTTTAATGGGAGACACAACAATTGCAGCAGCTACTTTGCCCATCCTTTCCTGTTAACAGTTCACACAGTCCGCTCAGTAACTAGTAGTACTAGTACTTGCAGTGAGATAGATTTGATAGTAGGGTCAGCTACATCTCTCTCTATTACACAATGGTTTCTGCAGAAGAAAAACTTGTCACTGATTCACTTTCACTATTATGTGTACTGGTACGTACACTTGAGGCCAGTTCTTTGGCTAAATTTGTTGAAAATGGGAATTTGGAATCTATGGGTGACCTAACTTAGGTCCAACGGTACACATTGGCAAACTGTCAGAGTGGACAAAAGTTTGGGCCAATATGTGGCTGAGATGTAATCCTAGTTTGTTGGTATACATTATGGTTGATCGGCTAAAATTATTCTCTTTATTTGGTTAGTGGTGATGTTACTGTTTTTTTTTTTTTCTCTACTGGAGTAATAATCTACAGTCACATTTAACAGGTGAGAGTTATTTGCTAAGAAACAAATCATGCGCATTCTTACATGCTCCAAATCGCTTATACGTGCATCTGGCCTATCTGTCAGACACAAAACACGCAAAGCATGATCATATGCAGACCAGATCTATTGTCCTACTAATTCTGTCATATATTATGTCCCCATCCTATTACATTTAGATCCCAGCCGGTATAAAATAATTAATGGGATCTGCTCTCGATCATATGTCCATCTTGAGAAAGTATACGTTGCTCTAATTCCAACATGCTGCGGGAGTTTGCTTGGTTGTGCAAAAGAAATGCTAAACTAGTTTAAATACAATAAAAAATAAAGAACTCGTTAGGGGTTTCCAAAGCAATTCGACTACACAAACTCAGAATAAGAACTTGTAATATGAATGTGATACTTAGATTTCGCTAATATTAAAATTGTGTTGATTTGTTGAGAAACTCAAAACAAAAACTCTTCATGACTGAGTTTGAAAAATTAGAAACTCACGAGTTACCTGAATGTTGTGTGTTCAAAGTTTCTTTATGGAACCTTTCTTACCATATGGTTTGGGTTCCCAATAAAGAGAAGGAAAGAACAGTGGTCTACAGAGGAGGTAAAACTAAACATAGACCTGGAGCTGCTGTAGATTTTCATGTCCCATCTATAGCCAGCACTTGCTGGACTTGCTCTCTCTTCCTCCTTGGGAAGCCAAACTGACCTCTCAATAGTCTAAATTGGTAGACCATCATCACATTTCAATTATGATTCTGTGTGATCTTTCGTGTGCCTTTACAATGAAATAACTGCTGTACAAACAAAAGTCTTGTAAAGACTAAAGAGTCGTACATTTGTATCGTTAAGCAAATAGTTGTGCATTTGTATAATTGTATACATATCTCAATGGTGCATTTGTGTGTCTTGTGTTTTTCCAGTAGCTACTTGTCAACAATACTCGTATAGTTCTAGTAGAAATTTGTCAAAAATACAAATCTACAATACAGGATAAATAGTTATTTACAACATTCTGTGTTGCTTACCTTATTAGGAGGAACTTATTATGTTCTAGTGTGCATTATAAGTATATATACAATGCCAAAGCTATCAAATTTGTGGCAACAAAAGAACTCAAGATTATGTATTAACAAACAACGTCATATGCACAGCATAGGAAGGTAAAATTGACTAAGAGAAACAAACTCAGTAAAAGACATATTACAACTAGATACCTTCACAAAGCAATGCATGGAGTACACCTGAGAAAAGAGGCCAGATATCCCATTGCACTCTCCTGTTGTTATCAACAATATATATATATATATATATATATCACAATTGCAACATTTTGGAACAGATTTCCTCACAGTAAAACCAAGTGGTGGCCTCAAATGAGAAGAACCCAAGCATGAAATTTGCACCTCAGCCTATGATAGAGATTTTGCTTCTCCTGAGTTGATTCAGAAAAGCCCATGACAAAACATTGGTGAAGTGTCAATCAATAATAGCAAAGCTTAATTTCCTCAAAGACCAAACTAGAGTACTTCTCCAACTCGGACCAAAAAAAAATGTTGATTAGTCTTTTTTCTGATTCAACACAGTAATCCTTGATGAAAATGTAATCATCCACATCACAACCTTATTTGTGTGTTTCTTCTGGACCATAAAGAGCTGGGCTAGCTGCCAGTCTCAAGATATTATATAAAAGAGTAGTGACAAAAAGTAACATAATTATATAGGTAGAAATCTGAGACATATAGGGATAAGGCAATCAAAACAAAACTGAGAATGTGGCTTCAATAAAATAAAAAAAGAAACCCCCCAAAAAAAAAAAAAAATTGCCTACGTTTTGAAAAATGGGGGGTAACAGAGTTAGCATTTAAGATTGGGAGGGTAAATACAGATAACTTAATTAAAAAAAATCTTTGTTTTAATCTGGAATGATCTCCAACAGCCAAGAATCAATTTGAAGGATGAACAGAAGGATAAAAAGAAACCCAGAAAGCAGTCTTGCCTTCAAAGTTTAAAAGAATATGAAATTCATGAAGGGAAACGAAGCTCAGCTTTGAGTTTGGATTTGATGACACTAATCCTCCACCACACCTAATGAAGAAAACTACCCATTGGTGCTTCAGATCTTCGAATAAAGCTGGCAGTAGGGCAGACCTTGTCCTACAGTCCAATGACTTAAAACCTTGATTATGCACATCACTTCAAATTCCGTTTTACAAAAAAAATGAGGCCGGGTATGAAGCCTTTGTCACCAGTTTGCATCTGGTGGCAACACTGGAAGTAGACACTATTGTATCTTATATTGACTCTTACCAAATGGTAAATCAAATGAAAGGTGAGTACCAAGTAAGGTAATGAACTTCAACCTATTCAACCATAAAGTGCACCACTGACTGCACCCGTTCTCTTTCTTACTGCTGTTTAAACGCAAAACCAAGAATTAAAAGAGAGCAGAAGACACTAAACAATATATAAATTTACTAATCAAAAGTCAAATTGGCAGATATTTTCAGAAATGAAATGATCTATCGAACTCGATTTATAGCAGTAGGTGGTTCATCTTCGGATTTGCAAGCTTGTAGAACTTCTTGTTCATCTTGGTACAGTAGGATGCATTTATCCAGCAAGAGCAAAAACGAAAGAGAAACTCTAGCAAGATGCCAGACACCAATGTGAACAACCTTGCCAAGACCCCTGAGTCTTGCACGGAGCCAAGTGACAACCTACAAATTACAGTACATTTGTAGCCCTTATCTTCGTCCACACCAAAATGATATCAATCATCTCATCATTCTGCAATACAATATCCATTGTGATTTTATTCTCATAGAAGCTGTGAGCATGAATCCACTTTTTCTTAATATCCCTCCATTAGCCACACAGTCGAATCAGAACAAGATAGTAACTGTCCATTACTCTAATATTCATCAGAATAGAGTATTCATCAGAAGTTGGAGCTAATCTCAGAACAAGCATAATATTTATTCTGAAAAACTTCTTGTCAAGAAAAAGAAACTGGCAGGGATCATGAGATATTTCAACCAAACATCCGGTGAAAAGTGAGTACTAGCACAAATAACATAACCTATATATTAAGGTAACTATGAAGATGCTCTTCGGTGAGAAGATCAAACATAACGATGGAACATCAAGTCAGAGGATCAAGTACCTGAGTGTGAGATAGCACACAAACAAAGAATGCATGTTTCTTCACCTTCTTGAGCTGGGTTTGAAACTCTCTCGCTCATCCTTTATTTTCGCATTCTTTTTACTTGGTAAAAGCCTTCTTCTTGGCTCTGTTAGTATTTCTGATAGAACTTCCTCCTAAACTCCAAGGTGCATCGTACGTTACTAAGAGACCGAAAAAACATGTGGTATTCTAAGTTTCTAACATCACTGGCAACTGCTAGAACAAACATACAAAGATCGGTAGTTGTGACAGCCTCAAACGTCATTGTGAAGCTCTGCATAAAAAAGAAGTAGACAATAACTAAGACAAGTTTCAGAAATTGCCAGGCGCCGCCGAATCTATTAAGGTTGTATGCCTTATGCTAAATACTGAAGTAGGAAGCTGAAACCATATCCTGAGATGCTGAATATCAAACTTCACCTATGGATTTCCTAAGCTTAATTCAAGATTAACAAGAATAATCCTGGACAAAGTTTCCGACTAGAGTTAAAAAATCATGCAACAATGATAAAAACACAAAAGACATCAGAATAAGAACCTTCAAACTAGACTCCTGTTAACTTGAAATTTTGTGCTTAGAAGTCATTGATTGAGCCAATGAAAAAGAACAACAAATAAATAAGAATGTGATAAACAAAACCAAAGAACAAATACACTAAAAGCCTCTATGAAGGGGACTTCAAAGATCAAATGGTGTAACCGCAAATGGTTTGCCACGTACATATGTATGTGGGTAACGTAGGTAGGTAAGTATGTATGTCTATCCTCTACTCATTCACAATCGGGATTCCTCCATCTTTTTCCATTCAAGCATCAAGTATCCCAACCTTGCAAATCAAAACTCATATATTCAGCATTTGTCATCATCTGAAACTCTACAACATAATTGTAGTGCATCATTCCTCCTTTTCAGGGAGCGCGGCTAAGAAATACTTGGTATCGTTCGATCGGGACATATTGAATCAAGATTCTTTCCTCGTTATGGATTGGTTTCTTCGGAATCAAGTCCCACATTCAGCGGATCGTGCCTCAAGGAAGGACTCGGCGGCAGAGTCGCAAGGGGCCTTTCTGTTGTGCTGGTTTCTTTGCTCGTTTTCGATGCCGCTTGGTTGCTTTCTTGTTAGTTTTTGGCTTGCGTTTTCTTGAACAGTTTCGATGGATTTCATTGCTTTCGTTCCTTGAACTTCGCATTTCGTATCGAACTCTGGGAGACCGAGACGAGAGATTGATCATCTGTTGGTGCGTGCAGGTGATCGCGTAGGCGACGCGTAAGCGGAGTATTGAAGATCTTCCCTCTTCCCCGATTCTCCAACTAGTGAGTGGCCTTACTTCCGATTAGCGCCCTTCTTCCAAGTCTTCATTCTTAATAAACTGACTTGTTTGTGCGTTCTGATCAACGATATCATAATAATAAAATTGAGTCAACATAAAAAGAAGTAGACTTGAAACACTTAATGCTTGTCACATAAAATTACTGTACGATCATATTGTTGCGTGCTTGTCCGCTATGCATATATCTATTTATGTTTCAGTGTCGCTAGAACTTATTCATCTATAACTGTTCAATGGTAGTACATAACTTGTAATATGATCACATCAGCAGGTAGACTATGCCATCGCACTGTACTGAAGTAGTTATGTTCATTCGAATGCCGTGAAATGCTTCCTATGTTAACTTAGTGTTTAGATCGTCAATGGTCATGGACAACTTGTGCACAAGGTATATGGTTCCTGCGAACGGTCGCCGGGGCACCAAGACCGATTTGTCCCGGACGGAACAACAATTAGTCGTGCTAGCAACTCAGCACGGGTGAGGCGGAAGTTTCTAGCGGGGCTCGCTACCTGCGTTGCAAGCATCGTCGTCTACCCAGACTATATGTTCCTCACCCTAGTAGCGTTACTTTTGCTACCTGCGTTGCAAGCATCGTCGTCTACCCAGACTTATAACCTCACCCTAGTAGCGTTACTTTTGTTCCTTATATGTTCCTTCAAGTTTATTGCTTCATATGTCTTGAAATGTTCGTCACATAGATATTGTCTCGATATAGCAACACAACACAGTACTTCACTTACCTGTGGCAGGAAGACTATCAAAATAGTCGTTCCAAGCTAGATAATAGAAACATGGAAAGTCTTCGGGACCGTTGGGCCGCCAAGGCAACTCCCAAAACGGGAGCTGCAATAAGTAGTAAAACATCAGCATAAACTGTGCATTGAAGGGAATACACCCGATCATGAGATCTCTGAACGAGTAAATGCATTCGCACTATGTCAAGTAGTTATGTTCATTCAAGGTACTAAAATGTTGCATATAATAAATCTTAGTATTGATCGTTGTAGAAGTATGAAAAATACGCTGGATAGCTCTACGCAACATGGTGATGCAGGGCAGCGTAAGCAGGGGACCCCAGGGCCATCAAGAGTGCAACGGAGCTTTTTCCGCTGAGCACGGCGTAAAATATGATGGGACCATCCGCGTAAAACGCAGTATGTCCAGGCCGCTTCAGCGTAGACGGGGTGCTTCATCGCCTCCATGGCGTAAAACTCATCCACTTTCATAGCAGCGTTAAAGCATACGAGGAACGCTTCGTCTTCCCCGAAATGAACCTGTCAAGTCACGCAGTGAACCTGACATTTGACTCCTGACAAAAAGTGCTGCACGGCTACCCAGACGACGGCTGGAAAGATGGCAGACCACTCGGGACGCGCCCCACAGTATGATGGCGGATCTCTGCATTTAATGCAGAGGATTTGATTAAATATCACCGAACCGTCGTTTACTGACATCCCCTCAGCGGAGACTGCTTTTACGCATACAAGGGGATACGCTGCCTTGTTTTACACAGGCAAACGCGAACTATTTACGCTCCGCGGAAGACAAATAGACTGCCACGTCAAAAGTTGCTCTTCGTACAGGGCTCGAGGTACGTCTCTGCACCTAATGCTCAGAACGGTGGCAGGCCCTCGGAACACGTCTCTGCAATTAATGATGATGGCGGATCTCTGCATTTAATGCGGGAGATTTGATTATATCTCCAAGAGCCGTGATTTCGGCTAAAGACGTCCACATTGTCACGCCCGGTCCCGCAGGGCCGTTCGTCCTCGCTTTGGTCCCTACGGAACCGACCGTCCTGGCTCGGGCGTGATGCCGTGCAAGCCTAAAGTGCGCTTGCACAAGGCCAAAGCTTTGAACAAGGGCAAGTAAGCTATTCGATACTGAAGCAGCGGCACATATTGCAGAAAAGTAAAGAACACAATGGCACATGATAAACAAGCTCTTTTTATTGATAATCGAAAGTGTTACAAGCGGCGCATGGCCGAGGTTACATAACGCTCAAGCACTCTTCTCTCGATTACAATGATACCGTTCCATACATTATGTCCCTTTATACAAAAGCAACTCAAAGCAGGCACAACTCGATGCGGCTCCAGGCATCGACTCCAGATTTCCGGTTCCTTGGGATGAGGCACGGCTATCGCTTCCTCGCACGAACGGCACCTGAGAACAAGCAAACTGTTGGTGGGTCAGCACTTTATGCAAGTACTGGTGAGATAAAACAACTGAACAGAAACTACACCCCCTGAAACCACACTAAGTAATCATGTGGCAAAACATTACATTACTAGTGATCTTGCTAGTTTTACCTAAGTTCATTTCATGCAGTACAGAACTATAGTCAAATTACATCTTTGAAAACATAACTTGAAAACCGTTTGCATATCGAAACTATAAGCATACGAATCGGGACAGTGCTCTATCGTGTAGTGCGCAGCATGTATTGTGCAACACAAGTCTAACTCTTAGGGGCAAAGCTTAACTAGAATACGGATCATATCGAATCGAGGCAACGTATCAAGTGGACTATCATTTAATCAAGCACACAAATGGAACTATCAATCAGAGGTCGGTCCCCGAGAAACTCAGGATCGGTAGCGGTAATCCAGCTAACCAATGACTCCTTTATCTGATGCTATTAGCAGCTGTGACTCATGGCTGCACATTACTGCCGAAGCAGCCGTAACCAAGGTTCAGCTCTGCACTAACAGCCATTGTCCGACCGATGCAAATGCATGCAACACTATCAGATAAACTCTATGACGCACATCTTAATGAGCAAACAGGCTTATGTATAAACTCATATTCTTACCCCATAGCCGAACGGTTATCCCTGCAGCAGACACACAAGTTAGTCATAATATGCTTATATGGACAAACTTATGAATCAATCTTCTGGTGTCACAAATGATAGGTATGCAAGAAGGTAAACCTAGCATGCGCCCTATCTATATGACGGTCCTGAGAAACTCATTGATGGACAACAACACCCCCCTAGATCCTTTCGGAACGGAACATCAGGGTGCTCTCACAATCCCTTCCGGACCGACCGATTCCCAGTGCCCCAGGAATCGACCGAGAGACTATTACCTTGTGCACAAGTTGTCCGAGACCAATGCAACAATCACATTCACATTCACAAGCACTTAACAATCTAATAGCCACACCCCCCTGGAACCCGAAGGCACGGAACATCAGGGCGGACTATTAGACTATACTCTTCTTCTTATTCAAGCAAACACATCTTTTCACATATCTAATAGCACACCCCCCTGGAACCCGAAGGCACGGAACATCAGGGTGCACTATTAGTCTATGCGTATACGAATCAAAGGCAGCAGTTCGATATAGCAAAACAGACAAGCAAAACATATTTTTGATAAGCACGATTGATTCTTATATTTAACATGCAAAAACTATCTCTTTCTTTCTTAGCATATTCAGGGAACATATTTCAGGCATTTCGTTTACTTATCTTCTTAGCATGGCAAGAGTTCGTTCGATAGCTGTGTCGGTGTTTCTAAGCATACTACATTTCTTATTCTCTTTAGCATAGCAATGGTTCTATCTTATTTCTGACAAGCATTACATATTCTCTAGTTAGGCAGCAGGTTCGTTTCAATGACAAGCTATGTGCGTTCTCTTATTAGCATGCTGAGTCGGTTCTATCATTTCTTCTTATGAAAACATTCTTCTTAAGCAAACAAGCATTCAAAAACTGAGATTCATTATTAAGTCGTGCAAGAATCAGAGAATGCAGTTCTGCCCACTCACATTGATTAATCGGCCGAGAACTCTCCGAGAAGACTTCCGTTCGAGCAAGCAAGGCGATCCCACTTTGTACGTAGCGTCGATGCGGAGCAGGGCGCTACATACTTACCCACCAACAAAGAGTTTCGTCCTCGAAACTCAAGGAGAAACTCACGATAACACAGAGCAGCGATAGTCCTCATCCCTCACCTTCCCGAATCAAAACTCAACAAATCCAGAAATCACAAATCACATCTCAAGCAATGAAAACAAATCCAGAAAACTTTTTGCGCGCATCTTTGAGAATATTTACGGACTTATTGTATGGAACGTTTATTGCAACACAATCACAACTCAGAGTCGGAGGCAACGGAATGGGCAAAGAATCGAGTCGCTCTGATACCATTATGTCACGTCCGGTCCCGCAGGGCCGTTCGTCCTCGCTTTGGTCCCTACGGAACCGACCGTCCTGGCTCGGGCGTGATGCCGTGCAAGCCTAAAGTGCGCTTGCACAAGGCCAAAGCTTTGAACAAGGGCAAGTAAGCTATTCGATACTGAAGCAGCGGCACATATTGCAGAAAAGTAAAGAACACAATGGCACATGATAAACAAGCTCTTTTTATTGATAATCGAAAGTGTTACAAGCGGCGCATGGCCGAGGTTACATAACGCTCAAGCACTCTTCTCTCGATTACAATGATACCGTTCCATACATTATGTCCCTTTATACAAAAGCAACTCAAAGCAGGCACAACTCGATGCGGCTCCAGGCATCGACTCCAGATTTCCGGTTCCTTGGGATGAGGCACGGCTATCGCTTCCTCGCACGAACGGCACCTGAGAACAAGCAAACTGTTGGTGGGTCAGCACTTTATGCAAGTACTGGTGAGATAAAACAACTGAACAGAAACTACACCCCCTGAAACCACACTAAGTAATCATGTGGCAAAACATTACATTACTAGTGATCTTGCTAGTTTTACCTAAGTTCATTTCATGCAGTACAGAACTATAGTCAAATTACATCTTTGAAAACATAACTTGAAAACCGTTTGCATATCGAAACTATAAGCATACGAATCGGGACAGTGCTCTATCGTGTAGTGCGCAGCATGTATTGTGCAACACAAGTCTAACTCTTAGGGGCAAAGCTTAACTAGAATACGGATCATATCGAATCGAGGCAACGTATCAAGTGGACTATCATTTAATCAAGCACACAAATGGAACTATCAATCAGAGGTCGGTCCCCGAGAAACTCAGGATCGGTAGCGGTAATCCAGCTAACCAATGACTCCTTTATCTGATGCTATTAGCAGCTGTGACTCATGGCTGCACATTACTGCCGAAGCAGCCGTAACCAAGGTTCAGCTCTGCACTAACAGCCATTGTCCGACCGATGCAAATGCATGCAACACTATCAGATAAACTCTATGACGCACATCTTAATGAGCAAACAGGCTTATGTATAAACTCATATTCTTACCCCATAGCCGAACGGTTATCCCTGCAGCAGACACACAAGTTAGTCATAATATGCTTATATGGACAAACTTATGAATCAATCTTCTGGTGTCACAAATGATAGGTATGCAAGAAGGTAAACCTAGCATGCGCCCTATCTATATGACGGTCCTGAGAAACTCATTGATGGACAACAACACCCCCCTAGATCCTTTCGGAACGGAACATCAGGGTGCTCTCACAATCCCTTCCGGACCGACCGATTCCCAGTGCCCCAGGAATCGACCGAGAGACTATTACCTTGTGCACAAGTTGTCCGAGACCAATGCAACAATCACATTCACATTCACAAGCACTTAACAATCTAATAGCCACACCCCCCTGGAACCCGAAGGCACGGAACATCAGGGCGGACTATTAGACTATACTCTTCTTCTTATTCAAGCAAACACATCTTTTCACATATCTAATAGCACACCCCCCTGGAACCCGAAGGCACGGAACATCAGGGTGCACTATTAGTCTATGCGTATACGAATCAAAGGCAGCAGTTCGATATAGCAAAACAGACAAGCAAAACATATTTTTGATAAGCACGATTGATTCTTATATTTAACATGCAAAAACTATCTCTTTCTTTCTTAGCATATTCAGGGAACATATTTCAGGCATTTCGTTTACTTATCTTCTTAGCATGGCAAGAGTTCGTTCGATAGCTGTGTCGGTGTTTCTAAGCATACTACATTTCTTATTCTCTTTAGCATAGCAATGGTTCTATCTTATTTCTGACAAGCATTACATATTCTCTAGTTAGGCAGCAGGTTCGTTTCAATGACAAGCTATGTGCGTTCTCTTATTAGCATGCTGAGTCGGTTCTATCATTTCTTCTTATGAAAACATTCTTCTTAAGCAAACAAGCATTCAAAAACTGAGATTCATTATTAAGTCGTGCAAGAATCAGAGAATGCAGTTCTGCCCACTCACATTGATTAATCGGCCGAGAACTCTCCGAGAAGACTTCCGTTCGAGCAAGCAAGGCGATCCCACTTTGTACGTAGCGTCGATGCGGAGCAGGGCGCTACATACTTACCCACCAACAAAGAGTTTCGTCCTCGAAACTCAAGGAGAAACTCACGATAACACAGAGCAGCGATAGTCCTCATCCCTCACCTTCCCGAATCAAAACTCAACAAATCCAGAAATCACAAATCACATCTCAAGCAATGAAAACAAATCCAGAAAACTTTTTGCGCGCATCTTTGAGAATATTTACGGACTTATTGTATGGAACGTTTATTGCAACACAATCACAACTCAGAGTCGGAGGCAACGGAATGGGCAAAGAATCGAGTCGCTCTGATACCATTATGTCACGTCCGGTCCCGCAGGGCCGTTCGTCCTCGCTTTGGTCCCTACGGAACCGACCGTCCTGGCTCGGGCGTGATGCCGTGCAAGCCTAAAGTGCGCTTGCACAAGGCCAAAGCTTTGAACAAGGGCAAGTAAGCTATTCGATACTGAAGCAGCGGCACATATTGCAGAAAAGTAAAGAACACAATGGCACATGATAAACAAGCTCTTTTTATTGATAATCGAAAGTGTTACAAGCGGCGCATGGCCGAGGTTACATAACGCTCAAGCACTCTTCTCTCGATTACAATGATACCGTTCCATACATTATGTCCCTTTATACAAAAGCAACTCAAAGCAGGCACAACTCGATGCGGCTCCAGGCATCGACTCCAGATTTCCGGTTCCTTGGGATGAGGCACGGCTATCGCTTCCTCGCACGAACGGCACCTGAGAACAAGCAAACTGTTGGTGGGTCAGCACTTTATGCAAGTACTGGTGAGATAAAACAACTGAACAGAAACTACACCCCCTGAAACCACACTAAGTAATCATGTGGCAAAACATTACATTACTAGTGATCTTGCTAGTTTTACCTAAGTTCATTTCATGCAGTACAGAACTATAGTCAAATTACATCTTTGAAAACATAACTTGAAAACCGTTTGCATATCGAAACTATAAGCATACGAATCGGGACAGTGCTCTATCGTGTAGTGCGCAGCATGTATTGTGCAACACAAGTCTAACTCTTAGGGGCAAAGCTTAACTAGAATACGGATCATATCGAATCGAGGCAACGTATCAAGTGGACTATCATTTAATCAAGCACACAAATGGAACTATCAATCAGAGGTCGGTCCCCGAGAAACTCAGGATCGGTAGCGGTAATCCAGCTAACCAATGACTCCTTTATCTGATGCTATTAGCAGCTGTGACTCATGGCTGCACATTACTGCCGAAGCAGCCGTAACCAAGGTTCAGCTCTGCACTAACAGCCATTGTCCGACCGATGCAAATGCATGCAACACTATCAGATAAACTCTATGACGCACATCTTAATGAGCAAACAGGCTTATGTATAAACTCATATTCTTACCCCATAGCCGAACGGTTATCCCTGCAGCAGACACACAAGTTAGTCATAATATGCTTATATGGACAAACTTATGAATCAATCTTCTGGTGTCACAAATGATAGGTATGCAAGAAGGTAAACCTAGCATGCGCCCTATCTATATGACGGTCCTGAGAAACTCATTGATGGACAACAACACCCCCCTAGATCCTTTCGGAACGGAACATCAGGGTGCTCTCACAATCCCTTCCGGACCGACCGATTCCCAGTGCCCCAGGAATCGACCGAGAGACTATTACCTTGTGCACAAGTTGTCCGAGACCAATGCAACAATCACATTCACATTCACAAGCACTTAACAATCTAATAGCCACACCCCCCTGGAACCCGAAGGCACGGAACATCAGGGCGGACTATTAGACTATACTCTTCTTCTTATTCAAGCAAACACATCTTTTCACATATCTAATAGCACACCCCCCTGGAACCCGAAGGCACGGAACATCAGGGTGCACTATTAGTCTATGCGTATACGAATCAAAGGCAGCAGTTCGATATAGCAAAACAGACAAGCAAAACATATTTTTGATAAGCACGATTGATTCTTATATTTAACATGCAAAAACTATCTCTTTCTTTCTTAGCATATTCAGGGAACATATTTCAGGCATTTCGTTTACTTATCTTCTTAGCATGGCAAGAGTTCGTTCGATAGCTGTGTCGGTGTTTCTAAGCATACTACATTTCTTATTCTCTTTAGCATAGCAATGGTTCTATCTTATTTCTGACAAGCATTACATATTCTCTAGTTAGGCAGCAGGTTCGTTTCAATGACAAGCTATGTGCGTTCTCTTATTAGCATGCTGAGTCGGTTCTATCATTTCTTCTTATGAAAACATTCTTCTTAAGCAAACAAGCATTCAAAAACTGAGATTCATTATTAAGTCGTGCAAGAATCAGAGAATGCAGTTCTGCCCACTCACATTGATTAATCGGCCGAGAACTCTCCGAGAAGACTTCCGTTCGAGCAAGCAAGGCGATCCCACTTTGTACGTAGCGTCGATGCGGAGCAGGGCGCTACATACTTACCCACCAACAAAGAGTTTCGTCCTCGAAACTCAAGGAGAAACTCACGATAACACAGAGCAGCGATAGTCCTCATCCCTCACCTTCCCGAATCAAAACTCAACAAATCCAGAAATCACAAATCACATCTCAAGCAATGAAAACAAATCCAGAAAACTTTTTGCGCGCATCTTTGAGAATATTTACGGACTTATTGTATGGAACGTTTATTGCAACACAATCACAACTCAGAGTCGGAGGCAACGGAATGGGCAAAGAATCGAGTCGCTCTGATACCATTATGTCACGCCCGGTCCCGCAGGGCCGTTCGTCCTCGCTTTGGTCCCTACGGAACCGACCGTCCTGGCTCGGGCGTGATGCCGTGCAAGCCTAAAGTGCGCTTGCACAAGACCAAAGCTTTGAACAAGGGCAAGTAAGCTATTCGATACTGAAGCAGCGGCACATATTGCAGAAAAGTAAAGAACACAATGGCACATGATAAACAAGCTCTTTTTATTGATAATCGAAAGTGTTACAAGCGGCGCATGGCCGAGGTTACATAACGCTCAAGCACTCTTCTCTCGATTACAATGATACCGTTCCATACATTATGTCCCTTTATACAAAAGCAACTCAAAGCAGGCACAACTCGATGCGGCTCCAGGCATCGACTCCAGATTTCCGGTTCCTTGGGATGAGGCACGGCTATCGCTTCCTCGCACGAACGGCACCTGAGAACAAGCAAACTGTTGGTGGGTCAGCACTTTATGCAAGTACTGGTGAGATAAAACAACTGAACAGAAACTACACCCCCTGAAACCACACTAAGTAATCATGTGGCAAAACATTACATTACTAGTGATCTTGCTAGTTTTACCTAAGTTCATTTCATGCAGTACAGAACTATAGTCAAATTACATCTTTGAAAACATAACTTGAAAACCGTTTGCATATCGAAACTATAAGCATACGAATCGGGACAGTGCTCTATCGTGTAGTGCGCAGCATGTATTGTGCAACACAAGTCTAACTCTTAGGGGCAAAGCTTAACTAGAATACGGATCATATCGAATCGAGGCAACGTATCAAGTGGACTATCATTTAATCAAGCACACAAATGGAACTATCAATCAGAGGTCGGTCCCCGAGAAACTCAGGATCGGTAGCGGTAATCCAGCTAACCAATGACTCCTTTATCTGATGCTATTAGCAGCTGTGACTCATGGCTGCACATTACTGCCGAAGCAGCCGTAACCAAGGTTCAGCTCTGCACTAACAGCCATTGTCCGACCGATGCAAATGCATGCAACACTATCAGATAAACTCTATGACGCACATCTTAATGAGCAAACAGGCTTATGTATAAACTCATATTCTTACCCCATAGCCGAACGGTTATCCCTGCAGCAGACACACAACTTAGTCATAATATGCTTATATGGACAAACTTATGAATCAATCTTCTGGTGTCACAAATGATAGGTATGCAAGAAGGTAAACCTAGCATGCGCCCTATCTATATGACGGTCCTGAGAAACTCATTGATGGACAACAACACCCCCCTAGATCCTTTCGGAACGGAACATCAGGGTGCTCTCACAATCCCTTCCGGACCGACCGATTCCCAGTGCCCCAGGAATCGACCGAGAGACTATTACCTTGTGCACAAGTTGTCCGAGACCAATGCAACAATCACATTCACATTCACAAGCACTTAACAATCTAATAGCCACACCCCCCTGGAACCCGAAGGCACGAAACATCAGGGCGGACTATTAGACTATACTCTTCTTCTTATTCAAGCAAACACATCTTTTCACATATCTAATAGCACACCCCCCTGGAACCCGAAGGCACGGAACATCAGGGTGCACTATTAGTCTATGCGTATACGAATCAAAGGCAGCAGTTCGATATAGCAAAACAGACAAGCAAAACATATTTTTGATAAGCACGATTGATTCTTATATTTAACATGCAAAAACTATCTCTTTCTTTCTTAGCATATTCAGGGAACATATTTCAGGCATTTCGTTTACTTATCTTTTTAGCATGGCAAGAGTTCGTTCGATAGCTGTGTCGGTGTTTCTAAGCATACTACATTTCTTATTCTCTTTAGCATAGCAATGGTTCTATCTTATTTCTGACAAGCATTACATATTCTCTAGTTAGGCAGCAGGTTCGTTTCAATGACAAGCTATGTGCGTTCTCTTATTAGCATGCTGAGTCGGTTCTATCATTTCTTCTTATGAAAACATTCTTCTTAAGCAAACAAGCATTCAAAAACTGAGATTCATTATTAAGTCGTGCAAGAATCAGAGAATGCAGTTCTGCCCACTCACATTGATTAATCGGCCGAGAACTCTCCGAGAAGACTTCCGTTCGAGCAAGCAAGGCGATCCCACTTTGTACGTAGCGTCGATGCGGAGCAGGGCGCTACACACATCACCTCGGCTTCTACGCCCATTCAGCTTTTGTGACTGCTCGGCCTCTACGACCACTCTGGCACGTTACGCAGCGGCTTCTACGCCTATTCAGCTTCTGTGCCCGCTCGGCTTCTACGCCTCATCAGCTTCTATGCTCATTCGGCCTTCTGTACTTATTCGGCTTCTATGCCATCAGGCTTCTACGCCTAGTCGGCTTCTATGCCTACTTGACTTCTACGCCATGGTGACAGACATTGGCTTCTATGCCAACCTCTTCTACACGAGGGATACCTACCTACGTGGCTTCTACGCCGTGATCTTCGTAGCGATTATACGCGTTTTGTCCCTTAGTTGGACCCGCGTCACACGCTCATTCAAAAGATCATCTATACGCAGGCTTTGGTTATTTTAACCGTTGTGTAAAAGGGTGCTGTACTTTCCACTACTCGGTTTCCACACCGATTGAGTGGTCACTGTCACCAAAACTCTATAAATAGAGACCTCTATCAACAGAGGAGAAGGGGGAAAGATCGAACAAAGGTCGAGATTTTGAAGACTGGAAAGAGGTCGAGACTTTAAAAATCGAACAAGGTCGAACCTCCAAAGAGATCGAACCACGGGTCGAAACATTGGAGATTGAGGAGAGATCGGAGAGTCTTTGAGAGAGAGAGAGAGAAGCATCCAGAGCTCAGGCGAAGAGTAGCGATCGACGACATCGGCCTCGTGCATCCATCCACTTTCGTCACCTACGAAGCTGCTTTCCGTCTTCCACGACACTTCTTCACCATCGTGTAGTCCAAGGGCTAAAGTGATCGACTGCAGATCAGACACCTATAGCAATCATCTACCCAGATTAAATAAATTGTACTCCCACATCCTCGTATAGGATCAAATTGTACAAGTTTGTTTGTAAACCAAAGAAGGCGGGTTTCGTGCAAACCTCGTATTATATACATTTCGTTCTTTCGTTTAATACCACAAACAAGATGGCGACTCTGCTGGGGAGATCTTTCTCTTCTGATGAGGAAGCGATTGCTCAACACGATGCGGTATCCGTGGGATCCGTGAAGAAGACACTGGTCGTCCAGTTCGACCAGTCTGCCTACGAAGACATGCTTCGGACGGGGGGTAGCTCTCACTCTCTCTCTGTACAAAACAACAGGAAGTTGCGCAAGGTCTGGATGCCCAAGACATCCTCTACCATTCCTGTGGACTTTCCGATCTCTCCGACCAATGAGGTTGTAGCGTTGCTCCCTCCGTGCCCCGCACGTAAAATTCAGTCTCCCGCTACGCGCGGTACAGACGAAACTTCGGGCAAAGCCTCAGCGCTAACCCAGAAGTATCCGTGCCCCGCACGTAAAATTCAGTCTCCCGCTACGCGCGGTACAGACGAAACTTCGGGCAAAGCCTCAGCGCTAACCCAGAAGTATCCGTGCCCCGCACGTAAAAATCAGTCTCCCGCTACGCGCGGTACAGACGAAACTTCGGGCAAAGCCTCAACGCTAACCCAGAAGTATCCACTGCGCTCTACGCGTAGAAACCAGTCTCCCGCTACGCGCGGTACAGACAAAACTTCTGATAATGCCTCAGCGCCAAATCGGAAGTACAAAGCACGCTCCGCGCGTAAGACAACATCTGACCTCTACGGGGAACCAGATAACACCCGTACTTAGTAAACTTTCGGCTATCGACTATCTTCTAATATCGATTGTCATCTCAACTTAGCGTCCGTACTTAACTCTAAGTACGCCAGTGGTGTTAGGTCCACAAAGTTTGTCATGTTCATATTACCTCTGAACAAACTTTCCAAATTTTTGGCTATCGATTATCATGTCCATATTACCTCTGGTATCGATTGTCATTCTCAAACTTAACACCCGTACTTAACTCTAAGTACGCCAGTGATGTTGAGTCCACAAAAACTGCCATGTCCATATTACCTCTGAGCAGATATGTACCTCCATCCTCAATGGAGTTACAGCAGTAGAGTTTGTCATGTTCATATTACCTCTGAACAAACTTTCCAAGTTTTTGGCTATCGATTATCATGTCCATATTACCTCTGGTATCGATTGTCATTCTCAAACTTAACACCCGTACTTAACTCTAAGTACGCCAGTGATGTTGAGTCCACAAAAACTGCCATGTCCATATTACCTCTGAGCAGATATGCACCTCCATCCCCGACGGAATTGCATCCCACAAAGTTTGTCATGTTCATATTACCTCTGAACAAACTCTCCTAGTTTTTGGCTATCGACTATCACATCGGTTGTCATCTCAACTTAGCGCCCGTACTTAACTCTAAGTACGCCAGTGGTGTTAGGTCCACAAAGTTTGTCATGTTCATATTACCTCTGAACAAACTTTTCAAGTTTTTGGCTATCGATTATCATGTCCATATTACCTCTGGTATCGATTGTCATTCTCAAACTTAACACCCGTACTTAACTCTAAGTACGCCAGTGGTGTTGAGTCCACAAAAACTGCCATATTACCTCTGAGCAGATATGCACCTCCATCCCCGACGGAATTGCATCCCACAAAGTTTGTCATGTTCATATTACCTCTGAACAAACTCTTCGAGTTTTTGGCTATCGACTATCACATCGGTTGTCATCTCAACTTAGCGTCCGTACTTAACTCTAAGTACGCCAGTAGTGTTAGGTCCACAAAGTTTGTCATGTTCATATTATCTCTGAACAAACTCTCCGAGGTTTTGGCTATCGACTATCACATCGGTTGTCATCTCAACTTAGCGCCCGTACTTAACTCTAAGTACGCCAGTGGTGTTAGGTCCACAAAAACTGCCATGTCCATATTACCTCTGGCAGGGCTTGTCCCCAAACCTATTATTTGCACTCTCGTGCGCAACAAATGATAGGTCCACAAAAAATTCCCCTGTGGAATGCCCGCAATGGAAAGTAGCGCATGGCAACTGTTCTTCGACGGCACCTCCAGGACTGGTCCCAAAGGAAACGTGGTAGGAATTGTCCTGGTTACTCCCGATAAACTCGTCATCTATCGAGCATACTCTCTTACGAGCCATGTTCCAACAATGTGGCGGAGTACAACGCTCTACCAATCGGGCTCCAAGTCGCTAAAGAGCTGGGGGTCGAATCTCTGGAAGCTTTTGGTGATTCTCTGCTTATCGTCAATTTTTTCTACGTCAGCCTATTATTCAGAGAAGACGGACAGTCAGCGAATTCGAAAAGTTTTTCGCGCAAAGCAGGTCAGCAGTTCTTACGCTAAGGAGCTTTCTACGCTCGACAGCAACAGATCTACGGCTTTACGCTCGCAAGCTATAAGTCTATGGTTTTACGCCCGGATGCCTTTGTGCTCAGTAGCTTTTATGCTCGAGAGGCTACAATCCTACGACTTCATGCCAGCAGATAACAAATCGATGATCTCACGCTCGGTGGCGCTTAGTTTACGCTCAGAAGCAACAGATCCGCGACTTCACGCTCAAAAAAAAATTTCTTTTCAGAAGCTACAAATCTACAGTTCTACGCTAAGGAGCTTTCTACGCTCGACAGCTACGAATCTACGGCTTTACGTTCGACGGCTACAAGTCGGGTTTTACGCCCAGATGCCTTTTATGCTCGAGAGGCTACAAACCTACGACTTCACGCTCAGGAACTACAAGTCTATGATTTCACGCTCGATGGTGTTTAGTTTATGCTCAGAAGCTGCAGACTAATGATTTCACGCTCCACGACTTCCCGCACATCTGAAGGATACGCCGGCCAGATTACGCGTACATCTGAACGGTCCTCAAAGCGGTCAATTGCAGAGAGGTCACACCGGTCCCCAATAAATCCGTCATAAAGTCAGCATCGACCGTTTTAACACTCCATTCAGAAATGTTTCGAGTTACGAGGAGCGGTTCATGCTTCATTCAAAGCGTTCCAAATTCTGAAGAAATTTGAAAGCTTTGAAGGGGGTCTTGTAGAAGCATGAAAAATACGCTGGATAGCTCTACGCAACATGGTGATGCAGGGCAGCGTAAGCAGGGGACCCCAGGGCCATCAAGAGTGCAACGGAACTTTTTTCGCTGAGCACGACGTAAAATATGATGGGACCATCCGCGTAAAACGCAGTATGTCCAGGCCGCTTCAGCGTAGACGGGGTGCTTCATCGCCTCCATGGCGTAAAACTCATCCGCTTTTATAGCAGCGTTAAAGCGTACGAGGAACGCTTCGTCTTCCCCGAAATGAACCTGTCAAGTAACGCAGTGAACCTGACATCTGACTCCTGACAAAAAGTGCTGCACGGCTACCCAGACGACGGCTGGAAAGATGGCAGAGCACTCGGGACGCGCCCCACAGTATGATGGCGGATCTCTGCATTTAATGCAGAGGATTTGATTAAATATCACCGAACCGTCGTTTACTGACATCCCCTCAGCGGAGACTGCTTTTACGCATACAAGGGGATACGCTGCCTTGTTTTACACAGGCAAACGCGAACTATTTACGCTCCGCGGAAGACAAATAGACTGCCACGTCAAAAGCTGCTCTTCGTACAGGGCTCGAGGCACGTCTCTGCACCTAATGCTCAGAACGGTGGCAGGCCCTCGGAACACGTCTCTGCAATTAATGATTATAACGGATCTCTGCATTTAATGCGGGAGATTTGATTATATCTCCAAGAGCCGTGATTTCGGCTAAAGACGTCCACATCACCTCGGCTTCTACGCCCATTCAGCTTTTGTGACTGCTCGGCCTCTACGACCACTCTGGCACGTTACACAGCGACTTCTACGCCCATTCAGCTTCTGTGCCCGCTCGGCTTCTACGCCTCATCAGCTTCTATGCTCGTTCGGCTTCTATGCTCATTCGGCCTTCTGTGCTTATTCGGCTTCTATGCCACCAGGCTTCTACGCCTACTCGGCTTCTATGCCTACTTGGCTTCTACGTCATGGTGACAGACATTGGCTTCTATGCCAACCTCTTCTACACGAGGGATACCTACCTACGTGGCTTCTACGTCGTGATCTTCGTAGCGATTATACGCGTTTTGTCCCTTAGTTGGACCCGCGTCACACGCTCATTCAAAAGATCATTTATACGCAGGCTTTGGTTATTTTAACCGTTGTGTAAAAGGGTGTTGTACTTTCCACTACTCGGTTTCCACACCGATTGAGTGGTCACTGTCACCAAAACTCTATAAATAGAGACCTCTATCAACAGAGGAGAAGGGGGAAAGATCGAACAAAGGTCGAGATTTTGAAGACTGGAAAGAGGTCGAGACTTTAAAAATCGAACAAGATCGAACCTCCAAAGAGATCGAACCACGGGTCGAAACATTGGAGATTGAGGGGAGATCGGAGTCTTTGAGAGAGAGAGAGAGAAGCATCCAGAGCTCAGGCGAAGAGTAGCGATCGACGACATTGGCCTCGTGCATCCATCCTCTTTCGCCACCTACGAAGCTGCTTTCCGTCTTCCACGGCACTTCTTCACCATCGTGTAGTCCAAGTGCTAAAGTGATCGACTGCAGATCAGACACCTATAGCAATCATCTACCCAGATTAAATAAATTGTACTCCCACATCCTCGTATAGGATTAAATTGTACAAGTTTGTTTGTAAACCAAAGAAGGCGGGTTTCGTGCAAACCTCGTTTTATATACATTTCGTTCTTTCGTTTAATACCACAAACAATCGTTAATGGTCATAGACTGCCTGTGCACAGGTTTATGGTTCCTGCGGACGGCACGCCGGAGCATCGGGGTCGATCCGATCCGGACAGGAATGTCTCATAGTCAGCTAGCAACATCAGCATGGGGGAGACGGGGCCTTGTAGTAGGGCTCGCTACCTGCGCTGCAACGACCGTCGTCCGCCCGGACTATAGTCCATGATGTCTCGTCAAGTAATGTGAATGTGTCGTTAAAAAGTATCATTGAAGTCTCATTAAAGTATCTTCAAGTATCATTAAAGTGGCAACTCACGTATGGCCTCGTATGGACTTGAGGCAAGTAAAGGATGCACGACGCACTTTGCGTGCAGATCATTAATTGAACCAAGAAATTTGAACCTCTGAAACACACTTGAATAATCTGAAAATTCTGAACGGTCTGAGTATAATGTATTTGAACAAATTGAGTCGCAAAATAATACGAGTATCACATATTTGTATATATCGTTCACCTGAGTCAGAAACACGCTAGTAATACCTGTATTTGCTCATGTGTTTCTTGGTTTCTTATATATATTCGTGCTTGGTTAACTTGGTTGTATCATTTGGACAGGGAAGAAAGAATAGTAAGTTGGTAAGTTTCGTCGTGTTTCTCTTATATCGCACGACGCACTGCTACACGAGTTAGGCTTTACATCATTGACATGAAACTGATCCTAAGGCAAGATTAGAAAGATAACTTAATAGATGGTGCACAAAACTAATATATCGTGTTTGGATTTGTCGAGCGGACGAGAAGGCTCCCCACCAGTTCATTCATGTACTGATAACCCACCAGATTGCTTGCAGGGTACGGGAGAATCTCGTTCAGTGCGGAGTATCCCCTCGTGAGCGCTAAGGTGTGGAGTTCGCTCTGGAGCCTTGGAGTGTCGCGTCCGGAGCTGAAGCACATATACAAGACATAATGTTGGAATATCGTCTATGAATCATCCCAAGTTGTAAGCCGCTTGGCACGCCTTTATTGTTTGAAAGAGAGAGAGCTTGAGCGACTTGTAATCCCGGCCTAGTGCCGCTTGTAACCTTATTCATTATCAATAAAGAGCTTGTTTATGTATCATACTTGTGTTTATTCTACTTCCGCTATATCGACTTATTGAACTAGTTATTGAAACGGTCGTTTACTCGTGTCGTTCAAATTTTCGCTGCATTGGAGACTATTTGTGCGACTCTGTGGCTTAGCTATTTCTCCGTCTGTTCGGATCATGGCCTTGTGCGGGAGCAGCTTGTGCTCGCACGGCATCACGTCCTGATGGAAACGATCGTCCCGCGGGAGCGCTGGCGCGGAAATTCGCGCCTAGCGGGGACGGCCAATCCTGCGGAAGATCGGGGGGGGGGGGGGGGGTGACACTAATGGAAATCTTCAAGATTAGGTGTGAAACATTCTTCATATGTTATTGTCTAACAAATTTGTAAGCTTAAGTTTGACTATTTTTCATGGTGGGCTGTTAACTACTTGATTATCTCAGCTCTCTAAGTATAAATTATAAAATAATAGCTGGACTTGAGCTTTTCGACGCTTGGATGAAAACTAAAAATTACAAGAACCACGGATCAAACCAATAAACTATTACAAGTTACCTCTGTAAACACCAATACCTGTATTCAAGGATCCTATTAGATATAGGGAAGCACCTAGAAAAATTGGATGCAATAACAGAAAGTTGGGACTAAATTTATTATACTTCATGTTCGAACAGAAACTAGTAATCTGAAGAATAAAGCATTCTGTAATGTACAAAATTTAAAACTTTCATATGAAAGCATTCATCGCAATAGCATGGACAGTCCATAATCAAAAACTATATAATTATTTCTAAAACATGTTAGTGAAAGTCACCAATAATGAAAGTGACAACTAATTATATTTCAGAAAATATAGAATAGTCAAAACTACAACAAACCTGGATATGAGAGTTTGAATCTGTGATCAGCAAAGTTGTTCAGATAGCTGAATTTGCAAGACACTGCAGCTTATTCCTCCTAGACAAATTTGGTTTGTACTACATAGAACCAGTGTTCTAAATGGCGGTCGAAGCGCCGCCTAGGCGCTAGGCGATCGCTCTCTGCACCACTTTTTCTGTAGGCGGTGGAGTAGGCGGTCGACGGTAGTTTGGCGGTGTAGTCGGAGGAGATTCGGCGTAGGCGGGCGTATAGGCGGAGCAATACTTGACTAAGATATTTTAGCAAAATAGTTTTGCAAGCATTATGGACATATGGTTCACTTTTACAAGACTGGGATCTTTGTTCTACAACTTACTTATGCATAAAATACCCTTAAAAATGCATATTATGTAAAAAAATAAAAATAAAATAAAAAGTGATAAAATTGTAAACAAATGTACAAAATGTATTAACCTCCTAGGCGGTAGGCGGTCTCTCTCCGCCACATATCCGCCTACTGGCTACTGCCATTTAGAACCTTGATAGAACCTTGATAATTTGAGACCCAATAAATTGATAACCTCGGTTAGATAACATTTTTGACCGGACACAACTTGGGGATAATGTGCTAAATTAATAATTCACTAAATTTATAACATAATACATTATAAAAAAATTATATAGGTCATGCGTAAGATATAAATTAATAATATTTTGATATACAGAGTGCTTATGATTCGACCTATGTTACCTGGACTCAGGTACGGGTGTCGGGTACGGGTACATATCCAATAGTCGGGTCCTTCAAACTCATAATTAAAGGACACACGGACTCGACAAAAAAGAATCCAAATTTTGGATACGGATACGGAGATATGACTATTAAAATAAATACATTTGAATATGGTTTCATAAAAATACATACTCTCTAATTAAATTTGTATGATTTCATAAAAAGACACTTTTGTAATAAAGTTTGCATTATTTCATATATTTAAGCTTATAATTAAATTGACATGGTTTCATAAAAAGACATCATATAATTAAATTTGTAAGGTTTCATAACTTTACTACCAATCCACCATATTAAAATAAACTATCTACTTCACTACCACATTAAAATAAACTATCTACTTCACTACCAGTCTTCTGATTGTCACCATAAATGACCATGAAGGATCTGATTGTCACTATGGAGGATCGGATACGAATTTCATACCCATACCAGTACCCATGTCCTACCCGGTGGACACGGATACTTCTCCTAAAGTGGAGAGTCCGGATAACATATGATTCGACTATGAGGCATTTCTAAAATATGACTTCATCATTGTTTGTTTCTTCTTGAATTTGATGCCACATTGGATTTCATTTCAAAATTTTCTTAATATGATAAAAAGTTCTTGTATGGTTTTCTCGTACTGCAATAAAAATTTATTCAATGTCACCACCGCTTTGAGAGCTTATTTCCGCAAAACGGGTTTCATAGTAGAACTATCGTCTTCGACTTCATCATCTTGAACATTTTCTATTACACTCTCAATTATCTGCTCGTTAGTCAACATCTCTAAAGTTGTCATTTTTTTTTCAAGGTAGTGCAAGAGGTCCTCGACATCCATTCAATAACGATAATTCAACACTTTGATTACAATGTGCAGTTCTAGAATGCCTCCACAATCTAACAGTACATCCAAATTAATAAGGAATACCTTGATAAATTAATATGTTATTAATTACTCGATAAGTTAACAAATTGTTGATTTATCGATTATTTAATATATTCGCTAAATTAATCTATTTTTCTTGATCCCAAGACTATTAGTTTATAGAGGTTTTAACTCTAGTTGGAAAACATGAAATCCAATTGAGGTTGTTGGGTTCTTCAGTTTTTCTTTATAGGTTGAGATAAAATTAGCAGGGGGAAAGGAGGGGATATAGAGGCTTCTAAATTTGACATCGAGAAATATTTCTGTAGATATTGAGGATGAATTGGGAACTAAGTTTTCTGAATGTCCACTGACCAAGACTTCCATACAGTTGGATACATTTAGAGATTGAATGTGAACTTGGTCTAGAGGGTTGAATTTATGTTGGCAAACGATCGTAAAAACTTTGTTAGTTCTTTTGCCGAGAACTCTATGTTCCATAATTGACCCCATTCTGATGGACTAAAGCTTGGATGATGTGACAACAACGACGAAGATGAATTATTCTTGCCTAAATAGTTATAGTTTCTGCATATACTTAAGATGTATAGTTTTCACCTTCTCCAATTAATTTCTGTGTTTGAAGAAACAGAAGCAGTGCCAGCAAAATCCATTAAGGTTAAGTTATATAATAGTTGGCAAGTATGAATCCGCTTTGCATGAAGGTGCTGAACATTGTGATTAAACGTTTCCATCTATCATAGGTATATTCTTATATATTACATAAATATTTATTATATACTGAAAAATATTAGATATACCTTCATTTTTGTTTTTGTTTTTTTCTGTGTGTGGTTATTTAAATTGTTGAATGTAAACATATATAACAAATGTATCAGATGAGAGAGGGAAGAAAAATTACAAACTCCAAACCCATCTACTCCAAGGTGGATCTCAGATAGAGAAACTTCTGTGCCTCATTCATTCTACCAGCTCGGTCAAGAAGGCTAACGATGCAGTCGCAGTGCTCTCGAGTAGCCTTCAGCTTATACTCCTGGACCATAGAGTCAAATGCATCAAGAGCATCTTCAACCAATCCTGCTTGCTCACAAATGACTAAGATTGCATCAAACGTGAAATGGTTCGGAAGGAAGCCATTTGTTCGCATCCATTTGAAAAGATTAATGGCTTCTCTGTGACGACCATTAAAGCCATAAGCTTCTATTATCGCCGTACAGGTTAGGGATCCCTTGGAAAGAGCTTCATCAAATACCTTTCTCGAATTCCCCATGTCACCACATTTGCCATACATTTTCACTATTTCTGCTGTAACAAAAGGTATTGCTTCCATTTTCATCTTGTACACCTGCCCATGTATCTCCCTCCCCAGCTTCAGTACTCCCAAATCGCCGCTAACACTCAAGACCCTGCGAATGGAAACTGCATCAGGTCTGTGGTGGACCAATCTCATCGACCTGAACACTTGGAAAGCATCGACAAGTCGGCCATCTCTAATGTAGGAATCGATCAGGGCGGTCCACGAAATGACATTCTTCCTATTCATTCCAACAAACACCCTACAAGAAGAATCCAACTTCCCGCACTCCGAATACATGGTCATCAACGAGGTGGCTATCGAAACATTTGGCAGAAACCGAAACTTCAGAGCATATGCATGTATCTCCTTCCCTTGCCTCAACGCCTTGAGCTGGGTACACACAGGAAGCACCGTCGCAATCGTCACTACGTCCGGCTTTACCCCTTCCTTCTGCATCCAAACAACCGACCTCAGCGCCTGCTCAAACCTTCCATTCGAAGCATACCCGGACATAAGAGCCGTCCACGACACGGCATTCCTCTGCGAGGACCAGTAAAACACGCGCCTCCCAGACACCAAGTCCCAGCACTTGCAGTACATAGCGATCAGCCCCGACTGTACGGAAACCAGCTTCTCATAATACCTAAACTTCTTAACGACAAACGCGTGGACCTCGCGCCCAAGGTTCCGCTCTGAGAGCTCTCCGATGGCCGGAAGCACGCTCGTGATCACGACTGAGTTCGCCTCGATCCCGAGCTCCCCCATCCGTCTGAAATACTCCAAAGCCTCCCTAGCCAATCTATTATGCGCGAACCCGGCAATAACCGCGCCCCAGAGAACGACATCACATTTCTCCCTTTCGGGAATTTCGTCGAACACCTTGACTGCCCAGCGGATTTTCTTGCACTTGAAGTACATGTCGACCAGTCCGGTCCTGAGCATGACCGAGGAGTCGTAGAGCCCGTTCTTGACGAGGGTCGCGTGGGTCTTCGTGCCGTTTCCGAAGGCGGGCGAGCCGGCGAAGGTCTTGAGGAGGCAGGAGAAGGTGTACTCGTTGGCGGGGACGCCGGCCTCGCGCATGGAGTGGTATAGGTCGAGGACGTCGTCGGAATCGGCGGACAACTTGAGGAGGGAGTTGTAGGGGTAGGCGGAGTCGGGGCGGAGGTCGGCGAGGAGGAGTTGGGCGCGGCGGGGGGAGCCGGAGAGGGAGTAGAGGGAGATGAGCTTGGAGAGGAGGAAGGGGTGGCGGTGGAGGGAGTGGAGGCGGAGGTGGGAGTGGAGGTGGAGGGCGACGGGGAGGGGGTGGGAGGGGGAGCGGAGGGCGGCGGAGAGGAGGGAAGAGAAGGTGGTGGCGGAGACGGGGATGCCACGGCGCTCGAGGTAGTCGAGGACGGTTAGGGCGTCGGAGATGCGGCCGAGGCGGGCGAGGCGGCGGATGTCGCGGGAGATGATGTGGGGGTTCTTGGAGTGGAGAGGGAGGGATTCTGGGAACGAGGTGGTTTGTGGGGAGGGGAGCTTTAGGTTGTTGGGTTTGGATTTGGGATTGGGAATGGGGAGAGAGGAAGGGGGTTTGGAGGGGAAGGGCGAGGGGAGTGGGCTGCTGCGGGTGGTGCTGGTGGTGGTGGTCGTGGTGTTGGTGAGGGAGAGGAAGTCCATGGGAGAGATGAGTGAGCGACCGAGAAGACTGATGAGAGTAGCGCTGAGCCTGACCGGATATTTGTTAGAAGTTGCTCGCTTAGGCTGTTTGGTTGCTTGAAAGCAGAAAGAGAGTATGATGAAAGTGACTAAATTTTTTTTCTTCTTCTTTAAGCACCGAAATTAACTGGCTCTTTTGGTTATTGAGAAGAGATAAATAATTTTTTTTGCTGGAGGAAAGTTTCGAAATCAAATCGTAGAAAATGTGTGTCGGAACAGTGGATCCAAATGGCATACAACACAGCGTACGTAAAGTCTCGTGCGTATTGCCAAACATCTCAAAAAAATAAATAAATAAATAAATAAAGTACTATAAATTAAAATTCATATATTTTTGAGTTTTATGCTGGTACTTGTGTCATAAAAGTGACTTTTAATATTTAGATAGCTAATATTTTGTAACTTAAAAGTCACCAAATTATATTTTTTTTATATTTTAATGGCTATGAAAGTAAGTAAATTAAAAAATATATTATAAAAATAACAAAATTAGATAATTATGTAACGGTCCCAAGTGATAAAAAAATTTATTTATGTATATTAATATAAGAGGGGAGGATTATTTATAACTTCAATCAGAATATAAATTAATTATAAGTTTAATCAAAAAATTAATTAATTATTTATGTATATTCACGTACAGCAAAAAAAAGGGATAATTAGAGTTTAGATCATGGATTTTATATCAGCTTAGAGTTTGAGCCATGACTTGTCCAATTATAAAGTTTAGATCCGATTTTGTATTATTTGGTTTATTTTTTCATTATACCCTCCATCTCATGCTTGACAATGAAAACTTCATATATATAATAGGAAGAGTATAATGGGAAAAACAAACCAAATAATAAAAAATTATGATCTAAACTTTATAATTGAATAAGTCAGGACTCAAAGCCTCAAACTCGAAGCTGGTATAAAATACATGATCTAAACTCTAATTAGACCCAAAAAAAAGCATCAACTAAAAATATTTGCGGATGTGAAAGTGAAAATTTTCAAAGAGTTGATAAGGCGACAAAGAACTACAAACAAAAAACAAAAAAATTCAACCCACTTAATGTCGGCTCTTTCATAGCTATTCCATACAGCCGAACTCACCAACACTTCATCTCATGCAAAAATACCTCCGCTTTTACCCCAACCAAACAATCCTTTAAGTTACCATTATCGAGTATACAAGTAGACAGAAAAAAAAGTTTCTACAAATAAAGGAAAATGTTAAGAGTACTATAATAGTTAGTGGACAATACATTTTTGACAGTTCTGTGTATATTCAGGACTGTGAAAAAGAATTTCTCTAGTCCTTGTTGTTTTAGGACTGTCAAAAACTTTGGCAGTCCTAATTTTATATGGACTGCCAAAATTTTGACAATTTTAGATATGCACAACCTCTCCGAATTTTGGTAGTTCTAGAATTACTAAAATTGTGTTGTCCCTAATAATTTTTATAGGCTTTTGATAAGGGCACTGCAACTTTTACTTGGGGCTAGCCCAGGATTGGGGCTAGCCCATTAATGAGCAAAGTTTACTCACACTAGCCCATCAGTTTACTCATACTAGCCCACTTGGAAACCCTTATTCCCAAACACTCCCAAACCCTCCCCACCCCACCGGAGCCCTCCCGCCGTCCTCCTCCGCCTCCTCCCCCGTCCTCCACCGCAGCCTCCCGTCGCCGCGCCTCCCGTCGTCGTCGTCGTCACAAAACCAAAAAAGAAAATGAAAAAACAAAAGAACTGTCAAAATGTTGATTTTTAGGACTGTCAAAATTTTGACAGTCCTACCAATTGGAAGGACTGTCAAAATTTTGACAGTCCTAAAAATATATGTTGAATTTTTAGGACTGTCAAAATTTTGACAGTCGTTCCCATTGGTAGGACTGTCAAAATTTTGACAGTCCTTCCCATTGGTAGGACTGTCAAAATTTTGACAGTCCTAAATTTTTTTTCTGTTAATTTATTTTTGTTAATTGTTGGGGGGGGGGGGCCAATTTCAAAATATCCTTAAAATTTCTATCCTTAAATTTTGTTAAAGTATTATGTTATTTAAAATAGTAAATTTATTATTGGTATATTAAATATTTTGTAAAAAAAAAAAAAATTTACAAAAAGTAAAATTTGGAGGTCGAAACATCGTTTTTTTGCGATTCTAAAAATTTGGGAAGTCCGTCAAACGATGAAACTGTTTATTCCGAAGTACTTTTCCATACGATCATTTTGGCTCAAACTGGAGCTTGTTTCGATCTCCCAGTCAAAAGTTATGATACTTTAAAGTTTTATATTTTATATTTTTGCCTGTAATATGTACGTCTTACTTCGGATGAAAATTCTCTCTACACGAATTGTGTTACTCTCGTCGAAAACATACAAATAGACCTATTTTGTGACGAAAAACGATTTCAAAACAAATAGTTATGGCCGTTTGAAGTCTGATCGACGGCAGCCGTAATATTCGTACGGTAGAATTTTTTTTTTTTTGGTTCAATAATAACATATTTTATTTTGGATGTTAAACTAAATAAAAAAAATCAAAATCCAAAACTAACTAAATATAATTAAACTTAAAAAATAATCCTGACAATTAAAATTAGGACTGTCAAAATTTTGACAGTTCTCATTGTTTGTGGGACTGTCAAAATCCTGACAGTCCTAGTTTTATATAAAATTTTCAGTGGGTTAAAATTAGGACTGTCAAAATTTTGACAGTCCACATAGCTTGTGGGACTGTCAAAATTATGACAGTCCTAACAAATTTTAGGACTGTCAAAATTTTGACAGTCCTTCCAAGTGGTAGGACTGTCAAAATTTTGACAGTCCTGATTATAACAATTTGGGCTAGCCCCAAGTAATTGTCATTTTGGGAAACGAGACTGTCAAAATTTTGACAGTCCTAACAATTTTTAGGACTGTCAAAATTTTGACAGTCCTTCCAAGTGGTAGGACTGTCAAAATTTTGACAGTCCTTCCAAGTGGTAGGACTGTCAAAATTTTGACAGTCCTGATTATAACAGTGGACTAGCCCCGAGTAACTTTCATGATGGCAAACTTGTAATTTTTTCTAAATTTCTAATGGGCTAGCCCCAAGTAAAAGTTGCAGTGCCCTTATCAAAAGCCTTTTTATATTGTCCTTAACATTTGTCCAAATAGACTGCTCACTTATCCGAGTATACAAGTATTAAGTAGACAAAGAAGGTTGAGGCAAATTGACAATGAATATATACGAACGATGGGTTATCACATTATAAGTTGTTAAGGTAAAAAAAAAAATATATATATTAACAGACTTAGATATCATGTTATAATTTGTATGGTAAAAAAGAAAAGTTGTTGGTAACTGTTTTTGAAAGCGATTTGCTTTTTACTTGAAAAAATGGGAGATAAGTTATATATCAGACATCTAATCTAGAATGATTATCACCTAGGTTGTGTTTTATTTAGTGGAATTTGAGGGAAGGTAAATGGAAGAAAAGTATAGGTTGATCTCATATACACAAGATTTAAGTTTCATTTTGGTTTTCCCTCCACTGGTTTTCTTAGCAACCAAACACATCCTTAATTTTCAGAGCATTTGTGGGAAGATTGATCTTGACAAAATAGGAGAACATATATAAATAATTTCCATTCCAATCTAACATTTTCAGTATCTAGTACATGTCAAATTGTGGGATCTTATGTCAACAGTGAGATCCCTAGTTTTGCTCAAGCAACATAAAATGAAAAGTTGTAGAGTTTAAATTTCTAAACCAATATAATAGAAAAATTCACATTCCTTTTCCAACTGAACTCTGTTCTCTGTGTTTCTTACAGCCAACATAAACATCAAGTCATTCATAATGTAATCAACAAGTCTTCTCTTCTTGCCCTAAGGAACCTCAATATGCTTCTTCTCATCATCCTCAATATGCCATCAGCGCCTGCAAGATCCTGGTCTCCCGCGAGCAAACCCGGGCTGGAAGATGTAATTAGCAACATGAGGCCCCAACAAGAACACAAAGGAGAAACATTGATATGCAAGCTGCATCAGTAGCAGAACTTCACAAACATAAAAGAAACACAGCAACTGAAAGAAACACTGATATTTGGTTTGGTAGCATGCCTTGTTTCTATATGTTCTGTTCTGTTAATAAATAAGTGTGTTTGGTAAAATTTTATTTCTACTTATTTATTCCGAAATTATTTGGCTTGGTACATTTAGTTTTTCTTTGCTGAAATTCATCGAATACCTTTATATTTTGTTCATACATGTCTGATTTGATCATTTTTAAGAAATTCAGAAGTGAAGAAAAAAAAATGGGCCATATGTTCTTCTGTCCATGCATGTATAACTTATAATAACTTCTCAATACTTATATTAATAAACATCTTATGATATCATCTTTACCAAAAGTTGCTTATGACAGTAACTTATAATAGCAACTTCTCAATACTTATATGGACAAACATCTTATGATATCATCTTTACCAAAAACTGCTTATGACAGCAAGTATATATGTATTATTCGGGGTTGAGCAGCATTATCCAGTTTTGGACCGAAAACCGAAGCGACAGTTCGGTTTGAAAAAAAAAAAATCGGTTTTGGATTTCGGTCCAAAAACGAATAAAAGCTGTGTAATTATGTAAATGCCCTCAATTTTATACATATTTTGATATTAAAATGTGTATATTTTGAAAATAACAATTCTATGTATCTGTTTTGAAGTCCAACTTTGATAATTTAACAACTAGTTCAACTTTAGGCACAACTTTGAAATACAACGAATGTGGGTGTAAAAAGTTATAATTTTCTACTATAATTTAACTACGATCCCAACTTTGGACCCGACCCATTAAACAATAGAAATAGTCCAACCGAACAAACCAAATAAACCTAATTGATTATTCGGTTCGGTTCGGTTCGGTTCGGTTTCGCTTTTAGCTAATTTCGGTCCGGTTTTGAAATTTTTGGAATTTTAGTTTATTCGGTTCTGGACTATTTCAGTTCGAAACCAAATAAACTGAACGCCTACCTCTGGTTACATTCGTCGGCTTTGAGCTACATTATATGGGTACATCCTATGACATTCGTCGGCTTTATGCAATATTACCTCTACCATTGTTGTTAAGTTTCTGATGAAACAATAAGAAAGGCTGCCATGGCTCCTCGTCATTCTTATATAATAAGATTGCAAGTTCAGTAAAACCACCAATTTTAAATTCGAAATACAAAGGTATTCGTACCTGTAACAACATCGATGGAGCCGGTGGAGGAGGAGTCTCCGGCCCAGCATTGCTCCTCATCTTCCTTACATTCCCCGTGCCAACCAAAGGACTCCCACCTCCACCACCACCAATATCCCAGAAGCTCCGCTTCTTCGCAGCCTGCACCGGCGACATAATCCGGTGGCTCGGGCTCTTCAGCTCTCCTCCTCCCACAGGCACTGCTGATTGCTCGCCCTTCCTAGCTACCGCCCTCGTGACAATGCGTCGACTCTCCCCTCCGGCCTTACCGACCATGAGCTCTCGGATGAACTCGTCCTTTTGCTTTAGCTGAAGCACGTGCTCCTTCTTGAGCCTTTCGATCTCGGCCTCCAATGCCCTCACCTTAGCGAGGGTAGCGCTGTTCCCCTGTGGCGTGCCGAAGCAGTTGCCAGCCAGGATCGAGCGCTTGGCCTTTTGCTGCGACGGGGAGAAGAGGGGAGAGGGGGAGGGCACGGTGGGCGGAGGAGAGGAGTTTGAGGCCAGTGTTTGGGCCTGAAGGGTCAAGATCTTCTGCTGGTGGCGCATCAGCTGTTGTCGTAACTCGCTGTTCTCCTTCTGGAGCTCTAGGACTAGCTTGGCCTGGTCTGTCGCGGTCTCCAGCAATGGAAGTACTACTTCATCATTTGTTGTCCATGCCTGAAAAAAAAAAAGCCGAAGATCCTAATAAGAATTTTAAGCTCCATTAAAGTCAAGGTAAGTGAATATGAAAGATCTCAGAAAATTAATTTATCTTCCAAGTAGTAATCATAACTTCCTGAAAGGTCTTTTATACAAATGCCATGGAGACCTCCAGATTGAGTCCTACTCGAATGTTGACTATATTGGGTCCAAGGGTGGTAGGTAAGCTACTTCTGGGTATTGTACTTATGTTGGCGGTAATCTTATCACCTAACATAGCAAGAAGCAAAATGTTGTGGCTAGATCAAGTTCAAAGGCAGAATATGGAGCAATGGCTCCTACAGTCTGAGATGATGTGGCTCAAGACTCTGATAACTAATCTTGGTGTGCAGTATACAACTTCTCTTCCCATGCACCGTGACAACCAAGCAACCATCTTTATTGCGAGTAATCTGGTCTTCTATGAGAGGACCAAACACATAGAGGTGGATTGTCATTTTGTTCATGATGCCGAGATGGGAAATCAAGTTTGTTCTTCATTTACACGATTATAGGATAAAATTGCGGATCTATTTAGAAAATCACTTTCTGCTTCTCGTTTCCTATTTCCATGTAACAATTGGGCATGTATGATATATAGGTTGCAACTTGAGGGGGAGTGTTAGAATGTAGCCCAATAGCCTAATGTGCTTTTGGGCGACCTTTGTCTATCTATGTATATCCTCCATCACAAATGAATAAAATTAGGTTTAACAAAAGTACTTCTTAAAGTTGTGTGTGTGTGTGTGAACATATCAAACAAATACTGCATTACTTGACTGCGTACTTCTCCTACAAAGGTCATCAATATCTGATTCAAATGTGCACATTTATGTACAAAGTGAAGTCTGTATATATTTTCAGAACATGGATTTATATTCATGAATTTACTTTAGGAGGACAGAAAGGTTACCTTTGTTCTTATTTCCTTAGCACGGTCGGCCCAGTGGAGTGTATTTTGAGTCTCACCAAAGGAGAGGTTGCTGGGACTAATATTAGCGATCATGACGGTGTTGCATTGACCTCCCAGTGAGTCCTTGAGGAGTTGGGTGAGCTTGGAGTTTCTGTAAGGAATGTGTTTTTTCCCTTCCACCAGGGAATTAATGCAACTGCTTAATGCTAGGAGGGATCTATTAATGTTGGCACCTTCTATTGATCTTAAAGTTCGCTGATCTGTTGCTAAGGCTCTCTCAGAACCCGCTAGATCAATAAGTGAAAGCTTTCCTACTCGAGTGACTAAGTCAGCCGAATCTTTTACTCGATATTCCGCAACAACCTACATATAAAGATAAATGAACATAGCAAGTGAATCAACAAAAGTATGAAACTAGTTCATCCTTAGAGGCTCATGGGCCAAGGACAAATTATCATTAGTCTAGAATTATTCAAATTTGGAGAGTTTGTGTGAGACCTGAAGTATAGCGTGAGACCTTGAAGAGGTCTCATTGACTCGAGTGGGCTCTGTGGTTCTGTTCATATTACCTTGCTGAAGTAATGCCATTACCTGAAAGAGAAACGGTAACCAGAAAGAACATATAAATATAGCATAATAACCATCTATAGTAGGAAAGCATGATAGGAGAATTATTACTTCATCTGTTGAGTAAGCCCTGTACAGAGTAAGTCCAGCTGCTACGATTCCCTGAAATATTACACAATAGTTCGTAAGAACTTCCTATTGCAAGTTATAAAAGGCATATTGGATTATATATTGTAAAACTATAGCTATAGATTACTATTTATTATTGTAGTTATATTTTCTTTGAGGTCATACTAATGTCAGAGAAGACCCTGATAAAGAAGTAAACCTTTAACAACTTTGTTTTCAGATTTTTAATTAAAAAACTTGGTTAAGTTTGTGTTTCTAGATGCACTGCTTTTATATAGGGAGATGTCCCTCTTCCTACTCCCTTTTGCAGTAAATTAGGTTACTATGGGAGATACTAGAACTACTTTATGATATAGCATCATGTTAAGTTACATAAAGACACTAGTACTACAACATGGCCCATCCATGAAAAGAGATTCGTTACCAATCACGTCGTCATCATTGTTTAGAATACTTCTTACGCTAAAAGCATTAAGCATGCTGACATCTAAATCTATCAAGATTATCAATGAATTCTAGGAGCTTCAGGAATGCCTACATCAGTTCAGTGTACATAAGTTACAGTACGTGGACAAACAGAATGCAAGTACAAGAGAAACCTTCTTTTATCATTTTCCCCACACAAAACCAAAGAACATTCTCCAAACTTGCTATAAGAGACCATTGGTAACCAAAGAGATATCCTAATTGACACTTAATGGGTAGATGGAAAATTTGGGCCTTCAGATGGTCTAGCGAACCACCACCCAACACGTGACTCAATTTCTATTCTAGACACTTAACGAGAGGGGTCTTCATCCTTGAATGGTTGCTCTATATCGGTGACATGGATGGGGTCTTTGCAAGGCTTCTTAAAACTCACATTAAGACATTACCATCTTAAGCTAACTAGAGTCTTGGATAAAAACAAAGCAAAATCAAGTTGATTATGGTATGCCAGAATTTACCTAATACAATTAATTGCCACTACATACTGCCTCATCAAGCAGTATCACTACTAGGAAGATGGTCAATCTCAATCGTACTGACCACAAGGTTTTGTGCTTTGATGATAGGAAAATTATCCACCATCACCACCTTCTGATGTCATCAGAATGTGGTTGATTATGAATCATAAGAAATGTCCATAACAGAATTGACAAAACTTTATGACCAGCAGTGGATCCAAGTCCCTAGCCATGGTAGCTCTGAGGATGAGACCACCATGCTATATATGCTAGACAGTTAGTTGGCGAGTAGGTCGACTTACCTTTTGGTTCATGCAACCAAGAAGCACCCTCTCAGTTCCCCTAGACTACAAGAAATCTAAATGACAGATATGGTGGTCCAATTTGCTATAGGGAATTGCATTCTTCTCTACAAGACATCAAGTCAAAGAGTGAAAAGTAGTGACATTTCCCTTATGATAAGAAAACTATCAAGTTTGTATTACCAATATATTTGATTTTCTGTTTACAAGTGTTGCATCTAGTAAGAATCACAATTATACCCAGACTCAAATTCACAAAACATTTGTGTTGATCATAAAATTGTTTCTGTGCCCAAATATCCCTATACTATGAAACTTCATTTCCTTCCATGAATTAGCATAAAAGATTCTGAAAAATACATATAAACAGTATAATTTAGATTAAAAAAACCAACAATAACAAGTTTACTTGTAAGAACTCGAAGGTAACTACTGACCTGCTTATCTTCTCTAAGGACTAGAGGTCTGCCAGGGGACAGCAAGTCTCTGACGGTCTCATTATAAACTTCAAGATAAGATAGGTGGACTGAGTGGTTTCCATCATAGCTCCGCTGCCGGATCTTAGAGAAGAGGTCTTTGATAGCAAGAACCATCACTCCTGGGTTCTCAACTGTTCCCAACATCGTGTATGTCTTGCCTGCTCCCGTTGCACCATAGCAGAAAACTGAGCCATTTCTTCCTTGAAGAACCCCCTCCACAAGGTTTGCTGTTCTGCAATGTATACATATGTAGAAACATTATTAGCAAATCCATGGAAAAAAAAAACTCACTGTGGTATGCTAATTCATATTGTTATCACATAAACAATAAATAACCTCCCCCCAACTGCTGAAGTATCTCAAATTGACCCTATGTTCCTTGACTAGAGAAATGACAAGTGCATCTCCAAATTTGCAACTCCACTGTTATTGATGCCCACGTTGGACTAAAAGATAAGAAAGTGGCTAGTTAACAAGCAGTTTGAACACATCTCCTAAAATTTGGTCTTATGTGGACCAATTGTAGTGAAGTTGCGAACTTAGAGATGCATCCCATCGTTTCTCCTTTTTAATCTAGAACTTCGTGTTGGAGACGCGATGGGCTCCAAAGTACAAATTTTCGGATGTGGAACTAAACTCCTATCTAACACCATGTTTTATGTCGTCACCAACATTCTGAGCATTGAACACTGTATAGGAACAATTATAATAAAATTAGAGACATTTGTCATTCAGTTTGAAAGGAAACAACCTAAGAATGATTCTTAGATGTTGATAACTAAGCTTCTATAGCTGCTTGGATTAGTTCATTTGCAGTACTGTGAGAAGTTGAAAACTTTTTGATTAAACTAGACATGCATGAATGAACAAAGATCTAATTGAACAAGTGAAAGTTCAGAAAAATTTACGTAGTGGAGTAGACTTCATGCTGCATTGTCGAATCAGGGAAGGACGCATCGAAGCAGAAGTGCCGCCCCCTCACCCTCTTCAGACGTAGGTAGTCGTTCTCCGAAGCGAACTCGGTCAAGTAGACGTCCTGCCGGTTGACGACCTTGACGCAGCAGCGAGCTCCGGCATCCTTCTCCTTCTTGGACATAGGCCGCAGCCTCACGAAGACCATGATCCTGCTCCCGGTCCCGGTCCCGGTCCCGGTCCCGTTCTCCAGGGCCGGTCTGACCTCCCCAATCAGCTTCTTCCCCTTCATTGCTCGTCCCTCCGACAACGGTACCAGCCCGCCCATCGAGAGCCTCCTCGTGGCGACCGTCACTTTCTTGGGGCAGGAGTAGGCCTCGATCGGCCCCGGGATGTTGTTTTCTTGATTCTCCTTCGCCTCGGTCCTCGGGAGCGCTACCAGCTTCTTCGTGAAGACCCTCGGCGCCGCGTTGATGTTCTCTCTCATCACTAGCCCATGTTCTTCTTCTTTTTCTCCAGCACCAGCTTCTTCGTCGCGCTCTCTGTTCTTGAGGGCTAGTTTCTTGTGCTGCTCGTATAGGAGGGTCAGCGCCCTCATCTTCTCCTTGAGGTCGGAGTGAGGGTTCCGGAGGAGGGTCCGGCCGCTGGCGGAGTCCGCAGGAGGCGGCGGCTGGCCGCAGCTGACCTGCGTCGACCGGGTGGAGACCGGCATTGGTCAGTAGAAACTTGGAGTGCCCAAACAATAACACGATACGACACGATACGATACGATACGATACGGACACAGATCGGATTTTGAGTGTCCGATACGTGTCCGACGCGGCTCAGATGCTGAAAACTACTAAAAAATGGTTCTTGATAAGAGATTCTTGATATTGGAGGAATGGGGAAACTTCGGCATCGATTTTGAAGAAATTTCGGATGACCCAGATGCCAAAATCCGACGATCTTACGGAAAGATTGGATCTTTAGGCGTGTTTTTGCTCGGATTTTGGGGGAAGGAATAGGTTTTCTTGGAGGTGGCTACTGTAGCAGAAGAAGACAGAAGTAACAGCTGGAAATGGACGGCTGGGGATGAGTAGTAGTTTGAAATTTTTGGAAGAGTGACGGTTGTGAATGGACCTCTGGTGGTAACGGTCGGCTGATTTTGAATGAAATTGTAGTCCCCAGCCATTATGAACTTTTTTTATTACAAAGATTGCTTTCGAACGTGGGTGGTCCCTTGACAGGTGGCTAGGTCATGTCCCGCGTGGGACTGTTCACAGGTGTTGTTTCAGATATTCCGTGTCATATTTTTAATATATGTTAACTCTGTAACATTTCGTGCTTCATACACACATAATTGGAATTATTGTTGTAACCGTAGAGTTATTTTTCAAATTTACCGTCCATTATAACTAGTGGGCTACTAGGGGGTGGCTCCCTTATATAATCTCTTTTGGATGACCAAGGAATCACGCCGAAAAGGTATCGGACAGGGAGGTGAGGTCGACTGGACACGAGAGCCTGTCTTGAGCTTCCGATCCGCC
Organism: Iris macrosiphon; assembly: GCA_036927795.1. Classification (NCBI taxonomy): domain Eukaryota; kingdom Viridiplantae; phylum Streptophyta; class Magnoliopsida; order Asparagales; family Iridaceae; genus Iris; species Iris macrosiphon. The sequence goes on from JAYESA010000016.1 coordinate 157,889,847, forward strand.
CCCCACGGCCCCAAGGAGAATTGACTGAAACCTCTCAGCAGTTCCGCAAAGAGTTAAGAAAAAAATAAAAAGTGGAAGTGAGGAATTTTTGGGAGACAGGAACTGTAAAAGTCCATTCCGTCAGTTTTTCTTTAATATTTCGTATTTTTCATTCAAATGTGTGAAGTTGACTCGTTATGCAACAAATTGATCCACTTTCACAATTCATGGCCGAACCAAACAACCTCCATCAGCAACCTTATGTGCCACATAAGCAACAATATTTTTAATTTGATCAAGCAGTTAGTTATCTTCGGAGGAAATTTCATTTGCATCGGTACATTACATTACTCATTGTGTTTATTTTCTCTTGGCTAAAATTTAACTTGATACTCTTAACTATTCAAAATTTTAACTTGATACACTAAACTTTAAAATTAGACAATTTAATAGTTCAACTGTAATTGTACAACTTAATATCTTAACAATGTTAATGAAAATATTACATGACAAAAATACCTCAATTATCTCCCCCCTCTCTCCTAAACAACAACAACAACAATGGTGACAACAACATCGGGGTGGCGGCGATGGCAACGACGGGACAAAAGAAAAAAGGGGGGGGGGGGGGGGGGGGGGGGGTTGTTGTTCAGCAGGGTCGAGGGACAGGGACTTGGATTTGGGAGACATAGGGATAGGACGAGAAGTAATCCTGACTAATTTGGTCTCTCTTTTTCTTCTTTCTCCTAGATAATGTTTGTTACCCTGAAATTTTCTTGTCTTTCTCGAATGATAAGGAGAAAAAAAAATCGGGTCAAAAGAAAATGCTATTTTGGAGTTTTATCAACAATTTGCTTGCGTGGGCGGGGATCCAGTATTTTCTGAGTCCTTATGTAAGGAATTACAAAAGAAATTTTTTCAACAAAGATGTGAATTAGGAAGGATTGGTCGACGAAATATGAACCGACGGAGAGTAACACTTTTAATTTTTTTAATATTTTTTGGTATCAAGTTGTCTAATTTTAAAATATAGAGTACAAAATTGAAAAACTTGAATAGTTGAGGATATCAAATTGAATTTAGCTTATCTTTTTTATTGATTCTGATATTTTTTTTTTTTTATGTTGTTATATATATGGACGTTGTAGCATGGCCTGGCCTGCGGTCAGTGACCGCAGTCCTTGACCGCGAGCCATGTGTCAGCATCCAACTGGCAGTAATTTCGACGAAAAACCCCAAACAAATAGGAGAGGCCACTTGGGTGCTGACACGTGGTCCTCAGTTACAGAACGTGTGCCAAATATCATTTTTCTATGTATATTCCAATGATCTTTATGGCTACAAAATAGTAGTATATCCTTGAGAATCACAAATGCACATGATCTAGTATTTCTTTCCTACTTGTTGGTTTTACTAAATTCCCATTCACACAAATAGCTGCTGATCTGTTGTCGATGAGCAGAAATGAGTGTATGATTGCTTCGTCATTGTTCACTTCATCATATATAAATCTGTGGCGCTCTCTTCCTTGCTCTAGATGTAGGAAGAACTTATAATTGTATTGTTAGTAATTCATTTGGGGTTTATAAGCATTATTTGATTGTTACACCCAATGCTTCTATTCCATTGGGAGATGTTGATTTGATGATGAAATTCTTAGTCCTATGTATCTCTCTTTCTTCTCTGCAATTAGAAAGAGACTTAAAAACAGGTCAAGATAAATCGTTTAAATATAATTAAGAGAACAAAATTATAAATTTTTATATGTATATTATCACATAATTTGGAGAAAAAAATACCTAAAATTCTTATGACTAGCCGTATTTATATCCTAACCTAAGTAAAAAAAAAAATTCCTAAAATCTTTCAAACTATATAAACATATATCCAAAACTTATAAACATATCTATAAAAGAAAATACTAATAAAAATATACTAAAATTTTATTTAAACTACATATATAAACAAATTTAAAATATGTCTGTAACCAATTCTAATTAAAATATTTGTTTATTATTTTAATATAAAATTTTTTTTATCAAATATTTTAATAATATTATATGATTTTTATTATTTTTATGTACAACGTACGTAAACATGACTAACATGGATGACTAGTGTAGATAACGGAGCGATTGCATGTCATTGATGAGATTATCACACGATTGGAAATCACTGACGAGATTAGCACACAGGAATACTCCTCGCTTTCAAGTAACTCTTTTTAATCATTCATGTGTTATAGTTGATTTGACCCTAAAAAGGACAGTAAACTATTACATAATTCAAGCAAACCAAACATAAGAAGAAAGTTAAGTAGCAAATTCGCAGGATAACTCGATCTTTGAGGGACTCAGCATGATTGAAATGATTTTTTGGTCCATATGGACAGTGATCAGTCCGATAGGAACGTCTAGTCTTTGAGCTGGATTTATTCTTACTATCTGGCTGGAGGCAGGCCCGATAATATTATAGTTGATAAAGTGCGTGCCACACTATGACATCCAATAGCAGAGACATGAATAGTATGCTAACTAAATACATGAAACTGTAACTGCATCTCAGGTCCATGAGTTCTATGAAATTCTATTTCATGACAACAAAATAAGTCCTGAGCATTATAAAGGTTGGCTACTTAAGTAATATCCCGATACAACTGAAAATAACTCAAAGTGGGGTTTAAAATGCCAACTGACTCCAAAATTTCCCAAACTCGCCAATCTTAAATTTACACACTCAAGTGACCACATCCAGGAGTTAGTAGTTCAGATTATTCGGTTTCAACCGAATCGATATAGTCAAAATCGAATAAATCGAACTTTAAAAAAATTAAAATCGAAATTGAACCGAAATTAGCAATAACCGAACCGATAATCGATTCGGTTTATTTTGTTGGAATATTTGTATTGTATAATGGACCGGATCCGAAGTTGAAACTATGGTTAAATTATATTAAAATTTATAAATTTTATATATACGCTTTGTTGTATTTTTAAGTTTGACTCAAAGTTGAACTAGTTATTAAATTACCTACGTTTAATGTTAAAACATAGAATTGCTATTTTTTAAAACATACATATTTTTAATCATTAAACATGAATAAAATTTAAAAATAATTATATAATTGCGTAAGTATTATTAGATTTTCGATTTTGGGTCGGAAGCGAAATAAAAAAATAAAATTTTAGTATTTTCAAAATCGAAATAAAATCGACTTTTTTTAAACCGAACCCGGATCTCTCAGTTCGGTTATGCTCACCCCTAACCACATTCCTAATTCACTAGCTGTACTAGAATCTAATTTTTTTTCCCCACATGTTTCAAATAATTTGGCTAAAAAAACAACATTAATTTTGATGAAAGGAAGATACGTAAGAGAGGAATCAGTCTGCTTTCCTTGAAATTGAATATTATTTCAACATAACTGCATATGATATAAGGTGTCACTACCAAACTTAACTGGCTCTTGTGGTCAGTGAGAAGAGGTATAATCTTCTTGGCTAGACAGATGAACTTGGAATCAAATTGGAAAAAGATGTGAATTAGTGGGCCCAAATAACATACAATGTAGTGTGCACAAAGTCCTGTGCAATAGTTTGTAGTATTTGTTGTAGTCAAATTGGTTGCTACACTAATTATAACAAATTTTATTGCAAAGAATTTTCATTTATAAGCAAGCAAACTGGCTTTAGACCCAAAGCCCAAAAGGCCCACTTGAAACCAAAGGAATAAAGCCTACAATATTAAAACGGCTTCTTTCCCAGGAGCTCTCCAATGGCGGTGCTTGAAGGACCAGTGAAGAAGAAAGAACTCCTCTTCCTCCTCAATTCTTCATACCGGTTCTAAAATCTTCCAGAAACGTCCCATGGCGGGGGACTCCGAGAGGAGGTTCGAGAAGATCATGAGCAAGCTCTCCCACTCTCGTCCTCCCAATCCCACCACCAGGTATTTGGCGAATCGCCTAGGGCTGGCTAGGGCTAGGTTTGTTTTTTGAGCTGAACTCGTTTTTTTTCCCTTCTTTTTTGCGCAGCGACGGGATCGGGAAGAAGCGGTTCGAATCGGTGCTTAGGGTTTCGGCTACGGATTCGACGGGGCTGGTACCCCCCTGCCGGCCGTGGGATCGGGGGGATCTCATGAGAAGGCTGGCGACGTTCAAGGCCATGACTTGGTTTGGGAAACCCCAGGTTTCGAATTGTTTGATTCTTTTATTATTGAAAAATTTATTGCTAGATTAGAATACGACACGATACAGAGACGGGGAGACACGGACGCACACATGCACGCACGCACGCGATGCCCATTTTTGGATTATGTTTGCTCCATAGATTAGCTTCCATTTGGTTGATTCTTTGATATGATAACTAGATAGAAAGAAAATCGCTTCCTTTCCGTTTTTGCATATGATATGCAAATCTGATTCATGAGTGTATGTAAAGTATTATTTGGGTAATTCTTCATTGTGGTAACCTAAGAAGCATGGACACTCCGAAAATTGGTTTCCAGTGACGGATGCTAATCAGAAACAAGTCGACACTCCAAAATACACTACGGCACACCAATTAGTACATGTCGATGTATGTGCACGTACTATGTCGTATTTGTGCGGTAACTACATGGGAAGTAGCTTTCGTCTGTTATAAACCCTACTCTGGGAAAATTGGAAGTATATTCATGTATATGATTTTTGTTTTAATTTACTTTGAGGCAAGGTGTAATGGAGTTCTTTTTGCAAAACTAGTGAATTTACTAGACTAATTTGCAACTAAATACCATGAACTTCAACAAATTGACAACTTGTTACCAAGAACTTCTAAATTGTGCAACGTAATACCATGAACTTTCAAGGTAGTTGCAACTTACTACCTTTCCTTAGTTGACCGTCAGTTTTGACGGTCACCTATTTTTGGATGTTGTTGACACTAAAAAAATTCCAAATACCCAATCTATTCTTCTTCTTTTTCCTCCTCCTCCTCCTTCCACACCTAACCCTAATCCTAATTCCACATTATCATGTCCACCCCTTATCTCCTCCCTATTCCTGTACCCTTCGTCCACATCTTGCCTCCCCCGCAACCCTTCCCACCCCTTTGATATCCTTAACCCCTCTCACCTCTCTCCTTCATGCAATCCATCCTTCTCCTTGCACCCCTCCACTACTCGCAACCCACCTTCCTTGCACCTTCCTACTTCATGTTTGTGTCTTACCCCCCCCCCCCCCCCCCCCCCCCCCCCTCTCTCTCTCTCTCTCTCTCTCTCTCTCTCCCTCTCTCTCCCTTCTTCCTCGTTTGGCATATAGCCTCCATTCCATTGCATGAATACATGAACAAAAATGTCTTTTGTAGGATTTGTTTGCAAAATAGTTGATAGTTCAGGGTATTTAGTTGCAAAAACAAAATTTATGGTAGCAATTTGCCAATAAACAAAGTTCTTGATAACAAGTTGCCAATTTGATGGCAGTCAGAATGGGGCGGGGCTGGGTAGGAAGCTTTTGCATAATAATCATGTTTTACACTTTAGGAGGGGAGTTTTTAAAGATGGATTTGCTCTAAATTGAGAACATGACTCAAGTATATGATAAAAGAAAGTGAAGGAGTTGTTTCTGATTTTGCTGGATTCGAGTGAATCTTGAGCTTATATGTTAAGTTTATACTTCTCAAAGTAATACTGCATTTTGGTTTATGTTGTGTAATTCATTAGTAACTACATAGTTTGGAGATAGAGGGACATTGAGAAACTTTAATGATTGAAGGAACTATCATTTGGTATGTTAGTATTATTTAGTTGTAATTCATTAGTAACTACATAGTTTGGAGATAGAGGGACATCGAGAAACTTTAATGATTGAAGGAACTATCATTTGGTATGTTATAGTATTATTTAGTTGTAGCTAGGCAACAATTAGGCAACAATTGTGATGTCGAAGTAGATTGCATGACAATTTTCAAATTTATTTATTTAGTATCTAGGTTATTTTCATATTGAGTGATCTAACATTTTCTTTTGGAACCATGCAATGACTTTGAAGTTTGAACCTCTCAAGGTCTTGTTAAGATACTATGTTTATGTTGGCATCTGGAAGAGATCCTGACCTTAATGTTTTATCTTCTTCGTATATCTTAGTTTTCTTTTGATCTTTACAGTAAAGCCTGCACCCAGAACTTTTGATGTCGGCTATTTGAATCATCTCCGTCCATTCAGTTTTGTTGAGGGCCATATCAACTGTGACATTATTTAAAAAAAAAAAATCCTTTGCTATAGCCTAAATCCAAGTTCAGGGCCTACCCCTACTTCTAGCAACTCCTTTGACTAATATGTATGGCTCATCCTAACTGTTACATCTATCGGTCTATGTTGCAAGGTTACACATGCCCAAACCACCTGAAATAATTTACTTCATTAACATAGTAAAATGAGAAGCCTAAATCCCCTACTTGTACATGTAGTTTAAGTCCTTGCCACTTACACTAAAACTCTAGAATGTTGGTGACGGATAATTGATATTATTCAACATTCCCTATATATATATATATATATATATATATATATATATATATATATATAAGTTAAAGTCCCTGCGAGGCTGCGACATGCATCAAAACTGTAGTGTGTTGATGAGGGTTGTGAGTTAGTATTAATATTATTCAACACATGTATTACACTTAAATTTGTGACATGTAATATGCAGTAATGTCTATCATCTTTTGTGCTGTTTTTAGATTTTTCGTCACATTTTATATCTTTTGGCATTGTTATTCTCCCCATGCACTTGTTTTATATGTATTATGTAGCATAAGGATTTAGTTGCGATGATAACATATCTTCTTCAGGTTGTCAACCCTGTCAACTGTGCAAGGAGAGGTTGGATTAATGTAGAGATGGATACTATAGCTTGTGTAGCATGTGGTGCTCGCCTCCTCTTTTCTACGCCTTCTTCTTGGAACCTGCAGCAAGGTGCTATATTCTCTTTCTGCTATTTTAGTTTTATACAACTAGAATATTTGACACCTTGTTTGTGTTTGTGGGCTAAGAGAACATCATCCGACTGTGGCAATGTTTGCCATCTCAACATACCGATGCACTCCATGCTATTTGGTTTTGAAAGTTTTTATATCTATTTCAAATTTCCTGATACGGTGCAGCTATTGTGATGCATTTTGCTGCTGTAGCAGCCGTTAATTTTCTTCTTCATTTATGTTAATACTGAAGAAGAAATGCCATATTGTGTGCATGTAGTTGAAAAGGCTGCTGCAGTGTTCAGCTTAAAGCTGGAGAACGGACATAAACTGCTATGCCCATGGAACGATAATGCTTGTGATGAAGCGTTGGCCCTTTTTCCATCTACACCTCCTCCGCTTTTGGTAAATGGTTATGGAGAACGAGCAGCAGCACTTCTAGGGCTTACTGCTCTTCCAGTAGTTTCATTCTCAGCAATTGATTATATGAGAAGCCCTCAGCTAGAGCAGTTCTTATCACAGTCCTCTCATACGTGGGTCAGTTTGAACAAGGGCATCAGGCTTACGGAGACTCCTAGAAACAAGGATATACTTGGTGCTTCTGAAGATGCCACTGCTAATAAATACTACCAGGTTTGGCATGTTTCTATAGCTCCTTTGTGTTCTATGTTGGTCGACTGGATCCGTCCGTGTTATAAATAGGAAACATCACAGAATAACCTCATGGATTTTGCAGGAAAAATTATTATTACACATTTTTATAAGGCAATCCAACCCATTGTGCAGCCCACTAGGTTTTGATCGAGCTTGGCTAGCACGGTCCAAATCAGGCATTTTGTATTGTGGTCCAATGGGCTACAGTTAATAGTTACTGAAAATTGTAGAGTATAGAAACATAAGAATTTTAATCTGTTAAGGGGAAGTTCAACTCCTGACCTATTGTTATCTTAGAGTAAAAAACAATTGGGGAGGACCACACTAGTGACTTCAATCACCATTTGCACTGACTTAATTCTTGATCTATTTTAGGTTAAGTTTATTCAATTGTACTCGATATGCGAAATTATAAAGATTAATGTGGTTTTTTCATTATTATTCTTTGATTTTGTTGGTATATTATTGACTGCGTTTCCACTCCCGTTCATCACTTAGTCAGGAAAGCTCCTATAGCAGCATTCTGGTATTGTTCCTAAGATGTAGTTTACCTTTGATAACTTGCAGGCACAAAAGATTATAAGTTTATGTGGATGGAAACCTCGGTTGCTTCCTTATGTTGTTGACAGCAAGCCATCCACATCTTCAGTGGGAATTCCTACTGCACAGAAGGATAGCATCATACTTTACACGTCAAGTGGCTCAAGTGAGGGTGAAGGGAGAAACAATAACCTCCCTTCACTTGGTGAACATTTGTGGGATCCAGCATCTGTTGTCTTAGACTGCAGTTTTTGTGGAGCCTGCGTAGGATTATGGGCCTTTGCAACTGTACAGCGCCCTCTGGAATCGTTCACCTTAGATGCAGATTCCAACAATCAAAATGGATCAGGCACTAGCTGTGCAAGTCTGGTTAGTGGAACAGAAGCTCCAAAGGCTGAAAGTTTGAGCAAAGGTTATCAAAATTTAGAAGGGGGTTGTGATAGTGGCTATATTATTGGTTCAATGTCCAAAGAAAGACCTCTGGGCTTAAGCTTGACTATTGCAGGTGGCCCTCCACCATGTAAACAAAATTTTAGACCAGTTGTTTCTTTTCCTATCGTTAGCCGACATCTGAGGTCCGATGTTGCTTCTAGCTTTGGCATTACAGGTTATGCGTCATCTGATGCTTCATGTGACTCTCAATTAATTGGTCAGTCCTATTCACAGATCAATGTTCAATCAGGAAAGCATGCAGATGCTGATGGTGGTTCTGGTGTTTCATTGGAAGGTGCAGGATTCTTGAAACGCAAAAGAAGTGATATTGAACATGTTTCTGAAAGCAATGATGTCATTGATTCATCTCATTTAGAAGGGGAAGTTCATACTTTGGAAAATGGTCCTAAATTCGTAGAGAAGAATAGTATCAGCCCTTATAAAGGGAGAAAGAATGATGCTGAGGGAACTCAAACATTGCATAGTGATGTTGATGACATTGTGAATTCGGAAGAAAACATAGTGAGAGATTTGCAAAGAGATCTTAACTCTGAAGATGTGAAAGAAAAACCACTTCATTCTGAAAGGGCGATCAGCAAAAGCATCGAAGTTGAACAAAGCATTTGTGCAACATCAACCACCATTGCAACAGTAAACTCATCAAAACCTGACGGAACTTGTGAATATAATGAAGATGGCTCTACAAATATTGCATCTTGTTCCAGTACCCACAGAGGTGATAGAGGTTCTGATATTCTGAACCTCAATGGTGCAAAGGCAACTGATAGAAAGGCCAATGCAGTGGAAAACTTGGTATTTGCATCAGCTGGCAGGAACGAGAATGTGAATCATGCAATGGGTAAGTACTTTTAGTGCGTAAACTTAGTTATACAACCTTATTATTTATGATCTGCCTTGCATAGTGGCATTTCTATATCATCCATTCCAAATTTTGGTTGATCTTTTTGTTTACTAGGATTTTTCTTGTTTTCCTGCGGTGAGGCTAGTAGGTACTTCTATTGCAAACTCATAAAAAAATTACTTTAGTGATAGGTCTGCATATATCTTTGTCAACTCTAGATCTTGCACTAGCGGAAACCTTATGGAAATACGATGCACTTCTAATTATGTCATGATTGTGACGGCGAATTATTTAAAGGGTGCTAAGTACTAGAGGATACAGTTGAGTACTTAAAAATTACATGGTACCAAATAGTCTACGGTTCATGTTTAAAGAATTTCATTTGTAAATGGTTCATGCAATAATGTTCTATTTAAATGTAAGAATGAATTGTTGTTTCTCGACAATAAGTGTTTAGAAAAGATTTATATAGTCCAATTATTGGTGATAGGATTTATATAGTCCAATTATATCCAACATGAGATATGATATTCATTTTGCAGATCAGGGCTTCTAGTTGAAGATGGAGATGCCAGTTATCTTACTAGTAACTTGAAACTTGTAGTATATTTGGAAATAAGAATCTAATATCTTCTCTTGTCCATCTATCAAATTTGTTCAGGAAAAATAAAAGACGATCTTTGCTAGGTTATCAGAAGATTTACATTTAATTCGTGTTCAGGGAAGGCAAGTCCATTTAGTACTTAGTAGGTGAAAAAGTAGGGTTAGCTAGGGTTGCGATTTAATAAATTTTGCCTCTGTATATTTTAAGAACGATAAGGTCCATAAAACTGTAACCATTAGGTTTGAGCTTTTGAGGTTGTAGTTGAAAAGGCTTTAGCAAAATCTAATTGCAAGCAGGAAGGGATTATTTATTACGAAGTACGGTGTGCTTTAAGAAGGGTTTAAGAGAGTCCACATAGAAGAGCATATAGCTTACACAATGGTTAGAAGTGGGATTCATAAACCTAAGTATGGGCTCATAATTATTCAATTATGTCCGAAGTGCTTGAATTGAACAACAATAAGTGTATTATTTTCACATCAGGATTACTTTATGGAAAAAGTTTAAGTTGATATGTACCAATAAATGATTATTTCTTACGTAAGCTATAAACAAGTGAGACATTCACCAAGGATACAATACATGATAAATTGCTTTTAGTTTCCTGCAAATAACTTGATTGCAAAAATCATGAAATTGAGTGCAGGGCTTTTAAATGTTAAAGTGCACTAGTACATGGATCACATGATATGTTGTAATAACTCTGTGTAGCTTAGAGGATGAGATGGAGGGAAGCAATGTGTTGGAGATGCATGCATTTTTAGCTGAAATACAGACCCAGTCTGCTTCTCTCCCCAATGTTGGGTTATCCCTTGTTCAAATTGTTTGGTCTAATACTTAGTTTAGCTCCAATTAGTTAACTCCATGTTCATTTTTACAATCATACAATGACTATGGAGCCCTTTTCTCCATCTCTAGATTGAAATGCTCTCCTCATTGGATATTCTGATGAAAGGAACTAGGGTTTGAAGGAGTAACACCAAAAGAATGATTTAGATCTTTCCATATCCAGCAACTCTTGCTCACACTATTGAATCGATGGAGAGAATTGTAGGGTGTTTTACTAGGGTGCTTGACATTTTTATTCTTTGTATTCAAACTTGGTCACCAGAAAGGGCCGGATTTCTTATAGGGGACTCTCATAGCAGGCCATTGAAAGTTAAATATTTAACTCTTTCCATCGTTAATTGCTTAATTTGCATCCCTATTTAATGTTATACAATTATATGGCAGTAGAAGGAACCTTGTGCCAATGCAGCTACACTGATGCCCGAATGTACAACTGTTTTTGGTGTCTTGAATGATGCTGCTGCTCCTCTTCAGTCATCTTAGTAATGCATCCAAATAATAACCTTCAGCCAGTTAATAATAATACTCAATTAATATTTTCTATATCACTTCTCGACCTTTTTATGTCGACCCCAGAAATTTGGCATAAAGACTTTGCTTAGTTAACTGTCAGATCATCCTCATCAATGATCATGCATTACCGTTTTACATGCTGTAATAAAATTTCTTATTGTCTAGGAAGCACGGACGGTCCATAAATCCATGTCGTGTCCGTGTCAGTCAGACATCAGACACGCCACGGAGACTCCAATACACTAGGACACACCAAGATAAGTGCCAAATCCATGTCGTCATGTCCAAAACGTATTGTGTCGCATGTGTGCCCGTGCAACATAGGTTATATGCTTGTATGTTGTGGCATAACAATATAACATTCAGTTATGAGTTGTTTATTGAATATGGTCATCTCCTGTGATTGCATAAGCTGACATCCTGATTACCTTTTGGCACTTTAGGGGACAATCTGCAGCCACCAACGCAGCATAAGATGAGCGAGTTTGATCCAATCAGGCAGCACAGACCCTTTTGTCCTTGGATTGCTCCTGTTGATGGTAAACACTTGCCTGGATGGAAATCGACTCTCTCGGCCTTAGTTCAGCAAGAGAGAGATTTGTTCTCGGATCCATCGCGACTTGATTCTGCATCAACATTGCTTGATGAGGTAGCTTCATTGCCTCTCCTGCTCTTTTTATGAACCTTCAAAAAACTGCTTGATGTGGTGATAATGGTTGGCTTTTTTATTGTTCTTCTCAGGTGGATGATCCTATTATTTCTATCCGTAAGCTTTTCTTGTCCCCACCTAGCAAAAGATTGAAGGGTGCTCGTTGATTACTACTACAAAAGTTTAAGATATTTATGGTTAATCTGGGTGGACCAAAAGCCAACAATTCTTGATGGGAGGTCTTTCAGGCTGGTTTGTCAATAATCTTAGTAGATAATGGTCTCTCTCAGCCAAAGATTATGACTCTGGGCTGGAGCTACTCTAGTTGCACTGCTAGCTGAATTTTTGGGGAGTACTTTACATGAAACATTATAGACAAATGAGATGTATACATAATACATTCTTGATGGTTGCGAGTAATTGAGATAGGGTTTCCCTCAATTGGCTATTTTTCGATATTAAGCTAGCCCTGCATTTGTGAGCCACCAATTGAAATAACTGAATATATAATTGCATTTTGCCCCACCAGATGGGAAGCCTTTTGCTTTGGCAGTGTCACTTGTAATTGGAAGAAGATTCGTAACTTGGCTTTTCTCACAGATATTTGAACTATCTATAATCTAAACAGTGATTATTTCCTCCCTTGTCGACGCATTTGGGCTATCCCAGTCCTAAGATAATCCTATCCCTGTGTTTTTTTTCACCTTAGCTTGACATCTCCACAACTGGTTTAGGTTTTGTGAAAGGTGAGTTGTTATAGAGGTTAATCTCAATTTGTTCCTTTCATCTTTCAGTTGATATTAATGAAGAGAAGCTAAGAGGATTGTAAGCCTGGAAGTAACCGACCAAGTCCAGATGAGTTTTTATATGAAAAAGGACATATAGCCCCTCCGCTGACGTGCCCTCCCCTATTTGCTCCGGACATATTGTACAACAGTCTGGACACCAACTGACAATATGTCATACTCCATCGTTTATGGGTATGAAGCGGTTATATATATATATATATATATAATTTTGGCAGTTTGGCAGTTGGCCCACTTGTCATATATTTTAGATCGTGAGTTACTACACTATGCATTTTTCTCGCGAACATGTTATGCTATCACGTTAATGATTACCTATGATATTCATACTCCCATTAGGGATTCTCTATATTTATTATTCGTTCCCTTTCAGGGGTTTTTCGTGGATCCGATTTTGAGTTTGGTATTTCTTAGCCTATGTTAATGATTATCTCTGAATAGGCGGTTCCTGAACTAAATCACCTATTGAATCCTAGCCTCAATTCCTATTGATCTATCATGTTAATATTAAACCTCTGAATAGTTGACTTCCCTTGGTCCTATCACGTTTAACATTACACCTCTAGTAGTGACCTTCTTTCTTAAAGCTACTACATTAATACTATACCTATGATAGGTAATTTCGAGCCGGGTGTTTCTTAGTCTATCATGTCCGAGCTTATACCTCTGAATAGACGGATTAATCATGAGTCACAACCTTTCACGTCGGGTAGTTGACTCCTCTTCCTATTACATCCAACAATAGAACCTCAGCTAGAAACTGAACCAAAGCACCATCTCCAGCTATGATGTTCTTTGGAGAACCATCTCCACCTATGTAGTTATATCAAGAACTAACAGGAGCACCATCTCCACCTAAGTCGACTCTACACTCCCTCCAAATTTGAACCCTTAATTCACTCGTTTGATATATGAAATCTAGTCGTCAAGTTGGCCCTTAAACTAGAATTGTTTTAGATAGTTTTGTGGATGCAACTTTGCAGATTTGTATCGTGCTCGTCGAAGCTTTATTGAATGGAATATTTTGTTTTATGAATAACCGGCATAACCTCCTATAAACTTGTTTAATGATCGACAAATTTCAAGGCGAAAGTTGACCAATCAAAAATGTCATTTTCATGAAATTCATTAAAATGGAAAACTCATATTTGAAAGACGGACATCGAATTTCGAATCCAACATTACCATTGGATTCATGTTTTTTTTTAGCCTAAATTCATATATAATTTGTCGAATTTGGACTCGTACTAATTTGGTTATGTTTCCTATCTATTGTAGGCACGCTTTCGGACACTGCATGGCATGTAAATGTTAATTTTCGGACTCGACTTCCTTATACGAATCTTTGGTATTTGGCACCATCTTGACTCATTGGTTATAGTTATATATGTGTTTGAGCTCATTTCGGACTTCCTATTTTTAGGATCATTTATGTGTCGACACGTTTGTGTTTGACACGTCGACTTCAATTATTCTTCAGGCAAGTACAATACACTTAATGTTTCTTATTTAGAATATATATGCTATTCACCATGCTTATATATTTAGTATTTATACTATGATATTGTACACGAAAGTTAGTTTACGACTTGTATCGTATCATTACTACATGATCGACATTGTGATTGAGACATTGGACAGGGGAAAACTAAGTAGGTATGTGGTAAATTCCTAGATTATTAATTATGGATATCCGTCATACATTGCACGTATCGGCGCATCGTACACTTGATTGTGGATAACCATTGCATGCCAATGAGCCATATTACCATAGCTGATCACATATCGAAAATAATATTCCAATCACAATAGTCATATATTGATATTGTTATTACTGTTTCTTTCACATTGTTAGACTGTACTCATATCCACATATTATAGTTTATATCTTGTTTCTAAAGTTTCTTATTACCTGATTATTATTGTCTACTGCTCTTGTTTCCATATGGCTTTATTATGTACTCTAACTTTATGTGTACATGTACTTTGTTTAAATTCTGATTTGATATGTTGACGTTTTAGACGAGAATGACATGTACCATTCCTATTATGGTTCTCAGGAGGACATAGTTGACATTGGGACTACAAATACTGAGTTGGGACATGATGATACCCATGGAGAGTCGTAGTAGTAGATCCTGGTAGTTCGTATTTTTCTTTCGATTATATTTGGCCGAGTTTGTTTCCGAGATACTCTTTGCGGCTTATACTTATTATCTGGATTTAATGATCTTATGCATGATAGATTCTTTGGATATGATACATTTGGTATTTTGGACGATATATGTAGTTGTGATATTTTGTTTCTTTTGCTTATCATTATCTGATTGTCATGTTATATTTTTGTGATTGAGTTAGATAGTTTACATGTGATTGTTTATTGTTATCGATGGATGAGATATGAGATTGAGGTATAGAGAACGTACTACCATCGATATCACGACGTAAGCTAGGCGTACTCACGTACACGTACCCGATTACTCGGGAGCGGGTCATGACACGTGGGGGGTGATGGCAAGGGGAGTGGATCCAATAGTGGCGGTGGTCGGAATGGGTGGAGGGGTATGTTTAAAGTTTTATTTTTGTTTGAAGTAAAAAAAAATTAAAGTTACATATAGGGGTAACTTGTAAAAAAGGAATAGTTTAACAAATCCTAACTAAAATATATTCAAATTATATTTTAACTAACTACATGGTATTTTTAACTAAACATATATCCAAAATCCTAAAAATATATTATAAGGAATCATAATTAAAATGTATTCAAACCATATTTGAACTATTTTAATATAATTTTAATTCCTATCGAATTATTCAACAATACAAAGGAATTTTTTTGATACTGGCCTAAAAACAAGATATTTTTGACAAAAAATATTTGCCTAAAGAACACGTGCAATGCATATATGACTCTCTCTCTCTCTCTCTCTCTCTCTCTCTCTATATATATATATATATATATATATATATATATATATATATATATATATATATATATATATATATCCACCATCGGAAGAGGTAATCTGTTCTATTGAACACACATAGTCAGGATCTCTCTCTCTCTCTCTCTCTCTCTCTCTCTCTCTCTCTATATATATATATATATATATATATATATATATATCCACCATCGGAAGAAGTAATCTGTTTTATTGAACATATATATATATATATATATATATATATATATATATATATATATATATATATCCACCATCGGAAGAGGTAATCTGTTCTATTGAACACACATAGTCAGGATCTCTCTCTCTCTCTCTCTCTCTCTCTCTCTCTCTATATATATATATATATATATATATATATATATATATGGGTAAACGGGATATGAGCCATAGGCTCATATTCCTATATGAGCCATGCACATGTGGACCAATAGAAATGGATTCCTACATCCCATGTGCACTAGTACACTCCATTCCTATTGGTCCACATGTGCATTGGCTCATGTAGAAATATGAGCCTATGGCTCATATTCCTTTTTTCCTATATATATATATATATATATATATATATATATATATATATATATATATATATATATATATATATATATATATCCACCATCGGAAGAAGTAATCTGTTTTATTGAACACACACAGTCAGGATCTCTCCGTCTCCTCCTGCTAACCACAAAGTTTAATATTACACAAATATTAAAAAATAATTTTTTTAGATATTACACAAATATCAATGTTTTATCCTCACGCATTAAAGAAAGAAGAAAAAAAGGATTATTTGTAACTTTATATCCTAATTTCTTAACTATTCCGGTCTTTTTGTACGTGTTGTCCGGAAATAGGAAGATTGCTAATTACAGAAGTGTGTTCCACCTATGAGAAGAAAAATGAAACTGTGATCCGATCAGACACATATGGCATTCCCGGCAGTGGAGAAGCTAACACGTGAAAACTACGGAATTGTGTCGGCTGATCCGATAACAAGTGAAAGATTTTATTCCCATAAATGGAATGTTGAGAAATCAAATTAATAAGGAAATAAAATAAAGACTTGTGTTGGATTGGAACAACATGAAAAATCTTTTTCTTCGCTCCTCCGGAACCGATACAGAAATTGATGTTTTTTTTACTTTGTTTTCCTTAGTTATTGGAGGGTTTCCCTGAATCCGAAGAAAGCTCTCGTATCTGGAGAGGAACTGCTTTTGTTGCATTGGATCTTGTGGAATCCAGTACCGACATGGATAACCCCCCCCCCCCCCCCCCCCCAACCCCCCCCTGCCATCCCAGAACAACATTATCTTTCAGGTCCTTCAACCAATCAATACAGCTTCGTAGAATAGCTTTTGCTAAAACTCTAGTAGTTTTTGGCCTGTGCCCGAAGACCACAATCATGAAAACAGCACCTGAAAGAGGGACGGAATATAACTCTTTTTATTTATTTGTAGCATTTTTTATGCTGGTATGGATTGAAGTTTGTACAATCTTAGGCTTGTTATAAGGCTAATCGAGCTGCTCAGTCTGGACATGATTTTGGAAAATGTTCATTAGATAATGAACTATTGGTGCTAAGCCATCCCTGGCGATGAATCAACAATTCGATGTCTTGCGTATTCGTATTCTTGATGAACAAGCGGTTAAAACAGCGGTTAGAACTAGCATATTGGAAGATCAATCGGCCAAAATAACCGTGAGCAACTACGATATTATAAGTTTCTTCCTCTTGACCGAATATGTAACACTAATGATTGTGATTTTTCCTCCAAAAGAAAGCAATCGTCCACGTCAGCCCGCTATTTTCTTCTTAAACTTAGCGTTCACTTATCCGACACAACTCTGGATTCATTAAAGTAAAATAATATTTTTTTGTTCTGTTCTAGATGAAAAATAGTAACTGGATTAGAAATTCATATTAGGAATGAGCTAAAAAAAGAAACTATTTTCAAAGGCCGACGACGGAGGAAGCGTAGCAGGCGTCTTTTTCTTCTCGTACCATCTGAGATCAGAGAAGGAAAGGCCTGTAAGGCTCAGTTTCATCGTAGAATAATGATCAAAGGTGGAAGGTGTGAATCTTCGCCTTGGAATAAAAAGGATTAATATTGGTACGATCTAATCGATTATCGGTCAACTATTCCTATTTTTCAACTTGATACCCTAAACATTTTTACTCAACAACTTGATACCCTAAAAAAATGTCAAAATACCCCTCCTTACCCCTATCTCACCAGCTTCCTCTCACCCCCCCTCCTGCAGCCCCCGACTGCTCCCTCTCGCCGCCCCCTCCTATGCCCCCTTCCTCCCGTCGCCAGCCCCACGACTGCCCCCTCCCGTGCCCCCCTTCCCGCGCCCCCTCCTCCCTTGGTTGATGATGCCGCTGTCCCCCTACTCCCATCGCGGGTTGCCGCCACCATCGTCGTTGCCGAAGAGAGAGAGAGGTGGGGGAAGAGAGAGAAAGAGAGGGGGGGGGCATGTATAGTTTCAGATTATGAAGTTAAAAATATCCAATTGTTGATAGTATCAAGTTGTTGAATTAAAAAAATTAGTGTATCAAATTGAAAACAGAGATAGCTGAGGGTATCAAGTTGAAAACAACCCAACAAGAAAATCTAAAGTGCTCATCTTTCCCAGTTGGCCAGTTTAATACTACTAATAATGTGCATTACATGTGCGTACAAAATTGTTAAAAAAAATAAGCACGTGCATAAAAAATGTTAAAAAAATAGATATTCAATTATTATAAATATTATTGTTCCTAGGAATTGAACTCAAGCAACAAAGAAAAAAATATCTTCCACCTTAACCACTTGAGTTATAATTATTTAGTTGTAAAAATAATAATATTAGATAGTTAAATAATTAGTTATTTTAAAAAAAATTAGTAAATCGAGTATTTATATACGGCTTAAACGGCTCAAGTAGAGATAGAAAATTTTAAGTATTACACAAATACTAATGTTCTAACCTCATGCATAAAAAAAAAACTCATGCATTAAAAAAAGGCCTACGATAAAGGCACTACAAAAATGA
Organism: Iris macrosiphon; assembly: GCA_036927795.1. NCBI lineage: Eukaryota > Viridiplantae > Streptophyta > Magnoliopsida > Asparagales > Iridaceae > Iris > Iris macrosiphon. The sequence goes on from JAYESA010000016.1 coordinate 157,908,690, forward strand.
CTCGGGGCTAGCCCAGTATTGATGTTAGCCTAGTTAGGAAGAGTTTTTACCCAGGCTAGTCCAAATTTTACTAGGGCTGCCCACCCTCTTCACCTCTCTCCTCCTGCTTCTCCCCCATCCCCCTTCGGCCTCTCCTCTTCCCTCCTCCCGCGATTCTCCGCCTTTCCGCGTCGTCGACTTCGCCATCGACCGTATCGTCGCCGTCGAGCCGCACCTCGAGCACCTTTCCGTCGGCTCTGTTACTGTCGGCGTCCTCCTCGGAGGGACGGCGGAGGCAGGCGAGGTCGGCTCCCATCGGCTCCGTTGCCCCCACCCCCCGCCAACATCCTCCTCATCCTTCTCTCTGGATCCTCTCCTTCTCCTCTCGCTCCTCTGCCCCCCCCCCCTCCAGCATCCTCCTCCTCCTCCTCCACTCTGGATCCTCTCCTCCTCCTCCCACTCCTCCGCCCCCTCCGATCTCCTCCTTCCGCTCCTCCGTTCCTCTCCGTCCTCCTCCTCCTCCTCCCTAGCCCATCTCCTCCTCCTCCTCTCGCTCCTCCGCCTCTGTCACACCCGTTTTCAGATTTGGTATTTCTTAAATTTCTGATATTCAAATTTATTTTTTGATAATGTATTTTTGTTGTATTTGCATGATGTTTCCTGTCATTTATATTTTTCTGTTGTCTGGAGAGACTATCCGAGACCAGTAGAATACTTATTGACATTATCATAGACCCGATTTAGGATCTGTATGTAGACTGGACACCTGATTTAGTTCATCTTGGTTGAACCTATGGCTAAACCACCCCCCTCTTCCCTTATATATATGAGTGTTTTCTCCCTCCTCCCTTTCCTTCTTCATTTCACTCTTTCTGCTTTATTTTTCTTTCTTCTTCCTCTCTCCCTAAACCAAACACTAACCCTATAAGAGGTTGTGTCATGTCCCGCTCCCAAAATACTGGATAAATACAAGTACTGACACGACCAACCACACCTTGTAGAATACCAAAGTAAGCCGCAATGTGCTAAGGTTGTCTAGAAGACAGATGGATGGACTCTAGCATGCTATGACGTCAGTTCTAAGGCCGACAAATCCTAGTATCTTAATCCATCAACAACAATTACAAGAGTATATCATACATGAAAGTAAAGAGATGTCCCAAATTATATTTTACATATGATCATGAAGCTAGTGAATACAAAATGCTGAACTAACAGAGTGTAATTATACATGATCAAATATACCAGCCATGGTCTAATATATACATCTTGTTGACCGAAGTCAGAGAAGTGATCTCAAAATAAGGGGCTAACACTGTGTCACGACCCGATTCCGTAGAATCGTTGAGGCGTCCCCCGAATCGTGACCGCCGTGCGGGCCTGGGGTTACGCTCGCACAAGGCTTTAATAATTTGCATAGCAAGCACATATTCAGAGTACGGAGATAAATTGAAACACAGATTTGAAACATGGAAAAGTTCTCTTTATTGATAATGAACATCTATTACAAACTCCTGAACGAGTCAGCTAATATGCCGCAAGGGCTTACAAAAGAGTTGACTCAAAATGAGATAGCAGTCCTGTACATTACATCCCTTTACTAAACTTCAAAATGTATAGACCTCCGGGCTGGAGGACGGCTTTGCCACGAAGCTGCATTTGTGTATGAAGAGTTACAAGATTCTATCTTCAAAATGCTTCAAAGGGGCGCGATGAAGATGCGCCAACAGCTGGACTGGATCGGGAAGACGACTTCGGCTCCTCGCTCGGTTCGCCTTAGCGCGGAGAACCTGTTTCAACGAGGGTCAGCATGTCGAAACATACTGGTGAAGGCGAGCTAACCGAACTATATCAATCAACACTTTGTTTTAATGAAGCATGCATATTTTTGTGGGTTTCTATCTTGCCTTAGTTCATTTACAAGTAAGCAGCATATAGAATTACTGAAATAAACTTGCCACTGTTCGGTGGATTTTACCTGTCCGTTTGTACTACCTGCACAATACTTACCATGCCTTCCCTGCCACGAAGACACAAGTTAGTTTGCAACAGGTTTAAATATACAAGATGATCACTGGCTTGGTTGCCATTATGGACGATAGTCTTTGACGAGAATGGTATGTAACGAAAGTATAAGAGGCGCTGCATGTCATTCCGTCGAACAAGAGACTAGAACAATAGGTCTCGTCCGGACCGGATCGATGCCAGTGCCCCAGCATCGTCCGCGAGACCGTTACCCTGTGCACAAGTTGTCCATGATCGAACAATATACAAGTTAACAATTTATTACAGTTGGGGCAACAAGAGTACAATTTGAGGCAACAAGAGTACAAGACAAGCAATTGTACAAGACAAGCAACAATTCATGATTTATTCCCAAACGAACAAGCATGCAGTTCGGTATCCGTTCATGAAGTTATTGACAAGCATAATGAACCAAGTCTATTTCCTTTTTATCTTGGTATCTTTTAATTATTACTTGGTATCGTTTGATCGGGGGAAAGAAGAATGCAGATTTATAGATGTGAAGCTTGGAAGCAGGGCTAGCTAATCGGGTTGGTAGCCACTCACTTAGATTGTTGGAAGGGAGAAGGAAAGAGGCGCTTCACGACTCCGCTCGCAAGCCGCCTACTGCTCGTTCACCTGCATTACGAACAGCTCGATCAATACCTCTTCCACTTTTCCAATCTCGGAATTGAAGTGCAGTTCAATGAACGAAAACAATGAAAACCATCGAAACCGTTCAAGGAAAACAAGCAAATCCCAAAACTAACTCAAAGCACGAAAGCAACAAGCGACATCGAACTCCGAGGCAATAAAAGATAGCAGCGGAGAGGTCCCTCCTGACTCTGCCGCTAAGTCGATCCCGGGGCACGTTCCACTGAATATGGGAATCGATTCCGAAGAAACAAATCCATAACGAGGACGAGTTCTTGTTTCAATCTATCCCGATCGAACGATACCATCTTTGTGTTTCTTAGCCGTGCTCCTCGAATAGGAGGAAAGGGGCGCTACACACTGCCTCTTGCTAAAATATCACTAAATGAAATAACACTACGAGGGGGTGGAGGAAGGAAACCCACTCGCGAGCTTCGGCGCAGTCCTACGAGTGCGAGCCATCTTGCTGGAAGTGCGGTGGATCTTGGTTCTCCCCGGGGTAATCTAGCCATACAAAACTAGTGGAGTAAGAACCCCAAGCAACAAGTATCACAAAGGGGCTCAAGGTGATAGACCAAACACATCACAACATACAACAAGAAAGAGACATAAAATAAATGCGGATCGAGACTTATACTGTACCAATGTACTTGTCTCAAAAATATACTGGAAGAACTGATAACAAGTGCTATAAAGGAAAGTAAGGCGACGAGCGGCAAGAGGACATAAGAACTACTATGGATCAGGACCGCAACCATTAAATCAAACAAGGATCGGGGATGTAGTCCTTCATCCGAGCAAAACTTTGCACTCTAACCACGCGTCGAGAGATGAAACTAGAAGATCGAGCTATAATGAAAGTAACATCATTCGTTGCACGGCCAAACAGCTCTACGGCTTGCTACCATTAACTAGCTAGGGTTGTCACAAGCCTTAATTACTAAATGCATGTTTTAAGAATATTTCTACCACCGACACTACAGTCAACCCGGATGGCCAAGGGTACACTTGTCGGGTAACTTAAATGCACATTCAACATCACTACAACATAACTTGTTACTTGTCATAAACTTAAATTTGAACTTGTAAGCATAAACTTAAACTTGTGATCATAAACTTGCCTTATAAACATAAACTTGTCTTGCAACATAAACTTGTATATAAACTTATCTTGTAAGTGCCGCAGCACGCGTAAACTTGGTCAGTCATGGAGCCCTTGCCTAACAAGGTTGGTCAATGCTGCATGGGGCCCTTAGAGATCGGGATAGCCGGTAGCGCAATATTCTTCCCTCCCAATGATCTAGGTAAATCTTATCTTGTTCAATCATTACTAAATTATTTCAAGTTCTGGAGTTGTTGACACTTAAGAACTCCTTATAATGACGAGTCACGAGTACGAGCTTTTCACGAGTTATCGTATTCGTGACACGCGATACATTGGGCAATACTCACACCTGATTGTCTGATGCCAAATGTGATGGATTTTCATACACAAACATTTTCAAGGTGTCGTGAGAATTGTGAACTCGTACATAACCTTGTCTCGTGAACTACATGCAAAACTTGTATCGTCATAAGAAAGCCCACAACAATAATCACTAAAAGGAGTTATTAAATGGACATAATTAAAAGGAAATGCACATAAGAATTTTTGGCCGCATGCGCCCACTGGCCGCATGGACTCACTGGCCGCATGGACTCAAGTGCTGAGTGATGGGTCATTAAATGTTTGTCAGAGATATAATTGACTAAAGATGATTGATGTGACATTACATAAAAATGTGTCAGGGAGATAAGACAAGAATCATAAAAAGATGTGAAAGGGCGAAGCAGAGTTATGCGTCCACAAAGAAAAGAGGCGCATAGGGGCAGTGCCGCATAAGTCCGCTTGTCGCATGCTCTCTCGGTCGCATGAGTGTTTCCTTTGGACTTTAGCGAATTTTTCATTCGTTCAGCGAGTGAATACACAAGGAGTTCAAGGACTTAGTTCCAGAACACTTTGTGTAATAAACAATCATGCATCCAACAAGATGAACGCATGCTGGAAGGTATATGCGGCACAGAGTTCAAGCGGCATAGCACTCAGGCCGCATAACACTCTTTGCCGCATATGATGCTGGCCGCATGAGCACTTCGTCTTCTCCAGACAGCAAGTTCAAGCCATGGCTGAAAAGCTCCAAAATCAAAAATTTATTTTCTTCATAAATTTTTTATTTTAACTCCGAATCAAGTGAATCAAAAACCAAAATGCTCGAAATGAAGTGCTACGTCCACCACAAAAACTGTTTTTCTAAAACACCAAGTTTTAGTAGATCAAAACCACGAAAAATACATGGAACCCATGAAAATTCTAAACTTCAAATTCAGATCTACTCAAATATACTCATCAAATCCAAAACTCCAAGGACTAAATATGATCAGCAACTCATTGAGAATATTTTTTATCAAATACATTTTTAAAGCAATATATATGTATAAAAATTCGAAAATCAAGGCTTCACCATTGAGCAAGATGTACTTGCCTTGGTGGCTTCTAGTCTCTACCTCTCTCGGTCCAAGTCACATCAACTTCTTCCTAGGGCTAGGGTTTGGCTAGAGGGAGCTTGAAGGAGAGGGGGAAGAAGGAATTAAGAAGAGTGAAATGAGAAAATGAGTGAGGAGAGAGAAATACTCATATATATACTAAGATGAGAGAAAGATGGTTTAGTAATGTGCTCGATCAAATGAACCAAACCAAGTGTCCATTTTTTATGCGGGTCCTAAATCGGGTCTATGAAAAATGCCAATGGATATTCTACTGGTCTTGGGTAGTCTCTCTGAAAAACAAGAATACATTATCAAATTTTTTTCTAGAAATTCAATAAATACCAAATCTGGAATCGGGTGTGACATGTTGTGATCACTTGGACCTTGAGAGGTAGAGGCTAAGAAGCCACTTCACATCTTGCTCAATGATAAAGCCATAAATTTTTAAATTTTATTTATATTGTATAATTTAAAATGTGTTTGATAGAAAATGTTTACCTTTATGTTCTCATCTAATTTAGTTTTTGGAGTTTTGGGTTTTGATGGATGATTTGGAGTAGATCTGAGTTTCAAGATTTGGATTTTTCATGGGTTCACTTTTATTTTTTTGGGGTTTGATCTCCTAAAATTTTGTGTTTTACAAAACTAATTAGCTCATAGTGTAGAGCACCATATTTTATGTAACTTTGCTGTTTGCCATACTTGATTTCGAGTCCAGCTAAGTTCAGTGTTGAAACTTGATACAATACGTATACCAAAATGGCTGACTGGAGAAGAAGAACAGTGCTCTGTGAAAAGTATACAAGAGAATCCATTTGGCGTAGAAATATATATGTTTCACTTTGGGTGCATTGGTGTACTGTCACAACTCTTCGTGCGTACTAATCATACTGTAATGCCCCGTTCCCCCTATTCGGGGAGCGCGACCAAGAAATACTTACAACCGTCCGAACGGGACATATTGAATCAAGATCCTTTCCTCTTTATGGATTGGTTTCTTCGGAATCAGGTCCCATATTCAACGGATCGTGCCTCAAGGAAAGACTCGGCGGCAGAGCCAAGAGGGGCCTTTCCGTTGCATTGGTTTTCTTGCCCATTTTTGTGCCGCTTGGTTGCCTTCTTGTTGGTTTTATGACTTGCGTTTTCTTGAACGGTTTCAATGGATTTTATTGCTTTCGTTCTTAGGATTTTGCATTTCGTATCGAACCTTGGAGACCGAAGCAGGGGATATTGATCGTCTGTTGGTGCGTGCAGGTGATCGGGTAGACGACGCTCGTGCGGAGTCTTAAAGCTCTTCCTTTTTCTCCCCTACTTCACTAACTTGTGAGTGGCTTTATTTCGATTAGCTCCCTTCTTCCAAGTCTGCATTCTAAATAGATTGACTCATTGTTCATCCCGATCAAACGATACTAAAACACACATGACTGAGTCAAATAGAAAAGAAGTAGGCTTGAAATACTAATAATGCTTGTCATATGGAATTGTTCTGAACGATCACACTGTAACGTGCATGCCCCTCATATACATAACCATTTTTATTGTGTCAGTTGTAGTTAGATTTATTTATCTATAACTGTTCATCGTATGGTGCTAAATGGGAAGGAAAATGTGAACTTTACACAAGTAGCCTAGACTATGGAAAACACAATATGTTCACTTGTTTGAATGCTTGAATATGTGTTCATATGATAACTTAGTTGGTGGTGGAATATTGGTCTTGGACAGCTTGTATACAAGGGATATCGTTCTACGATTGGTCGCCGGGGCACTGGGACCGCTTCGCCCCGGGTAGAACAATTTGCTAGTGTAGTCCTAGCATTGGATGGGTCCGTGTGTCCGCTAAGGGCTAGCTACCCGAGGCGGAATGGCAGCCGACCCATCCCAAGTCCAACCAAGTGATTGTTATGTATATTTAAACTGTGCAGACTAACTATGTCTTCGTGGCAGGGAAGGTCATGGTAAGTTTTGTACAGGTGGCTCAGACGGTACAGGTAAAGTCACCGAGCGCTGGCACATTTGGTTATGTTATTTTACTCTATCTTATGCGAAGAATTGAACTAAGGCAAGATAGATAGATCACATGATAATAAATGTTGCATGCTCATATGAACTCGTTGTAGATTTTGGTTAAGTTGGGTTAGCTCGCCCTCACCGGTACTTTTCGAAGTACTGACTCTCGTTGCAGCAGGTTCCCCGAGCCAAGGCGACGCGACGAGAAGCTGAAGTTTTCTCCAACCTCTTCCTGAATCGAGACGCATTTGTGTCGTGACTTTTGGTAGCTCTAGCACACAGTAGCAAGGAGCTCGCTCTCACTTTTGGAAGCCTCAAGGCGATGGTGCTGACTCGCACCCAAGATGTTTTGGTGTTTTGAATTTAAGTAAGGGATGTAATGTATGGATCCGCTATCTCATTTTGTATCCAAGTTGTAAGCCCGTGTGGCATCCTTCTCGTTTTGGGTCAAGAGTCTGTAAACAAGATGTTCATTATCAATAAAATAAAACTTTTATATGCCTCAATGTGTGTTATCTTACTTGCATACTCTGTTGCTTATGTTCTAAAGATCATCATTATGCCTAGGCCTTGTGCACGCGCGCCCTACGAGTGCACGACATCACGCCCGGGGGACGATTATCGATTGGGCAAAATCGGGGCGTGACATAGTGGTATCAGAGCATAGCTTCAGATCCTTTGATCTCGAGTCGGAAAGTTTTTCTAAGATAACCCTGTTCCGTCCGAGTAAACTCTTGAAATCAATTGGTGCAAAATGAGATGCGTTCCATATAGTGAGTCCATAATATACTTTGAGACTGATACAAGTTACTTTTCTTTGAAGGAACGGCCTCTGAGCCGGGTGCACAGGCGCAGATGGTGGCGCAAGTGCAAGGGAGTAGTTCTGGTACGTCAGGCAGCTCAGGAAGTCCGGCTGCCGCACCCTCTGTTGATCCGTTCGAACGAATGATGCGTATGATGGAAACGCAACAGAGACAAGCCGAACTACGACAGAGTCAATTCGAGTCTCGAATAGAAGCACAATTTCTGGCGCAACGGACTCAGGCCGAAACGTAGCAGAAGCAAATGGATACCTTGCAAACGATTATGACGACGCTATGCCACGACCCGCACCCGGAAAATCGGGCATGAGTCGTGGGTACGTCCAGCCTACGCCGCAGCATCGGCGGTAGAACGCTGTCTAGGTCAACTATCTAGATAATAATCTCACACAAAAAATCGGGCATGACCTCTCCAAAAGGAGGGCAACCACACAAACAATATATAAACCTGTCAAGATCTCAACTCCAAACGGAGGAGCAATATCTCAATGATAACCACAATATACTCAATCACGAATCTAAGCACGATAAGATAACACAGAGATCTAACAGCTATAAAGTCTAACCAACAACGACTACTACAACAACCACAACATCAGATAATAACACAACAATATCCAAAATAATATACAAGCAAGGTCTCAATCCAAAACCGGAGACAAATCCGGTACTAAAAGCTAATAAAACAATAACAAGGTCCTAGTGATCCCGGCTACCAACCCGGAAATCACCCCTAAACTAGAGGGTCCCTGTCTGCACCATCGACAGGCTCAGGTCCATAAAACGTCGGACACCAATCCTCCGGATACTCTGAAAAATATGTCCAGTCAGGACTGGAGCAAGTACATCTCTAACAGCAGTTCCATTTAAATGATAAAAACTATAAAACAGTTATAGCAAGTAGCAAGAAGAACGAAGCCAGTATGAAACAAGAAAATATGTATAACTGGTGCATAAAGGTAAAGATGCATGGATATCAGAGCAAGATAGTAATAACTGCAAGATACAAGAAATCTACACTAAGAGTAAGTCTGTGCACATGAACGTGTAGTGAGTCCAGCATGAAAAATATGTAGTGAGTCAAGTCCAGAAACATGTAAGTGAGACAAGTCAAGAAATGCATGAGAGTCCAGACTATAAAGAATGAACTCGGTGTCTTTGAAATACTTGTTTCGACATGTAAACGGCTAGGGGTAAGTACGGCTCACCGCGCACTGGGTGCGCGGCTGCTATCATTCCAGATTAGACCAGAGGGAGTGATTCCTGATGATGCCAGATAGGAATGTTTACATGTCTACTCGAGTATTTCTCGCCCCGACTAATACAAGTGGATCCAAGACCCGACACGCAAATCAAGATGAGTCCAGCCTGTACATGAATGATGCCTGTAGTGATGCCTGTAGGTGATGCCAGTAGTGATTCCAGAATAGAGGCCAGAAATATGAAATGTACGTGTCGCAAGTAAATGAATCCAGAAATATCAATCAGTGTCTCGTGTTGTGCCAGAATAATCAGATGATACTATACTAGAAGCTGAATCATAATAATCATCAAATAATGAAAACTATCAGAGAATGTACTCGCCTGACGTCCTGAGCAACTGGCGATCCGAACTGGTGTCGCAAGGACCTAATGCGAAAAGCAAGGTTAAACAGGGTTCTAATGAGTTAAACAGATATAAAATAATTAAAAAAATAGGCTTCTAGGGTCGTTCTAGGTCAAACGGGTCAAACCGATAAAATCTGGGTCAAAAAGTCAACTCTGGGTCCAAAAAGTCAACTCTAGGTCAAAACTAGGTCAAAAGTTGACTTTGGCGGTCAACCGAGTCAACTACGGTCAAGTCTGGGTCAAACTAGGGTGCTCCTGAAATTCTAGGTCAAACCGAGGTCATTAAGCTAGAAGACTCTCAAACTCGCCTCCTTGAGATACCGGGATACCCTCGGTATCCGATACCTCAACTTAGGCTACGCACCCCGCCTAAACCCGCTAAAACCTATGCTAGCACGCGTAAATATATACACATATACATATAAAAATCACTCCAATACTATTCCTAGGCTATTGCTCAAAAACCCCGCTCGAAACCCAATACCTTGGTTATCTTAAGGTATTGAAATACCTCGGTAGCTCAAGGTATTGAGGTTTCGCTCTAAAACCCCTCTAACTAGCTATCTAGCTACTAATTACATACCTAGATATTAATCTAGGCTAGGTAATATAGATATCTACCATATTTATATATATCTAAGTAGGTATCTACCTATATATATAGATATCCACACAAATATACCCAAATAACCAATACCTTACCTTACCTTACTCATAAATATATATATATATATAACTATAGGTATATAGATATCTATATCTTAGATAGATATATCTAAGTATCTAGCTATCTACCTATCTAGTATCTAGAAACCTAACTATCTACCTATCAATTACCTATCTATCTATATAATTATCCATCTATTATCTATCTATGTATCTAACTATCTATCTAACTATCTAGTATCTATATAGTACATATTTACCTAGATACCTATCTACCTATTTAATATCTATCTAGCTACCTATCTAACTATATGTATTCATATATATACATATAGATAGAGATATATATCTAATACCTATCTAGATATCTATATCTCTATCTATCTATCTAACTTATATATCTATTCATATATCTATTTATCTAGCTATTATATCTATCTACCTAGTTATCTATCTATCTATAATCTATCTAACAATCTATATATATAGCTAACTGTAGATATATATATATCTATATATATATCACTCCTTCTCGCCCTCACTAGCTACTGCGAATGCTGCTGCTGCTCGCCTAAGACGCTGCTGCTGCTGCTATGCCTTTGCTGCTGCTGCTGCTGCTGCATAATGTTGCTGTTGCTACTGTGCTATGCTACTGCTGCTGCTGATTTTGCTGCTGCTGCAGCTGCACATTGCTGCTGCTGCTCCCTGTTTCAGCTGGGCACCCCCCCTCTCATCTCACATACACACACACACACCCCCATATATATATACATATATATATATACATATATATACACATATATATATATATATATAACTAGATATCTATATATATATATATACCTCTCTACACACTCTAACACACACACTAGCACACACACGCACTAATACACACACACACTCACAACACTATCAACACACACACATAAGCACACACACATATATCTATACATATATAAACACACATCTATATATATATACACACATATATATACATATATATATATATCTATATATATATATATATATATCTATCCTCACTCACACACACTCAACCTCACACACCCTCACACACTCTCACAAACACACAACCTCACACACAAACCCTCCTACATATATATAAATATATATACATAAACACACATACAAATATATATAAATATATATATATATATATATATACACAAACACAACACTCACACAACCACGCACACAACACTCAAACCACACGCCCCACTCACGCCCAACGACCCCGACACTCACCAACACCCTAAAATATATATAATATAACTCAAAAACTCTAGCACACACTCCCCGATACTAACCCAACGTGCGCACAAGCCCGAAACGAGGAAACCAAGTCGAAATGGCCGTTCGGTCATTTCGACGAACACGTGGTGCGCGACTCGGAAAACCTCCTGAAACACACACCAAACGAACTCGGAATCGGCCCAAAATTTACCCACGCGCTCTACACGATGTCTAGATCCTAGAAAATGCGCTCCCGCGTCGATTCTAGGCCCGTGGCGGAAACGCACACGCACTTAGAATCAGCGACGAAGAAAAGTCCCAAATTCGCCCGAAACGTCCGTTTCTCCGCGACGCGGCTTCCCGTGTCCGAACGGAGACACGCACTCACCCTCACGACTCCCGACAACGTCTAGCTAGGTCCGTCTAACCTAGGGCATCACCCAAAATTGGGCCAAATTCGGATTCCACCCGAAATTGACACAAAACCTAGTGTTAAAGTCTCCAAACACTACCCAACTAGTTCCAACTTCCTCCCACGGGTAGCCTAAGGGTCTAGGAAGGTTCTAAACTATTAATTATACTATATAAAAGTAATTAGCAAGGGGAAAGTTAGGGTTTTACCTCTTGGGAGTTGGAATCCCAAGCCAAAGTCTCCAAATCTCTCCAAATTCACCTCCTACAAGCTCCAAGCCTCAAATCCAAGCTCCAACACCAAATCTAGGCTCTACCCACCTAGGTTGGGGAAAGATCTAGGGTTAGGGTTACATAAAGAAGAAGGAATTGAAGAAAGAAGGAAGAAAAGTGAACTTACTTGAAGTAGGAAGGAGAAAGGAAGAAGAAAAATGAGTGGAGAAGAAGAAGAAGTGAAGAAGAAGAGTGGGGGGGGGGGGGAAGGGGAGCTGCTGTGCTTGCTGGAAATGCACGGGTCTGGGACAATGGGAACCGGCCACAAGCAAATATAAGGGTTCCCTAATTCTCCAATGACCAAAATGCCCTCATAACTAAGGTTTTGGGTTTCGGGGTTCCAAAATCACTCAAACTAGTTCCAAATCTCTCCCACTAACCTCCTAAAAATAAAATAAATATTTCTAAGCCCCAAAATAATTCTCACAAGGGTGTGGGCTGGGTCGGACATGGGTCCACTAGGGTCTGACATGGGTCCAGGCTAGCCAAAATCCTAAAACAATCAATAAAAATATAATACAATCATTAATTAATTATAAATACAATTAATTAAAAATAATGCACAATTAACCAAATTAAAAATAAAAAAAATACCCGGCTCTGGAAATGGGGTGGTGACAAGCCTATCCTCCTTAGAAAATTTCGTCCTCGAAATTTAAAGTCAATCACAATCTCTCTAGGTCAAACCCCCAACAATCACAGTCAAGAAATTCTACCTAAACAACATACAAGATCAGGGTCCTACTGGTCGTGTTATCACAGTCTCAATCAGGGTTACTACACTATCTACCACAGCACAAAAAAATCTAACAGGTACTAATGAAGCACACCACAGGAATGGAAAAGGACAGGAAGAAGAAACAAGAGACAGACCTGCTAACCCGACATCCGTAGCATCGGCCTCCTCGACCGTCAACGCATAAGCCCTGCCCTGCTGGGGTGTATCCCTCTGCTGGTGCGGGGCATGATGCTGTGCCACAGATGGCCTAGCTCCAACTCTCTGATCCTGTGCTCCACCCAATGGAGGTGCAGTAGGGCAATCTCGCATCTGGTGAGCAGCGGATCCACAGAACAAACACACCTTCAGCCTCCTCCTACAAACATTCCAGGTGTGTCCTGCCTTCCTGCAGTAGGCACAAGTGGGCACCCTCTGATCCTGACCCTGTTGCGCTGCCTTCTGCACATAGGGACGCTTAGCTGGTCCCGCACTGCCACTCGCACTGCCTGAATCATCCCTGCCTCTCTTGGACTTGAGCTCCAAGTCATCCTCTGCTCTCTGAGCATCTCCTACTATCTGCTCAAAAGTCGCCTCGCGGTCGCTCCTGGTCAAAGACTTGACCGCCATGACCAAGCCCTTGCGAAACTTCCTCGCCTTGGCTGCCTCGCTCAAGCCATCCACAAATCTGCCCAGACGACAGAACTCTGCTGCGTACTCATCCACCGTCATGCTCCCCTGGACGAGTGTCTCAAACTGGCTCTCCAAAGCACTGAGAGCCACATCTGGAAAAAACTTCTCCTTGAAAAGCCTCTTGAAAGCCTCCCAAGTAAGCCCTGGCGCCGCAATCCTCGTATCTGTACGATACCATGTCAAAGCGAGGTCGAACATCTGACTGCCCGCTGCCTCTACCTGCATACTGTCTGGAATCTGCGCCAGCCTGAAGATGCCCTCGATCTGCTCTATCCAGTCATCCGCGTACAGGATCCCTTCTGTACCACGGAACTCCTTGGGCCGCATCCTCTGAAAGTCGATAATACTGCCCGGCCTCGGATGCTGAATCTGATCTGCCTGTGGCTGAACCTGTGCCACCCTATCCACTGCCGTCATGGCCACCTGGTGGGCGTTCTCAATGCCCAGCCTTATCACATCCACCTGACGGTGCTGCGCGTCCATCATCTCCCTGAAGAACGCAAACAACTGTGCGGCATCTACTGGAGCAGGAAGTGGTGGAGAAACCACCGGAACGACTGGGGTAGTCCTCGGATCGATAGGTGAAGGAGGATCCCCGAGAGAAGCAGATGCTCCCTCAACCGCAGGAGTGGTGAGTGGAGCGGTAGCAGCTGCCTGAATACGAGCTGGACGAGAGGTAGCAGACCTCTCCGAGGCAACTGCTGGAACGGTACGATGGGATCGTGTCTTCGGAGGCATCTTGAACACAGATCAAAAGAAGTCAATACGGTGCAAGATACGATATCATCAAAGAAGGACAGTAATATTTCAAAAGAAGCAATTTCAGAATAATTAGATTGGAATTGTTCCTAGTCGTGATTGAGTACACTCTCATCCTAGATCCTAGATCCTATAGCAGGCTCGCAGCAGTACAACTAAGTTGTTGTACCACCACGACATCGCACTAATTGCGAATCGAGACCTGCATGGGGCCGCCACCAAAAACGTGCCACGACCCGCACCCGGAAAATCGGGCATGAGTCGTGGGTACGTCCAGCCTACGCCGCAGCATCGGCGGTAGAACGCTGTCTAGGTCAACTATCTAGATAATAATCTCACACAAAAAATCGGGCATGACCTCTCCAAAAGGAGGGCAACCACACAAACAATATATAAACCTGTCAAGATCTCAACTCCAAACGGAGGAGCAATATCTCAATGATAACCACAATATACTCAATCACGAATCTAAGCACGATAAGATAACACAGAGATCTAACAGCTATAAAGTCTAACCAACAACGACTACTACAACAACCACAACATCAGATAATAACACAACAATATCCAAAATAATATACAAGCAAGGTCTCAATCCAAAACCGGAGACAAATCCGATACTAAAAGCTAATAAAACAATAACAAGGTCCTAGTGATCCCGGCTACCAACCCGGAAATCACCCCTAAACTAGAGGGTCCCTGTCTGCACCATCGACAGGCTCAGGTCCATAAAACGTCGGACACCAATCCTCCGGATACTCTGAAAAATATGTCCAGTCAGGACTGGAGCAAGTACATCTCTAACAGCAGTTCCATTTAAATGATAAAAACTATAAAACAGTTATAGCAAGTAGCAAGAAGAACGAAGCCAGTATGAAACAAGAAAATATGTATAACTGGTGCATAAAGGTAAAGATGCATGGATATCAGAGCAAGATAGTAATAACTGCAAGATACAAGAAATCTACACTAAGAGTAAGTCTGTGCACATGAACGTGTAGTGAGTCCAGCATGAAAAATATGTAGTGAGTCAAGTCCAGAAACATGTAAGTGAGACAAGTCAAGAAATGCATGAGAGTTCAGACTATAAAGAATGAACTCGGTGTCTTTGAAATACTTGTTTCGACATGTAAACGGCTAGGGGTAAGTACGGCTCACCGCGCACTGGGTGCGCGGCTGCTATCATTCCAGATTAGACCAGAGGGAGTGATTTCTGATGATGCCAGATAGGAATGTTTACATGTCTACTCGAGTATTTTCCCGCCACGACTAATACAAGTGGATCCAAGACCCGACACGCAAATCAAGATGAGTCCAGCCTGTACATGAATGATGCCTGTAGTGATGCCTGTAGGTGATGCCAGTAGTGATTCCAGAATAGAGGCCAGAAACATGAAATGTACGTGTCGCAAGTAAATGAATCCAGAAATATCAATCAGTGTCTCGTGTTGTGCCAGAATAATCAGATGATACTATACTAGAAGCTGAATCATAATAATCATCAAATAATGAAAACTATCAGAGAATGTACTCGCCTGACGTCCTGAGCAACTGGCGATCCGAACTGGTGTCGCAAGGACCTAATGCGAAAAGCAAGGTTAAACAGGGTTCTAATGAGTTAAACAGATATAAAATAATTAAAAAAATAGGCTTCTAGGGTCGTTCTAGGTCAAACGGGTCAAACCGATAAAATCTGGGTCAAAAAGTCAACTCTGGGTCCAAAAAGTCAACTCTAGGTCAAAACTAGGTCAAAAGTTGACTTTGGCGGTCAACCGAGTCAACTACGGTCAAGTCTGGGTCAAACTAGGGTGCTCCTGAAATTCTAGGTCAAACCGAGGTCATTAAGCTAGAAGACTCTCAAACTCGCCTCCTTGAGATACCGGGATACCCTCGGTATCCGATACTTCAACCTAGGCTACGCACCCCGCCTAAACCCGCTAAAACCTATGCTAGCACGCGTAAATATATACACATATACATATAAAAATCACTCCAATACTATTCCTAGGCTATTGCTCAAAAACCCCGCTCGAAACCCAATACCTTGGTTATCTTAAGGTATTGAAATACCTCGGTAGCTCAAGGTATTGAGGTTTCGCTCTAAAACCCCTCTAACTAGCTATCTAGCTACTAATTACATACCTAGATATTAATCTAGGCTAGGTAATATAGATATCTACCATATTTATATATATCTAAGTAGGTATCTACCTATATATATAGATATCCACACAAATATACCCAAATACCCAATACCTTACCTTACCTTACTCATAAATATATATATATATAACTATAGGTATATAGATATCTATATCTTAGATAGATATATCTAAGTATCTAGCTATCTACCTATCTAGTATCTAGAAACCTAACTATCTACCTATCAATTACCTATCTATCTATATAATTATCCATCTATTATCTATCTATGTATCTAACTATCTATCTAACTATCTAGTATCTAAATAGTACCTATTTACCTAGATACCTATCTACCTATTTAATATCTATCTAGCTACCTATCTAACTATATGTATTCATATATATACATATAGATAGAGATATATATCTAATACCTATCTAGATATCTATATCTCTATCTATCTATCTAACTTATATATCTATTCATATATCTATTTATCTAGCTATTATATCTATCTACCTAGTTATCTATCTATCTATAATCTATCTAACAATCTATATATATAGCTAACTGTAGATATATATATATCTATATATATATCACTCCTTCTCGCCCTCACTAGCTACTGCGAATGCTGCTGCTGCTCGCCTAAGACGCTGCTGCTGCTGCTATGCCTTTGCTGCTGCTGCTGCATAATGTTGCTGTTGCTGCTGTGCTATGCTACTGCTGCTGCTGATTTTGCTGCTGCTGCAGCTGCACATTGCTGCTGCTGCTCCCTGTTTCAGCTGGGCACCCCCCCTCTCATCTCACATACACACACACACACACCCATATATATATACATATATATATACATATATATACACATCTATATATATATAACTAGATATCTATATATATATATATACCTCTCTACACACTCTAACACACACACTAGCACACACACGCACTAATACACACACACACACTCACAACACTATCAACACACACACATAAGCACACACACATATATCTATACATATATAAACACACATCTATATATATATACACACATATATATACATATATATATCTATATATATATATATCTATCCTCACTCACACACACTCAACCTCACACACCCTCACACACTCTCACAAACACACAACCTCACACACAAACCCTCCTACATATATATAAATATATATACATAAACACACATACAAATATATATAAATATATATATATATATATATATATATATATATATATATATATATATATATATATACACAAACACAACACTCACACAACCACGCACACAACACTCAAACCACACGCCCCACTCACGCCCAACGACCCCGACACTCACCAACACCCTAAAATATATATAATATAACTCGAAAACTCTAGCACACACTCCCCGATACTAACCCAACGTGCGCACAAGCCCGAAACGAGGAAACCAAGTCGAAATGGCCGTTCGGTCATTTCGACGAACACGTGGTGCGCGGCTCGGAAAACCTCCTGAAACACACACCAAACGAACTCGAAATCGGCCCAAAATTTACCCACGCGCTCTACACGATGTCTAGATCCTAGAAAATGTGCTCCCGCGTTGATTCTAGGCCCGTGACGGAAACGCACACGCACTTAGAATCGGCGACGAAGAAAAGTCTCAAATTCGCCCGAAACGCCCGTTTCTCCGCGACGCGGCTTCCCGTGTCCGAACGGAGACATGCACTCACCCTCACGACTCCCGACAACGTCTAGCTAGGTCCGTCTAACCTAGGGCATCACCCAAAATTGGGCCAAATTCGGATTCCACCCGAAATTGACACAAAACCTAGTGTTAAAGTCTCCAAACACTACCCAACTAGTTCCAACTTTCTCCCACGGGTAGCCTAAGGGTCTAGGAAGGTTCTAAACTATTAATTATACTATATAAAAGTAATTAGCAAGGGGAAAGTTAGGGTTTTACCTCTTGGGAGTTGGAATCCCAAGCCAAAGTCTCCAAATCTCTCCAAATTCACCTCCTACAAGCTCCAAGCCTCAAATCCAAGCTCCAACACCAAATTTAGGCTCTACCCACCTAGGTTGGAGAAAGATCTAGGGTTAGGGTTACATAAAGAAGAAGGAATGGAAGAAAGAAGGAAGAAAAGTGAACTTACTTGAAGTAGGAAGGAGAAAGGAAGAAGAAAAATGAGTGGAGAAGAAGAAGAAGTGAAGAAGAAGAGTGGGGGGGGGGGGGAAGGGGAGCTGCTGTGCTTGCTGGAAATGCACGGGTCTGGGACAATGGGAACCGGCCACAAGCAAATATAAGGGTTCCCTAATTCTCCAATGACCAAAATGCCCTCATAACTAAGGTTTTGGGTTTCGGGGTTCCAAAATCACTCAAACTAGTTCCAAATCTCTCCCACTAACCTCCTAAAAATAAAATAAATATTTCTAAGCCCCAAAATAATTCTCACAAGGGTGTGGGCTGGGTCGGACATGGGTCCACTAGGGTCTGACATGGGTCCAGGCTAGCCAAAATCCTAAAACAATCAATAAAAATATAATACAATCATTAATTAATTATAAATACAATTAATTAAAAATAATGCACAATTAACCAAATTAAAAATAAAAAAAATACCCGGCTCTGGAAATGGGGTGGTGACACGCTAGCCGCCAGCAATCATTCTGCATCCGCGGCCGTCGTGGCAGCGCCAGTTGTAGCTGACATTTCGGGACTGCAGGGCTCTCCGGAACCTCCACTTTCAGATGATAAGGGGTCCATCCTGCAGATGTCAGAATTTAAGAAAATGTGCCATACTACCTTTAAGGGTACCGAAGACCCTTCCGTGGCGTTGGACTGGCTGGTGGAGTTAGAAGACCACTTCGAAGTGCTCCATATGGACGAAACCAGGAGTGTCGCTTGCGCCCAACTTCAGCTCCGTTTAAACGCCCATGATTGGTGGGATGTACACAAACAAGCTTTATTGAGCGAAGGGGGCACAACGATTATCTCTTGGTCAGTGTTCCGTAAGGCCTTCGAAGAGGAGTATCTTCCACCTGCCGTCCGCCGCGAGAAGGAAGACGAGTTCACCCATCTGCAGCAGGGGGACATGTCCGTACGGCAGTACGCTTCAGAATTCAATAGACTTGCTAAGTTTGCTAAGTCTCATATTAGTGATGCAGAGACACGTGCACGAAGATTTGAGATAGGACTGCGACATTCAATTCGTGCTCACGTTGTCGTCTCGCAATACCGCACCATGCGTGAGTCCTTAAACCATGCCCTCTCCCTTGAATCGCAGTACCCACCAGTTCGCACCGACGCTGTGCAAAATCTCAATCACAAGCGTCCTAGCAACACAGGGGGTAACAATGCGCCTAAGCTCTCCAATAACAGCGGTAACAAGGGTGCAAATCAGGGTAAAGGTGGCGAGCTTGTTTGTCACCGATGCAATCGTGTTGGACACATCGCTCGGAACTGGCGAGTATTCAACGGATCGTGGTTTAAGTGCGGTCGTCAGGAGCATATGGCAGCGAACTGTCGGGCAGGTGGACCTAACCAACAACAACAACAAAACCGTGCTCCTCAGGATCAGGGGCAAGTACTTCGAGCGAATCAGACGACACAGCAAAACGCTCAAGGCCGAGTCTATGCTCTGACTCGGGATGAGGCGCTCGCATCAAACACGACGGTGTCAGGTATATTACTCTTCAATGATGAATCTGCTCGAGTATTGTTTGATTCTGGTGCCACACATAGTTTTGTGTCAACAAACTTTGCTAGAGAACATAAATTCATTCAAACCCCGTTAGGCCTAAGGCTTAGCGTCAGTACACCGTCAGGCACACGCTTGCCTGCAGATTCAGTTTGTCGTGACGGCTACATTTGCATCGGAGGGAGGAAATTGTCACTTGATGCGATAGTTCTGGACATAGGGGACTACGACATCATTCTGGGAATGGATTAGCTCGGCGCTTGTGCAGCTACTATCGATTGTGCGGAGAAGAAAGTCGTGTTTCGTCTTCCTGGCGAGATCGAGTTTTGCTATTCGTGCAGTCCACAGTTGAAAGCGTCGTATGCCTGCATGGTGATATCTGCAATGTCTGCTCGACGGATGATTCACTCCGGCTGCATAGGGTACTTGGCTTCCGTTCGAGACACTCGGCAATATTGCACAAACGTTGAGTCCATTCCCGTTGTGGCGGATTTTCCTGATGTGTTCCCCGACGAGTTGCCCGATACGTCGCCCGATCGAGAGACAGAGTTCACTATCGACACATTTCCAGGAACCTAACCCATTTCCAAACCTCCGTATCGAATGGCACCGGCAGAACTAAAAGAGTTAAAAATTCAGTTACAGGAATTGCTTGATCATGGGTATATCCGGCCTAGTGTCTCTCCATGGGGTGCACCGGTACTGTTCGTTAAGAAAAAGGATGGCTCGATGGGACTCTGCATCGACTATCGAGAATTAAACAAGGCAACTGTTCGAAACAAATACCCCCTTCCCAGGATAGATGATCTCTTTGATCAGTTACAAGCTGCAACAGTGTTCTCGAAAATCGATCTCCGTTTGGGTTATTATCAGCTCAAAATTAAGCCGGACGACGTGCCGAAGTCAGCCTTCCGCACTCGCTACGGTCACTATGAGTTTTTGGTAATGCCGTTCGGTTTGACGAATGCCCCTACTGCCTTTATGGGTTTGATGAACCAAGTGTTTCGGCCGTACCTCGATCGATTTGTAGTAGTGTTCATTGATGATATCTTGGTGTATTCGAAGAATGGGGCGGAGCATGCAGAGCACTTGCGGACCGTGCTACAAACCCTTCGAGACAACAAGTTATATGCGAAGCTGAGTAAGTGCGAATTTTGGCTGAGCAGTGTATCTTTCCTAGGGCACATCATTTCTGCGGGAGGCATTTCAGTCGATCCGAAGAAGGTGGAGGCCATTGTCGAGTGGAAGAGACCTGCATCCGTTAGTGAAATTCGAAGATTTCTCGGGTTAGCGGGCTAGTACAGACGGTTCGTAAATAATTTTTCCAAGCTTGCCTCACCTCTGACTCGCCTCACACAGAAGGGAGTCGCGTTTAAATGGTCCGTCGACTGCGAAGCATCGTTTGCTGAGTTAAAGCATGGC
Organism: Iris macrosiphon; assembly: GCA_036927795.1. NCBI lineage: Eukaryota > Viridiplantae > Streptophyta > Magnoliopsida > Asparagales > Iridaceae > Iris > Iris macrosiphon. The sequence goes on from JAYESA010000016.1 coordinate 157,930,324, forward strand.
CTAACTTTTGCCCCGTTACTTGCACTACCGGACGAGACTTCGGGATTCCAAATCTTCAGTGACGCTTCAGGGCAGGGCTTAGGGTGTGTACTTATGCAGCAAAACAGAGTGATAGCCTATGCATCCAGACAGCTGAAAAAGCATGAAAAGAATTATCCCACACATGATCTGGAACTGGCAGCCATTGTGTTCGGGTAGAAGTTGTGGCGATACTACCTTTATGGGGTGCCTTGCCGAATCTATACCGATCACAAAAGTTTAAAGTACTTATTCACCCAAGAAGATCTGAACCTTCGACAGCGGCGCTGGCTAGAATTGATAAAGGATTACGACTTGAAGATAGACTACACACCTGGCAAGGAAAATGTGGTAGTAGATGCGTTGAGTCGGGTCTTTGCAGGATCTCTGTCCGTCGATCGCAGGTTACAAAGGGAATTAAAAGAAATGGGCATCGAACTCAGAATTCGTTATCGCGGCGCGCGGGTTGCTCAGATGCGATTTGTACCCAATCTGATAGAGAGAGTCACATCTACTCAAAGAGACGATCCATTCCTCCGGAAAATGCGAGAGCAGGTCCAAGCGGGGAAGGCGAAAGACTTTGCAGTGGATGTGAATGGGGTGTTGCTAGTGAAGGGAAGGCTATGCGTCCCCAATGATTCAGAACTCAGAAAGGAAATCCTCACCAAAGCACATTATGCAGCCTATGCGATCCATCCCGGGAGCATGAAAATGTATAAGAACCTTCGTACTCTCTTCTGGTGGCACGACATGAAGAAAGAAGTAGCACTCTTTGTGTCGCAATGCATAACCTGTCAGAGGGTGAAAGCAGAGCATCAGAGGCCGGACGGAGAAATGCAAAATCTTGCTATCCCGGAATAGAAGTGGGAGCACATCAGCATGGACTTTATTGTTGGTCTGCCAAGGACGCAACGGGGGAACGACGCAATCTGGGTCATCGTCGATCGGTTAACCAAGTCTGCACACTTTATTGCCATTAAAAGTACTTGGGGCGCCGATCCCCTTGCCCAGACCTACCTTGACGAGATAGTCCGGCTGCACGGAGTGCCAGTTTCCATAGTATCAGATCGGGACGGACGGTTCATCTCACGTTTTTGGACAAGCCTTCAGTCGTCGATGGGGACCAAATTGAAATTCAGCTCAGCCTACCATCCTCAAACCGATGGCCAGACAGAACGGATGAATCAGGTACTAGAAGATATGCTGCGCCTCTGCGCGATCGATTCCAAGTCAAGTTGGGACGTCAACCTGCCGCTAGCCGAATTTGCTTACAACAATAGTTATCAGTCTAGCATTCAGATGGCTCCGTATGGGGTGTTGTATGGGCGGAAGTATAGGTCACCGATCTGCTGGGATGAAGTTGGGGAGAGACAAATCCTTGGGCCGGAACTGGTTGAACAAACAGTACAGAAGGTTCGGCTGATTCGAGAACGGTTAAAAGTAGCACAAAGTCGGCAAAAGAGCTATGCCGATGTTCGTCGTCGCCCTCTTGAATTCCAAGAAGGGGACCATGTGTTCTTAAAAGTCTCGCCCATGCGTGGCGTTACAAGATTCGGGATAAAAGGAAAGTTGAGTCCGAGATTTGTTGGCATGTTCAAAATTCTCAAACGAGTTACTTCAGTTGCTTATCAAATTGCATTGCCGCCAGCCCTATCAGATGTACACAATATTTTTCATGTGTCTCAGCTAGAAAAATATGTGCACGACCCGAACCATGTGGTAGACTTGGGTCAGTTAGATCTGCAGGCGGACTTGTCGTACGCCGAAGAACCCGTGCAGATCATGGAACGTAAGGAAAAGCAGTTACGGAATCGGGCTATATTGTTAGTGCGCGTTCTGTGGCGGAACCACGCGGTCAAAGAATCGACGTGGGAAACCGAATCTGAGATGAGGGAAAGGTTTCCCTCATTATTCCTTAGCGGTAGGTTCTATTACTTCTTTTGGAAACATCTTTGAAATCAGAGTTCATGTTCGATATATACAAGCACACAGGACAAGCCGATTATTCTACTATCAGGGTGTGCGCAGCGTGTCTCGTGAGATATAGTCAAAGACTCTAGTGATAATGCACCATCTAGAAACTATCCTTCTATCAAGCAAACAAGATAAACTATCTATATAATTTTGGACCCCAAGAAATTCAGGATCAGTAGCGGTAATCCAGCTAACTAATGACTCTTTTATCTGATGCTATTAGCAGTTGTGACTCATGGTTGCTCTTCATTAAAATACGCTCAAAATAGCAGCCGGGACCAAGGTTCAGCTTTGCACTAATAGCTATTGTCTGACCTATGCAAATGCATGAAACACTATCAGATAAACTCTATGATGCTGTCACGCCCCAGTCCCAAAATGCCGAGGGACTGAGCACGTGGGCAATGGCCAGCAGCACGCACCGATGGATAACCCAATTTAATGGAGCCATCAGGGCGTACTTAAGCTGTAAATAAGGTCTACTACAATAAGTCACACTAATCTCATCCATAAAGATAAAGAAATAAACTGCATAATGAAATGAAAATAAGTAGCAACAACAAGTCACAACAAGTCAGTCGGAGAAACAATCCGACTTATGTCTGAATACACTGGCTCAATAGGCCAGGAACAAAAAGAGAGAAACATGAAATAAATACTGAGTACGGGAACAGGTACTCAGGAGAAGTCTTCGGCAGTCACCTCGTCTTCAGGGTTCAGTTCTGCTCCAGCAACAGTTTCAGCTCCTGTCCCGTATACCTCGGGATACTGCTCCTCAGCTAAACCTGGGGACATAGTCCATTCCAGGTCCTCAGTGGACATAGCAAGGCACAAGATAAAACAAGCCATAATAATGTAGTGAAATAGTCAATGAATAAACAGGGTAATTATGTAACCATCTATGTGATATGCAAATGAGAGCAACACTAGTACTCAGGCTGTGACCGCTACAAGCTCTGTGTCGGGGAGCCGGTAGCAGTAATAACCAGTAAAGGATCTAGCTCTGCTGGAGAGTCTACAACCTCACAATAGTAGTGGATATATATATATAGAACAGCCTGTAGCCTGTGTGTCTCTCCCCACCCAATGTAATCACGCAAATCATGACCATAACGTCTTATGTCCATGTCAGCGGGATTATAACTAATGCAACAAGTCATACTGTCTATAAATAAATATCTCTGTCAAGTCCTGTATCCTATACAGAATCACCATGAATATCTCAGGAAGATTCTGTCCATGCATAGTGTCAAGTGTCCTGGGTTGTAGGTACTTGATATGTCAAGTACAAGAGTAAAGGGTATCGTAAATCCATCTCTAAATGACGAACCCAACACCGCGTACGGTGTTGGCACCCGACTATGATCGGACACTAGGTACGTCATACGTTTCCTAGGTTAAACAGTTAAAACAAGTTTATATGAATTTACACAAGATATCCAGCAAAGTATTATTACAGGAAATATGAAGATAATGACTGCAAGTTTGGCAAGGTGCACTTGCTTGATGTTTGGATTCCACTAAGGTCCTGTTCTCAGAAATTTCCAGAGATGTCTCCGAAATCTGAAATAAACATTACCATCATGCTCAGAAGGTGTCAAATAGCTAGGAACGCCTGTCCTTGAGTCCAATTTGGAGACAAGGGCAAAAACGATAATTTTGGGCCAAAACGGGGTCCGCCGGTGGACCCGCTTTGCACCGAAAAATGTGTCCGGGTCAACGATCTCCAAATTCACCAAACTTAGTGTCAACAGGTCAGGAACGCTGATATGAACCCAACGAAACTTTCAGATTTGAATTCCGATGAGCCGATCACAAAATCGCCCGTCGAACGGGGCCTGTGGGGCCCACGACACGCAATTTCGTCAACGTTCTCAGAATCGAACCAAACTTGATCCACAGGACCAGCGTATCGCTACGAGTCCGATGGCGCAAGTTTCGTCTCGATCCGATGTGTGTGCACGAAGTTAGGATGAATTACAGAAAAGGCGGATACGAGACGATGTCCGCGGATACGCGTTGATTCCGGTGTGCACGCACACCCGAATCAGCTTCCGCGAAATCCCACACGTCCGTATCGACGGCGTGCACGTATCTGTGAAGACCGCACGCGACCAAGTCGTCCCGTTTGGCGGGGCGTACTCAGTTCCGGGGTAAAACAGGGTCTGGATTTTTCCTGTTTTTGGATCGCGGTGTGCGATAACCACAGGACGCGATGCCCCGAGCGGTTTGTCCGGGCACCGAGAGGGTCATACAGGCTTCGCAATACAATTTACGGAATCAAAAACGGAGATACAGGGTGCAAGATACGAGTACCTGAACGAGGCTTCTCGAAACGGGGTTTTCAGTGTCCGACACGCGTCCCGTGTCCTGGATGTGTCCACGCGTCTCGAGTTGTGTCCTGTGTCCTGGATACTGCTCTGCGTCGTGTCCAGGCCGTGTCTTGGCCTAGGGCTCTGCTGATGGACACGACGGGGCGGCCAGGGGCTGCGGGACGGCCGCGGCGGAGGCGGCTGGAGTGCTGCGGGCTGGGTCTCGCCGGGGATGGCCGAGAGGAGGATGGAGGCAGGGAGAAGAGGGTCTGGGAGGGAGGAGGGGAGCTTGACGGCGGGTTCCTGGGCGCCGGCGGCTGAGGGAGGAGGACGGAGGGTCGCCGGAATCGGGGTAGATAGGGTTTGCGTTTTGGGGGAGGAATGAGGAGGAGAGGGGAATATAAATAGGGGAGGCTCAGGCGGGTCGTGGCGGGTTAGGCGGCGCTGAGAGGGACGTGGGGTCGAGGAGCAGAGCGAGGGCGGTTCTCCGGCGACGTGGCCGGGAAACGCGGCCGGGATCCGTGGGGGTCTGTGCGTGGGGGTGATGGGGGAGATGGGGGACCGGGTCGGGTCGGGCGGCGGGTTCCGGGTGGGCGGACCCGCCCGACCCGCTAGGGTGGCTGGGCTGGGCTACTGGGCTCGGCCCACTGGGCCGGGCCGGGCCGGGCCTAAACTAAAAATAATAATAATAATAATAACAATAATAAATAAAAATAATTAATTAATTTAATTAGTTTAAAAATAGTTTTTAGGCATTTAAAAATAGGTCAGAGGCCCAATAAAATCCAGAAAAATTACCCTAAGTTCAGTTTTCTATTTTACACCATAAAATCATATTTTTATTACATTTTAATATTAGTTATTAGTAATTAAAAATTATACAATCACTACAGCACCTATGTAAATTCCTGAAAATTGCAGAAAAATCCCCAAAAATTGATTTTAAAAATCTAAAAATTTTAGGGTGTTTACAGATGCAGACGAAATGAACAAACATGCCATCTATCTCTTCTCTTCTATCTCTGTGCGGACAAACCGCCTTCTTTCTGATCAAGTTCAAGCACGAAGTAGTTCTATCAATACACAAGCGATAAGGTAACATGTTCAAGCAATCTCTTACTCTTCTTATTAGCATGGCAAGGTTCTTCTATTGACAAGCATTCAAGTTCTAGCTAAGCATGCAGTTCTATTATCCATGCAACGGAAACAATAATCTTCTTAGCAACATGCATTATAAAACTCAGATTCATTATTAAGGCATGCAAGAATCAGAGAATGAAGTTCTGCCCACTCACCTAGATCAGTCATCTTCTGGCTCAATAAGGAGCTCTTCAAGAAGGTTTTATTTTTGAGTCAGCAAACCGATCTCTTGTACATAGTGCCAACGCGGAGCGGGGCACTACATGCCACGGTACATACAAGACTTTGTGATATACCGTGGTAGTTATATGATTTGTTGCATAATGTGGTTACAAGATCTGTGATGTGCTGCGGCACTACAAGTTGTTATTATTGAGCCGCGGTTCATAACATTATGTATTTCAGTATATGCATTCCAGTATATGTTCCAGTTATGTTTCGGTTTTAGTTTATGTTACAAGACAATTTACAGATAAGTTATGTTTACAAAATCTAATTTATGTTTACCAAACTAGTTTATGTTTATCAAAACTAGTTTATGCCTACGTTATGTTGTGTTATGATGTCAGTCATCTGCTTTAGTTCTTTATCCATCATTGTTTGTGATGTGCACTCTATAAGTACTAGACAAGTGTACCCTTGGCCATCCGGGTTGACTGCAGTGCCGGTGGTAGCGATATTCTTCAAAATATGCATTTGCTAGTAACTAGGTTTGTGATAACCCTAGTTAGTTAATTATAGCAAGTCGTAGGCATGTTTTACCGTGATATGAATGTTTGTCTATTCATCTAGCTCGCCCTGTTATATTCTTTTTTTTTTGCGTGGTTAGAGTGCAAAATTCTGCTCGGCTGAAGGTCTGCAACCCGGTCCTTGTTTGGTTTAAGGGTTGTGGTCCTGATGCAGAGTAGTTCCTATGTCCTCTTGCCGCTCGTCGCCTTATCTTTGTGTATAGTTTGTTATCAGTGCACCAGTCCTTATAGTTATTTTATCGAGACAAGTACATTGGTACCGTACAAAGCTCGACCCGCATTTATTTAGTTATTCATTTGTTTCTTATTTCTGCTGATTGTGGTTTTGGTTAACACCTTGAGCTCCTTTGTGATACTTGTTGCTTGGGGTTCTGACCCCACTGGTTTTGCTTGGCCAGATTACCCTGAGGAGACACATGATCCACCGTACTTTCAGCTAGATGGCTCACACTCATAGGACTGCATCCGAAGCTTGCGAGTGAGTTTTCTTCTTCCACCCCTCGTAGTGTTATCTCGTTCTGTGGTGTTTAGCAAGGGCCAGTACTAGCCCTTTTGTTCTGAGATTACTCCTCTGATTTCGGTCAACATAATATATATATTAGACCATGGCTGGTATATTTGATCATGTATAATTATACTCTTCTAGTGCATCATTTTGTATTCACTAGCTTCATTATCATATGTGACATGTAATTTAGGACGCCTCTTTACTTTCATGTATGATATACTCTTGAAATTGTTGTTGATGGATTGCGATACTGGAAATTATCGCCTTAAGACTGATGTCATAGAAAATCCACCCATTTGTCTTCTAGACAACCTTAGCACATTGCGGCTTACTTCGGTATTCTGCAATGTGTGGTTGACCATGTCAGTTATCGTATTTATCTAGTATTTTTGGAGCGGGACGTGACAGCCTCGTGCAGCTCCGCACCCCCCTTTACGGCCTCCACGCAGCCCCGCTCTCGTGTCACCTCGCGTAGCCCTCCCCTCCGGACTGTCAAAATTTTGACATTTCTACCAATTGAAAGGAATGTCAAAATTTTGAGAGTCCTAAAAAATTAATATATTTTTTTTAGAACTGTCAATCTAATTGTTAGGACTGTCAAAATTTTGAAAGTCCTTCCAATTAGTAGGATTGTCAAAATTTTGAGTTCTTTCAATTGATAATATTGTTAAAATTTTGACAAATTTGTAATTATCAAAAGTAAAAATTTGGATTGTAAGTGTTTTTTTGTTCTGCCTTTATCAAAGGCCTTAAAAAAGAAGGAAAAAAAAAAAAGAAAAGAAGGAAAAGCGCTTTATCTTCCTAAGTGGCCACACGTCATATAAATTCCAAAGAAGAGGCGTCAAAGCCATAGCACCAGCACAACACCAGCACCAGCAGCGACCAAAACCTCTCTCTCTCTCTCTCTCTGAATCAATAGAATAAGAAGAATTTGAAGAAGAAAAGGAAGTTTTTTTTGGTTATTTTAATGGCGGCGGACAGCTCGAGATCGGCTCCTCCGGCGTCGTCGTCGTCGTCGTCATCGGCAGCGGCTGATTCGTACATAGGGAGCCTGATCAGCCTGACCTCCAAGTGCGAGATCAGGTATGAAGGGGTTCTCTACAACATCAACACAGAAGAATCCAGCATCGGTTTGAAAAATGGTAGCTTTTCTTCTTCTTCTCTCTTTCTTTAGTTTGTGGGGGGTTTTCCTTGATTTGTTTGGAGAAATTGGGATGTTGGCTTTCCAATTTGGGGATTCTAGGGTCTAAATTTTCATCTGCCCCTTAATTTAGACATTCGTGGGGGTTTTTTTTGGACAAAATTTGTTCCTCTAGCTCTTTGAATTGTGACAGATTTATTTTAGGGTTATTCTGATACAAGGCTCTCAAATTTTATCCATTTCGACATAAGCCCTCCTGGATCTTGTTATTTTGAAGGAGACCTCTCAACTATTTCACCATAACACCCCTTGATTCCGTTCAAGTTTGGTTCGAGTCTGAAAGAGATTAGGGGGATGACCAAGGAAGGAGCACGAGGTAGGGAAAGAGGTGGGTGGGGGTGTGTGTGTGGGGGGGGGGGGGGGGGGGGGTGCTTCTCCTGGAGGATGGATCCGTGTTTGTTGGGTTTGAGGAGGGAGGTGGTGGCCAGTGGCGTAGGTATGATTTGGGTATATCGTGGTCAAAATCTACTAATAAATTTAACAAAATGTGAAGAAAAAAATAGCATAAATTTGATGACAAAGACATTATAATAGTTGGATTACATCATAACCGACAATAATTGTTCACAATAACCTCCTACTTGGTTTCATATTTTGAAAATGTTACAAAATGTCCTCGTTCCCAACTTCTGCCAAAAATGTCACCAAACAAGCATTCATAAAGTGTATTCTTGACAAACTTCATTGCAAAAAATGCTATTTCAATAGTTGCAGTTGCAACATGCATGACTAGAACCAACTTTAGAAGCAAGCACACCGTTGGATATGATTCATTCTTCCTTTGCTTAACTATTTTTTTAGCAAGCTCACCGATCCCCTTCAAACCAGAAAACTCGTCATCATAACGGACATTCTCTATAAAGTTCTGAAGTTGATCACCAAGCGTTTTTTAATTTCATTTTTGTTTTATTACTAACTATGCCCCTATATATGTAAGAACTATATTACACACACACACACACACACACACACACACACATATATATATATATATATATATAAGTGGGGTCAGCTGGTTGGGTTGGAGAATGGAGGAGGATGGTTTAGGGTTTGATGGGTTTGAGTTTGAGGATCAAGGAGGGGGAAAATGGTAAATAATATGACATCTGTTAACTTTACTGGTGGTCTGAATGGAAGGGTCTAACAAGATTCGAGGGGCTCATATTGAATTGGACAAGATCTGAGGAGCATAAAAAGACCCTTTCATTTACTGTATAAAGTTTGTGGATTTGTTCCCTTAATCTTTGTAAAGTTGGTAGCTTTTAAACATCTTGCAAGGACATGAATACGACACTATGCATATGGACTCAGTGTCATGCGGACGACGTTGATTTTAGCATGTCCTTCCATTGGGGCGTCAATGTATTTTCCAATGGAAGTTTATATGATTGCAAGGCTTATGCTGACTGCTTAGGCTATACAAAACAACATGGCGTGAAGTAGCAACAATAAATAACTCCAATCGCCCGAATATCTTCTATATACCCAGGATTCGATGTATCACAACAAAAGTTGTCGACCCTCATTATGTTACGGGTCGGTTCGGGCGAACCTATACCCGTTACTCATATGGACCGGCCAAAGGGAAAGACACACAAGACCCGGCTAGGGTTGCCCATACCTAGCTGGCGACAGTACTTGGCAATATTATTAGTAATATTAGCAATAGTTAGTTTCCTTTCAAGGAAGATATTATTAACAATATTGCTAATAATGTCTTTCCTTGAAAGGAAAGATATTACTTGGCAATATTATTAGTAATATTATTAGCAATAATTAGTTTCCTTTTAAGGAAGATATTATTAGCAATATTGTTAATAATATTGCTAATAATATCTTTTCTTTCAAGGAAAGAAATTATGTGTAATATTATTAGCAATAATTAGTATGATTTAGTTTTCTTTCCAGCAAATTATGGTTATCAATTGTAGCCATCCTCTATCTATATATAGAGGTGTGAATTCTCTTAAGAAGATTATAAAAGAAAAGTTTAATAAAAAACATAGGTGGTACTTCTTCCTATCTGAGAAGCGCCCTTGCCTGCGACAAGGAGCAATACCAAGGCCAGCCGGTCACAAGACCCGACGGCTTCTTCATCGTCTTCGTCCCATCGTCCAGTTACGCGTGCCTTCGCTAAGCAAGAAGAAGCGCGTAACAAGTTGGTATCAGAGCAGTTCGATCCTCCCGACCTCATGGCGCCTACACCACCATCTAACGACGAACGCCTCCTTTGACTCGAGGCCACCTTCGACGGCATCCGCAAGCGTCTCAACGCCCAGGCCGAAAGTACTTCTGCGACCCACACCTCCATCGTCGACCTCGCAGCAAAAATCAACGCGTTGCTCGCGAACTCGACAACCACCACAACCGACCGCGATACCTTACCCCCTCGCAGTACCAGCCCCCTGCAGGGCCCACACGGCAGCTGCTGCCCAAAGAGGGGACATCCGCATGCTGACGACATGCCCCCCCCGCGAGCCTGACAGCCCCCCTGGTCCTTCCCCGCTTCGACAAACCCCCCCGGGTCCTCCCTCCACCCCCACCACAACCCCCCTACGAGGAGTTCATTACGGCGAACCCCTGCGCGGGGCTCCTTTCCGCAACAACTACTACCACTACCCACCTCGCCACGACCCCCCTCGCGGCGACTACCGCGACCCCTTCCGCGACAACGACAGATATCGCCGCCCGCCCGACCCTCGCCACTTCTACGAGGGGGCCGAACGTCGTGGAGGCCGAGGCGACGTCGGCGAGGAATGCTAGCTACCGCGCTTTCTATATCTCGACTTGCAACCTTACGATGGCACCGACGATCCTTTACTTTGGGTGCGTCATTACGAGCGGTTCTGCGAACTCCACCGCATTCAAGAGGAGGAGCAAGTCCAGATGGTGGGACTCAAACTTGAAGGCGAAGCTCAGTCTTGGCTCGACGGGTGGCAACGACGGGTAGGCTGGATCGACTGGGGGCACTTCTTTGATGAGCTTCTCATCCGATTCAGCATTCCCACTCTTCGCGGGGCGTTGGGGGATCTCATATTCCTCAAGCAGACGGGCACGGTCGCGGACTTCAACCTAGAATTTTAATCCCCGCTGTCACGAGTTCTGCGCCTGTCCAGCGACGAGGAGATTGACATCTACATCTCCGGCTTGACGACAACCATGGGCCAGGATGTGCACAGCGACCGGCCCTTGACCCTCGCACAGGCCATGCGGTGCGCGCTCGAGGCGAAGCATATGTGGACGGACGGCGGTACCACAGCCGTTTCGGCCACTTCTGCTGGCTCGTCAGCGCCCAGACATGTTCCTCGTCGACTCAACACAGCTGAGATGGCCGAGCACAAAGCAAAGGGCCTCTCCTTCAACTACGACGAGATCTACTCTCCCGGGGCACCGCTGTAAGTACCTCTTTTATCTAGAGGTACCGGAAGACGAAGAGGTCGATTTCTTAGGGGAAGAGTTCGACGAGGACGGCCGACCGTCAATCTCTGCCTTAGCCATCCATGGCAATAAAGGGGGGGGGGGACAATGCAGCTTCTCATTCAGATCCACGGGGTGCTACTTCTTTGCTTAGTTGATTCGGGGAGCACTCACAACTTTGTTAGTTGCTATGCTGCGCAACGACTCGGCTTAAGCACGACACCAGGAGAAGCAAGAACAGTCCGAATTGCAAACAGAAAGGAGCTGCCTTGCTTCTGGGAGCTCGGCATATTAACCTTTACAGTGGCGGACCATACCTTCGCAGCCCCCTTCACGGTCATTCCTCTCGATCGATTTGGCGTCGTTTTAGGCGTCGAATGGCTCGAAACACTGGGTGAGATCGGGTGAGACTTCCGACACCTCACTATGCGCTTCACCTTCCAAGGCCGCGACATCCTGCTCTCGGGCCTCTCCCGTCACGATGATCAGTCCCTCACGGTCGCGGCCATCCATGCCAGCGACGAACCACCTCTCCAGATCCTCATCCACAACTTTTCCTTCATCTTCGAGCTGCCCTCCACACTACCGCCTCATCGTTCATGTGATCACCGCATTCGCCTTAGGGAAGGCACTGAGCCGGTCGTGGTTCGGCCATACCGTTACCCGTTCCGCCAGAAGGACGAGATAGAGAGGCAATGCGACGAGATGCTAGCGTAGGGTCTCATTCGCGCCAGCCGATCACCCTTCACCTTCCCTGTGTTGCTCGTCAGGAAGGCCGACGACACTTGGCGCTTCTGCGTGGACTATCGCTAACTCAATGACAAGACCGTCAAAGACAAGTTTCCAATCCCAGTGACGGAGGAGTTATTCGATGAGCTCCATGGTGCAGCTTTCTTCTCCAAGCTCGACCTCCGCTCGGACTATCATCAGGTTCGAATGGCGGACGAGGACATCGACAAGACAGCCTTCCGCACGCACCACGACACTTTGAGTTCCTCGTAATACCGTTTGGTCTCACCAACGCCCCTTCGACCTTCCAGGCCCTGATGAACGAGGTATTCCAACATTTTCTACGGAAGTTTGTACTTGTTTTCTTCGACGATATTCTTGTGTACATCCCCTCCATGGAAGAGCACCTTCGCCACCTCAAGACAGTGTTCGAGACACTACACCACCACCAGTTGCACCTGAAGATGACCAAGTGTACCTTCGCAGAGCGGCGGATGTCCTACTTGGGGCACATCATTTCCAGCAGCGGGGTGGCGGCTGACCCGGCCAAACTGGCCTCCGTGACCGAATGGCCGTGTCCGGCCAACGTAAGGGCTCTTCAGGGCTTTCTCGGCCTCGTCGGCTAATATCGGTGATTCATCAGGGGCTACGCTGAGATAGCGGCACCACTCAGCGACCTGCTCAAGCGGAACGCCTTCATTTGGACGGACCTCGCCGACACTGCCTTCAACAACCTCAAATCCGCCCTCACGTCTCCTCCCGTCTTGCGTCTTTCCGATTTCTCCATCGACTTCGTCATCGAGTGCGACGCATCGGGACAGGGCAGCGTCGCAGTCTTACATCAGGAGGGCCATCCAGTAGCATTTTTTAGTCGGAAGTTTGCGGCACATTATGCCAAGTTGGCAGTTTACGAGAGGGAGCTCATAGGCCTCTCCAAGGCCATCCGACATTGGTGTTCGTACTTATGGGATAGGAATTTCTGCGTCCGCACAGATCATTACAGTCTCAAGTTCATGCTCGAGCAGGCCCTCGTCACATCCCCGCAACAACATTGGTTGAGTAAACTCATGGGCTTGTCGTTTCACGTGGAGTACAAGCCAGGCAAATTCAACCAAGCGGCCGACGCACTCTCCCGCATTGACACCGATATTCCCGAATGCGTCACACTTTTCCGGCCGGTGCTCGCACTTGAGCAGGAGTGACTCTCCGCGCTTGCTGCCGACAAGGCGGTCGTCACTTGGCGGGCAACCATCTCGGCCTCTCAGTTCGAGGCCGGCTGGAAGGAGACTGACAGCCTCATCTACTACCGCGGGCGTCTCTTCATTCCGGAGTCTTCGCCACTGGTCCCCCGCATCATCCGCTACTTCCACGACATCACACATGAGGGCAGTACCGAGACGCTGGAGCGAGTGCGTAAATAGTTTTTCTGGCCCGGTCTACGCCGCACTATTGAGGAGTACGTGGCCGTATGTGCCACCTGCCAACGCAACAAAACATCCACTCTCAGCCCTGCAGGTCTGCTACAGCCCCTGCTAATTCCGCAACATGTGTGGGCCGATATTTCCATGGACTTTATGACTCAGTTGTCCCGTTCCAAGGGCAAATCCGTCGTCTTGGTAGTAGTGGACCGGTTATACAAGTATGCACGTTTTATGGCGATGAGTCACCCTTTTTCGGCATCATCAGTCGCACAGGTTTTCTTTGATACGGTGGTGCGTCTACATAGTATTTTCGAGACCATCGTCAGCGATCACGACCCCGTATTTACCAGCGCCTTCTGGCAGGACACTTTTCGGCGGTGCGGTACTAAGTTGCTCGTCCTCAACATATCACCCCCAGTCAGATGGCCAGACAGAAGTGGTCAATCGGACAATGGAGATGTACCTCCGCTATTTCGTAGCTGACAAACCCAAAACGTGGACTTACTGGCTTTCGTGGGCTGAATTTTGCTACAACACCTCCTTTCACTCGGCTCACCGCACCACCCCTTTTGAGCTCGTATACGGTCGGCCTCCCCCCGCCATGCTTTCCTATAAGGCCGGCGCCTCCGTAATTGATGCTGTCGACCGCCACCTCAATGATCGTGCCACGGTTCTCGAACAAGCAAGACAACGCCTTCACCATGCTCAGAATCGGATGCGACAAGTATATGATGCTCGCCACCGGGAGGTCATCTTCAGCTGGGCGATTGGGTGTGGGTGCGGCTCCAACGACATCGACAATCCACTATGAGGCACACAACTGACCACAAGCTCGCTCCTTGCTTCTTCGGGCCCTTCCGAGTCTCTGCTTGGGTTGGCACAGTGGTCTATCAACTCGAGCTTCCAACCGATGGCCCGCCTCCACAACGTCTTCCATGTATCCTTGCTGAAGCCATTCCGTGGTCCACCACCGACGGTAGTACCGGCCTTACCCGCCGACCTCACACCAAGTGAACACCCGGTCCCGGCGGAGATACTTGATACTCTGATGGTTGCTGACACCCGCGAGTACTTGGTTCGTTGGGCAGAAGAAACCGCTGCCGATGCTACATGGGTCCAACACGACACCCTCGAGCGCCTTCATCCCGGCTTCCAGCGCGAAGACGCGCTGGATTTGAAGGGAGGGAGTATTGTTACGGGTCGGTTCGGGCGAACCTATACCCGTTACTCACATGGACCGGCCAAAGGGAAAGACACACAAGACCCGGCTAGGGTTGTCCATACCTAGCCGGCGGCATTACTTGACAATATTATTAGTAATATTAGCAATAGTTAGTTTCTTTTCAAGGAAGATATTATTAGTAATATTGCTAATAATGTCTTTCCTTGAAAGGAAAGATATTACTTGGCAATATTATTAGTAATATTATTAGCAATAATTTATTTTCTTTCAAGGAAGATATTATTAGCAATATTGCTAATAATATATTTTCTTTCAAGGAAAGAAATTACTAGTAATATTATTAGCAATAATTACTAATTAGTATGATTTAGTTTTCTTTCCAGCAAATTATGGTTAGCAATTGTAGCCATCCTCTATCTATATATAGAGGTGAGAATTCTCTTGAGAAGATTATAAAAGAAAAGTTTAATAAAAAACATAGGCGGTACTTCTCCCGATCTGAGAAGTGCCCTTGCTTGCGACAAGGCGCACACTAAGGCCGGTCGGTCACAAGACCAGACGGCTTCTTCATCGTTTTCGTCCCATCGTCCAATTACGCGTGCCTTCGCTAAGCAAGAAGAAGTGCGTAACAGATTAACTACGATGTTTTAACAACAATGTACAAGACTCAGTTTTGGAGCATTTGTTCCTCCTCGGTTTTACATATCAACCACCAGAGTGTTCTAATGATTAGAGGACCTTTTTTGGATTGTGGAATTCATTTCCGGAATTATGGCATGTTATATTAAATCAATTGTTTTGCCTAACCATTATAACTTCAACACAAAGAGTTATAAACACAGTCATTTTTTTGGATAATTCAATTGCACGTTGTTCTGTAAAATCGACAATATGAACATTTACTATAAATATGTTGCTCATTGAAGTCACTTTATGGCTATACTTTTTTTTTTCCTCTACAGACTTTTCTGTATTGTTAGAAATTTCTTGCAGTTAACTATTGGCCCAACTCGTTATTTTTCTTTCTTTCTTGGTAGTACGATCATTTGGAACTGAAGGCCGGAAGAAGGATGGCCCCCAAATTCCTGCTAGCGACAAAATCTATGAGTATATACTCTTCCGAGGAAGTGATATCAAGGTACATGAAAATCATCACCCGGCATGCCCACAAAACTATCCTGATCAATAATGTCAGATCTTGGAGACACCTTTGGCCAAAAACTAAAATAACACCTAGTAATTTGTTTAGTATTGTCAACTTTGGTTTTGGAGATGTACATGTGTTTTTTCCCCCCTTCTGTAATACTAAATTGGAAATCTTTATGTTTCTTAGTTCTTATACACAATCTAGATGTCTCTTGTAATTTTCTTTGCTGTTTATTTGTATATGCTAATGCCAACCTGTTAGGAGAACTACTATCTTCTGGACTCCATTTTTTATACCCCACTTAGAAAAGTTATGACCTACTTTGTTGATAGCAGTTTTTGACTTTTGAGTTCTCGTTTTGTAAAAGGATTATGATTCGACTTTGGAGCTCAAGTTTGAGGGCACTTTAGCAATGATTATTAATTATCGTAAGAACTATATCTGCGACCATCCAAGTGGAGTTGCTTGAGTGTATGTTCAGTGTTTTCCTGGGAGATCTGCTGTGCCTCTGCCTTTATAAAAGCTTACCCTTACATACGTTTGAAATTTTCTCTTATTTCCTGCTTGTCATTTGTGAAATATGATAAAAGTGTTTTCACATGTTACACATAATTTCCCAAACTATTCCCCTATTTCCTGCATGATAAAGATTAGAAGGATTCTGTTCTAATTTGTTCTATCATGTTGTTTCAGGATCTACAGGTCAAATCCTCACCACCTGTTCAGGCTGCCCCTGTACACAATGATCCTGCTATTATTCAGGTAATAAATTTAAGATGTCTTTCGGATGGAGCTTCAACATGATATATTGCTTATCAACCTTCAATTCTATGCAGTCACACTATTCTCGTCCTCCACCTTCCTCTACAAGCTTGCCTTCTGTTGGAAGTGGAACTGTTGCTGATATTAGTTCCCACACAGCTCAAATGGGAGTACCAAGGTCACCCTTTCAAGGAAATGTGCCTCTGTATCAACCTGGTGGAAGCCTAGGGTCTTGGGGGTCCTCTTCAGCTGCACCAACTGTAAATGGCTCCGGGCTTGCGATGCCAAGCCCAATGCCTATGTACTGGCAGGGGTACTATGCACCCACTGGCACGCTGCCTCACTTGCAACAACCTCCTTTTTTGCGGCCTCCATCTGGACTGGCTCTTCCTCAGGCTCTTCCTCAGTCCATGCAGCGGCCTTTGCAATATCCTGGAATTACTTCATCTTTACCTTCTGGCTCTCAAATTTTACAGGAGTATCCTTCTCCTTTAATGCCGTCTCTTAGCAGTTATTTGACTTCAATTCCTGCAAGTACTTTGCCTTCAATGTCGGCTCCTGCCCATGCTAATTCCTTAGGTTCTGAAGCCTCACCCATTCAGATACCAAATAACCCACCTGTTAGGTCTCTTCCACCAGCAACAATTGTTGTTAATCTCTCATCTGTGCCACCCTCACGTTCTAATTTGGAGTCGGTTGCATCATCGTCTCAGAATGTTCCTGTTAGCCTTAGTAGCAAGGCTAGGTTAGCTCCTATTCCGAACATGAGTTATCCGACTAATCAGCCTTTGCCTTCCATTGATGGCTCCTCCAGTGCAAGCCAGGTTGAAACATCAGTACCTCTGGTGACTCCAGGTCAGTTGTTGCACACTACACTGTCAACACCCCCTTCTTCTCAGCCCTCACAAACTAGTCCTGAAGATGTTGAAGTAGAAGAAACAAATACTAAACTGTTATTGCCCGAGCCACCTATGCTGCCTCCACCAGAATCTAAGAAACCAATATTACCGTTGCCTACACTCACTCATCAAAAGGTATGTTTATATTAATTTGTTATTCATTCTAAGTGAAACTTCTATTGATATTGTATTCATAAAAATTGTTATGCCCATAAAAGTTTCCTTTGTCACTGTAAGCGTCATTGTATATAAAAAAAAATCAGTTCTTTGTATTTTCTGGTGTTTTCCTTCTTTTCACAATTCATTTGTATTTTCACTGTACTCTTTTGTGATGTAGTCCTGAAAATACCCGTAAGCAACGATGATAATCAGAAACTATAGTCATTTGCTGATGTGGAATGCTGGAATTGTCAAGGACTGCTACCTTCAGGCCTGTTATTTTCCTTCTTAGGATAGCAAATTAGCTTGCTTTCCCCAGGAAATTTATGACTATAGCATATTGAAGTTTCTATAAGAGAATTTGTTTTTTAAAGAAATAGTGAGGACTTCGACCTATTGATACTTTTCATGGGTATAGACAGAAATTCAGTGAATTTGGAGAATCTGGTTAATGTTTATGTTTCAGAAACCCAATTCATCAGATAACCTCATACCACCAAGAAAACCTCTGTGTTCTTCCAGTGAGAGGGAAGTAAAAAATGCATTTCATGACTTGATTTATCCTTTAGCTGTACCTATCACTTTTGGTGCATAGTCCAAGGAGGAAGCTATATGTATCTATTATTCACCTTATTTACTGGAACTTTTGTTGTCCTATACTTTAGTTACCTTTAAGCTTGAAATTAGTATTGAAATTTTTGTATAATTTCTTTAGACTTGCTTCAAAACTTATTCACACCATTATATGAAATCTTTATTATCTAAGTTTGGAAATAATAGCTGCAAAACATTTGACCTAAGGCCCTGCTGATTATTTCATTTTTTCTATTGCGTGATACAGTCGCACATTGTATGAAAATGAATTCAGTCTAATACTACAAATATTGACAAACTATTTCCAAATTTAGAGGTAGTCTACTTTGCATGTAAAACTTGGTGATACTACAGGAACCATCTTTTAAGGGATTCAAACTTGCCTTAGTAACATATTATTAGTATCTCCTTCCCACATCTCACAAATTATGATTACTGGAGTATTTTTTTGAGTGAATTAATATATGACATGGAATAATTCAGTCTGGTATCGATAATACTAGCATTCTCTTTCCAAACTTCACTATCAATCTCCATTAAGTAAACAGATGATAGTTTGACTCTTGATCATACTTAATCGTTGCTGTTTATAGTAATCTTATAATAATAATAAATGAAATTATATCCCAGAGCCCACCCGCTTATTTATGGTGTTCTGAAGAAGCTTCAGTTGTTTCAATGGTAGCGGATAATGCTCCAAATTTATGGAAGTGTTTCATAGGGATTGGCACTTTTACAAAATGATGTATCTCAGCACAATTTTTAATTTTTTACATCCATGCCTCTAAGAAAAAAGAATTTAAATCACTTATCAAACTCATTAAATCTCGAGATAACTTGAGCCACTTCCACTTGATTCGTTGAAATTTATAAGATGTCTTCTGGTACTTAATTTGATTATTTCTAAGTTTTTATACCATGAGTTGATACAATGATTCTGATCTTTTTGTAACACTTTCTCGTTTTATCATCTTTCACAGACTCAAGAAAAAGAAACTAGTACCATTTTCTTGAGTCTGGTGATACTGGGTTTTGAATATTTTGTACGTATATGAATCTTTGTGCTAGTGGTAAATTGTAGACTTTGACCAATTCAAGTATGGATGTCAAAAGTAAACTTTGACGCTTTAGACATTAACTGTCTTCAACAGCTCAACATTGCTCAACAGTTAGGGGCTTGAAACTGTTTAGGCTATTGCATTGCAGAGAGCATAATGAAGAATGGATCGTATTTATTTTAACTTGAATCTGGATCATGCCGTCACTTTTTCTTTGTTATTAGCAAAGGAAGACTCGGATGATAATTGATACCTAGCTGGTGTCATTAAGGCCTTGAACAGTACCAGATACAACAGCAAGTCTGTTAGGTAGTATATCTATGTGAATCAAAAAACAAAAAGGAGCATTATAAAAGAAATTTAAATTATTCAGTGTATTCACCAATTCACTGGAGCCATAAGACCCCTTAAATCACCTAACAAGCTGGTACCCACTACAACAGAAGTCTGTTTGCATATCTATAATCTATGTATATCAAAAAAACAAAAAAAAGCAGCACCATAAATGAAATTTAGGTCTATTCATCAATTCAGTGGCGCCATAAGACCCCTTAAATCACTTCCACCTGGATTTGATCCAAGTGATTGTATACCAGTGCCATTCCCTCTTTCAGTTATAATATAATTTTTCTAGCTTTAGGTGACTTTGCATTTTAACCGGACCAGACTTTCATTTCTTTAACTGTTGCTATGTTATAGGCCATTTGGATTGACTGTCATAATTAATGTTTCAATATTCTATTTCACCTGGACACTTATAGAGATGTTATATTAAACTCACACCTGCTGCATCAAAGATGTCACTTTTTTTGCATAAAATTGTGTCTTTGTTGACACGACTGATGTAGTCAATATATTTCCAGCCAAATGGAGCTGTTCTGCATGGTCATCAAATTAACAGTGGGCGTGGAAGAGGAAGAGGGGTATTGTATTTCTTTCTTCTACTATGCTTTATCTCTATTTAATTTTGCAAATTTTATATATAATGTCATAAACATATAAAGGTGGCAAACTTTCAAATTTTAGGCAAGTGCCTTACTTTCACCACTTATTGTTATAAACTAACCAACCATATAACTCTTTTGTGTGACTTTCTTTACATCTGAATCTGACTCGAAATTCGGAGTACGTTTTGGATATATTATTAAGTATTAACGTCTCAACCATTTTTTTGTTTGAAGAAAAGTGGACGTCTATCAAGTTTTAGGGACTTCTATTGAAACCATTTTAATGTGCACTGCTACTTGCAAATAAATGAGGATTGGCTGCATCAAAAGAGGATTCAATCCTATTTCAATTAATAAAGCCATTTAAGTTGTAATTTCATGTGTATTACATTTGGCATCAAGGGAGGATCTGAGGTGTCATGTTAAGTAAAGCCATTAATTGGCTATTCTTATCTAATCCAATTCTCACTTTACCAAAGGTGGGAGTTATCTAATACTCTAATGTGTCAGTGGAGTTTCATATACTCCATATTATCCGGTATCAGATCTATCACTTGATTATTAACAGTTCTATAGTAAATTAGGATGGGTTGACTATGAAGCATGAGAAAGTTCCAAAAAAAATTGAAGAAGTTTTGATGGCCTCATGCCAACATGAAGTTAACCATCCATGCTGGTGCCAAAACCCTAGCCAAGTTAGATGTGAGGAAGAGAGGGCATTGCCTAAAAACCTAGACGGTCAGTTGGCGGGTTAACCTACCTTTTCGGTTATGCAGTTTAAGCTCTTGCAACCAAGGAACACCCTCAAGTTCCTCTAGACTAGAAAAGGGACGAAGAGGTACGTCAATATGTTTTGCTATAGGAAAGGATATATATATATATATATATATATATGTATATAATTGCTGTGTATATTGGTTCAAAACTATATGTTAAATAGTCTTTTTTGAATTCATGTTAAATAGTCTGTAAACGTTATATATGAGATATATATTGATTACTTTACTATATAGTCTTCATGATCATTGTATGAGCAAAGGATTCTCTTTGTTATATATATTCCTTATGCTAATCTTAGTCTATAAACGGTGTTAGGGCGCAAATCAACTGATTGTCTTAGGAAATTTGACATAGTAGTATTGTTAGGTTATAGAGGTGTGTGTTGTTGGTCTGGGTGCTATAGATAGTATTTGAGGAGGAACATATCAATTATACGACCTGCTTTGAGATCAGATTATAATTCCATATTAATAAAACCATGAGATCTCTATTTGAGGCAATAAAAATCATGAGTGCAACTAGCTTTCCAGTACCAACCAAAACCCAAATCTTAAAGCAGATCCCACGACTCTTGAATTGGTAGGATTCCTTCTTGAATCTCATATATATTTTTTCTTGAATCCTATATATATATATATATATATATATATATATATATATATAATACAAAGTACATCTCAGTTTAAACATCCCATCCCCCTCACGTCATACTCAATATTGTGGAGTATTCCCATATACGGACATCCTCGAAGATACGTCTATTTATCTCTTTCCAGATATGCCATACCGTTGCTGCAACTCTGCTGCAAGCTTTGCGAAACCACAGGACCCCTCTTCCTTGCATGCTCATAAGTCTCCTCAATATATGTGTGTACTCCCGTTCCCCTCCAGGACTCATATTCAGCGCGCCCTCTTGTTTTATATATATATATATATATATATATATATATATAAACGGCTAAAAAGTTGTATCGATACAAGCAAAATCTGAACCATTGATTGTTGATCCAATGGTTTTATTAAAAGGGCTTTCTTGTAATATGACTTGAGTAGGGAACATCATTTAATGCAGTGTTTTCACTTTTGATCTGTTGGTAACTTGCTAGTGTAGGTCATTCTTCATTTTAAATTTTTTAATGAACACTATTTAATTTAATGCAGTGTTTCACTTTAACTCTCATTTAATTTATGAGGTGTACGGTAATCTAGGAGGAATTTTTTAAATAAGTGAGCAGGTTAATATGACCTGCTATACCAGGTAAAGCCAAAGTCAAAATAAACAATTTTCACAATTTACAATGCACTTGTCTGGGATGTATCGATACATCCTTGTATACTAGCATTACCCATATATATATATATATATATATATATATATATATATATATATAGCATTGAACATATGAGGCATTGAAAATTTTAGTATTATTCCTAATTTACAATACCATCTATACTTTATTCATGCTCAACTAATTATTTATGTTTAACTAATTATTTTGTGACCTACTATATTTACATTGGTTATTTTAAAGTGTTTAGTCTTATGTTCTAGACCTCTAGTTCTCAAGATGAGTATTTATATTTTGTAACTAAATAGAACAAAATGGGGCATCAATATGAATTTATAACAACTGCATAGGTTGTTTGACATTTCCTGTGATTTATTTGTTTAAGATGATAATTTTCGGACAATGATTATGTTAATATATCAAACATTACATTAATAATTTCTTTATTCATAACAATGTGCGCCAATGATCATTTTTGTTGAGAGCTGTTGGAGTAATATAAATATTTAAATCTTATCACCTCTCGAAATTTTTTATAGCAGGAATTTTAACATGGTAACAGACCCAGGTTCAAATCTTGTTTGGCACACATTTTAAGGGGATGTTATCAAATATTATATTGTTTCTTGAATCCGGTTCTCAGTCCATATCGACCTATGGTTGCATGTTAGAATAAAATAAATATTTGTTCCTTCTCGTCTTCCATGCCCCATGCCTACTACCTTCTGAATCTCAACAAGAGGGAACGGACAATGCTATGATAATATATAACTAATTAAATCCTATCTAAGTGATATTAATTCTGTTGGCAGTATTCTTATCATAAACCTATAAACGATACCGTTAGTTATGAACGGGATAGTTTATCTTATTGAACACTTTCGTATTGTACGATACTTAATGTATTACCCAATATGATATATCGACCAATACGGTGTGTATCAGCCGATACAAAGACAACAGCTTAAACTGAAACCCAATTTTTAAGTGGTTTAAAAATTAATATTTTTATAACCCTGCCCTACGACTGTCTCGATTCTCGATCTACAACTCATTTTTCAACTTCTTTAGAAGGGTTAAGACATGAGTACCATATAACCCTTTAGAAACTTTTTCATCTTCTTACTTCCAAATAACCTCATTTTTCGAGCTAATTCTTAGAGCGTCTCCTTTATAGGGTCCTTGTAACATCCAACATTTAACAATGGCATATAGCATCACTAAAAATTTCAACAACTCACAACTGATATTTTTAGGAAAGGATATATTTTTTCTTGTTTTTGTAATGGAGTATTTATCTATGTTATGCTTTTTTATTTCATGAGCTTTCTCTATGTTTATTATTGGATCTTTTGCAGGATTTTCTACTCATTGTTTCTAGTATTATAACAATTTAAATTTTGTTTAGAAATCATAATGTGTAACATAATTTTTTTTTAATTCAACTCATTGATAGGTAATAATTTTATTGATATAATGATTCTCTATGCATGAACAATACGGTCGGATGATACTAATTATATATCTTTTGTTCTTAATTATCAACTTAGTTTTGAACTTGTCACTTGCTCCTTAATGTTGCTCCTTAATGTTGCTTAATGTATCAAATTTATCCAACTAGTACGAGTATATTAATTTTCGATAATATTTCCTATAGAAAAATGTATATTACGATATATGATACAATAGTTAAGCGAGTCAGTACACGGTACATATCTTGATTCGACAACCAAGATTATATATATCTACCTTTTAAAATAGGAGCCAAATCATAAGGAACCTGTGCAGAGCTAATGCACCAGACTCTCTTTCTATTTTAGTTGTATATTATGCAGAGCTAATGCACCAGTCTCTCTCTCTATTTTAGTTATATATTATTTTATATTAATTCACTTTTAGTTATATATATGCACTAAGAGAGTTACTTGGACTGTGCCAACTACTAGAGAATGTTTAGCATTTATTTTTACTAAAGTGTATACAATATATTATCTAAGGCATATACACTTGGTGCACGTGCATTGTAACTAGTATAAACATACATACTGAAAGTCTGAAACACGCATTTATGTATGTATGCAAGTATCTACATACTATATTGGTGTCCCACACATGGCAGGATTTGGCACCCTAGTCTAGAACCCTTGGCCGGGCAATTGATACTCCCGCTAGGAGTGACGAGATCTAGTTGAATAAGTTGCTATATGATGAGATGGAAGTCCGACTGGCACAAAATAGTTATTATAATTGTGAAATTAGAAAGGAAATAGCCCGTTTTCTAGCAAAACGGAAGAGAAGGAATTAAAAGTGACCTACAAATTGTTATAAAGGCTTTGCATTCTTGAAAGAAAAGGGACCTTTTGGATTTGAGGTACTTCTCATATGGGACTCCTTTTGGTACCAAATGCAATAATAAAACCAATTGTTTTGGATGGGACGTTTTTTGAAACGTGCCATTCATTTTGGGTCTCAAATGGACGAATCCGATATGCTAGCCTGACGAGCATTCTGGAGATAGGCGTCCATCCCCCAAACTACAATTCAAACTAGGCCTAAATAATTAAAGTTCAACTCAAACAATCAAGGGGGAGGGGGGGGGGGGGGGGGGGGGGGGGGGTGGCAGGATTAAGGGACTTGCACAATAAAATAAAACCCAATTTATAAATGAAAATAAAACTTTGGAAATTCATAAGAAACAACTAGTTTTTATTAAATTAACATTTCATCAGCAATGTATCTCATTAGCAATGACAAAAACTGATAATTTGTAATAAGAGTCATAAGACTATATGGAAAAAAATATAAAAATCTTTGATATCGTTGGTGGTGTTGCTGATCAGTCATGAAAAAGAAAAAACAAATAGACTAACATTTAGAACCAAGTCAATCAGAATCTTAATAACACAGAAATAATAAAAAAAGGTCATAAAAGAGGAAAATTCCTCTAGTATAACGGGAACTTGCAGTTAGGGGACCCTAATTTTTTTATTTGTATCTCTAACCCTCCAGACTTCTCTCCTCTCTTCTTATCAAAATCTATTTGTGCCTAATTCTCTCTCTCTCTCTCTCTCTCTCTCTCTCTCTCTCTCTGTGCTAGTATATTTTCCTTATTTCTTTTAGTTCTCTTTCTCTCTTGGGGTATCTCTACATATATCTTACCTAATTTGTTTCTCTATTATTTTCTCTCAATCTACATCTTTCTATATTTATTTCTCCATTAATTTCTCTCAATCTATTTATGGAGTCCTCTTCTATCTCTTTATTCCTCTCCAAACAAATAAGTCATTCACTATTTCCCCACTTATTTTTCCTGTTTGGGGTGGGTGGGTGTGTGTGTGTGTTGGGGGGGGGGGGGGGGGGGGGGGTGGATGTAGGGGCATGTAATACTATTTTAGCTAGATGTAAATGGAATATAACATAATAACAGAGAAATTGTTGGGGTGTGTGGTGGTCCGAGCCCCACCCAGCCACCCTCTTGATCCGCGCCTGGGAAGATAGTCTAAATTTTATGACGACCATCTACTTCACATCTACCAGCGAGTTGGGGCCAAATTTCCAGCTTATGCAACTCTGGACAAGAGAGGCCATTGTGTATAAACTTAAAATATTAGTTAAGCTGGGAAGAAAGGGCTGACTGAATGACATACTTTTTTAAGCTTTATGCAACCGGACAAGGAACTCACCCAAATTCTGATCACGTGGAGTTGGTATCAACATTCCTCTATGCATCCACAGTCCAGGAGCTGCTTCCATAATTCTCTTATCAATATCTGGGGTCTAATATTAGTCGAAGAGCCAAAATTGATACATCTCATCGATTTATATGTGTACAGATGAAGAAAACACTTTCTTTAATCCATTTTTTCTTAGTTCCAGTTATATTGCATCCACTGAAAATGCTTAATATGCAATCTGTAAAATTTTATTAGCTCTGTTCGTTCGCAAAGTAGGTACCAATACAATAATCATAGTATGATGTACTATTCATTGATATGTATTATGGTATAATGAGTCAGTATTTACTCCTTTCATTACCCCTATTCAGGGAAATATCAAGCTCTAATTTCATATATAGGCAGCTTCCAACTCGTACTTCATAATGACGTAGTGGTGAGCTGTGTACTCTAGTAGATGAGTACTTTTGGTCATTGTAGGTCCTGAACTGCCAGCAAATGTAATTCCCTCAGGTTTCTTGTGGTTTGACACCTGAGCAAATCACGTGAACATTTAGCATTAGTAATGCCATAAAATATGGCATTCCTTTTTACCTATTCTTAACCAAAACTTTGGCACTGATGCACCAAAAAAAAAAAGAAATAGATATTCTGATTGCGCTGCAGGCAGCGAATGACCTCATTGACAATCATGTCAACTTCCCATTTATACATATTTTCTAACGTTTATTTCCATGATGTGTAATACACACACTGATTTGGTTCCATGCAAATACTAAACTAAGATGCCCTTTGACTTGTTTTTGAAGTATTCTCGACCTGTGGCCAAATTTACTGAGGACTTCGATTTCACTGCAATGAATGAGAAATTTAACAAGGACGAGGTCTGGGGTCACCTTGGTAAGAACAAAGCTAAGTTGAGAGACGGAGATGATGATGAAGCTGACTACACTCTATATGAAGATGATGATGAATCTTCCAAATTTGATGCAAAGGTATCAAAGACCAGAAATTCCTTTACTTATAGTATCAATAAGGAGTCGTTTTTGTCTGTGCAGATTTAACTATTTAATAAGTCAATAATCACTTCCACTTCGACATGTTTACTTTTACAAAGAGATACCAAATCAAGAATCCTCTTTTGTTATCACCAATTGATGGTTCCTCGTCTTTGTTGCAAATCAAGCCGGTGTATGTCAAGGATGACTTTTTTGATACGATATCTTGCAACACACTCGATCATGGAGGACGGCATGGACGGACCAGATATTCTGAGCAGTTGAAAATTGACACAGAGGTATAGGCCTTCCTTAACCTTTGTTTATTTGAGAAGATAATTTTACTAAATGGTGTATGTTTGGCTGAATGTAGACCTTCGGCAATTTCCCTAGGCACCATCCAGTTCGGGGTGGCGGCCATGGGTTTCGTGGCGGCGGCCGTGGGTTTCGTGGCGGTCGAACTCAGGGTTCATACTATGGCAGAGGCGGTTATGGATATGGTGGGAGGGGCCAAGGACAAGTCGGGCCATATCGACCATTCTAATACCTATATGTTTAGCCCTTAGCATAGTCGTCATGAGGGCGGGCGAGAAAATATGGTTGAAAGGGCAAGAAGGATTATGGGCTTTAGCATGTTTTCCTAGTCGTCTTTCATAGTTAACCTTTCTCCGTTGCGGAGATTCTGTTTCGTTTTTCTTTGCTTCCGGGTAAATATGACTTTGGTAGATGGAGTGTAAATTAGAAACTTGTATTTGGATTTAGAGTGAGATGCTGGTGCGCAGGTTCCTTCTGAACTTCAGCAATTAGTTCTTGCGGAATTGAAAACATCTGTATCTTTATATGCCAGAAGGCTGCCTTACCAATAAGTTAAAAAACTTTTCGGTTTCATGGATAGAATCATATTGGGGAGAATGGTAAATGTTTTTAGTGGGCTGATAGTAGGAACTTGTCCTGGTTTCAATATGAGAAGGATAAAATCACACTTTATAGTTCCCATTATGCTAGTACAACCACATGTGACTTCAAACTTTTTTTTTTTTTTTTTTGGCTGTTCTGATAATAATAATCGGCGAGTGGTTGATAATTTCATTTATCCTGTGATTCAAGATGTAATGGGATTTTGTTTCAGTGGTAGTGGATTTTTGTCCATAGCACTACAGATAAATATAAGCAGGCTTATATGCCATCTGTACTTGAGGACTTTTTTGCTGTTGCATCGACTGCAACTAGTTTGCTCTGGTGATAATTGGTATGTAGAAAAGACCTATCTCAATCAATTAGCTAAGTTTGAAGTGAGTGGAAGGCAGGGCAAGGCATCGACGACTCGGTGGTTGAGTCAGCCCCTCGGTGTTGTGCACGGTTGAACCCATGCATGAACCCATGCACGCTACAGAATTGTTGGTTGCGACGTGAAGCGATCCAGAGCGTGTCGGACCAGGATGTGGTCTAACCACCGAAAAAATGAATGAACTTCTTTTGGCCTTCCCACCTCCCTCTGTGTTGAGAAGTACTCGGCCAGCTTCTACCTCTTTCCTACTCTCCTGCTTGTTCTGTGTACGGAGCGAAAAGAAGATGGTTTATATATATATAGGATTGTACAACTGTTTACTCGATCGGATGATACTAGAATGTCTTGCTAGCTCTAATTATAGCCAAGTGTAAAAAAACACTACGAATTGAGGTAGATGGAAGGATGACTTTGTTTAAAAAACAAGAAAAGGAAAACCTTTTGATAACCTAAACGAAAATGCTAAGTTGCCTGCAGCAGGCTGGTGGGCTGGTCCGTCCGTCGCGTGGTCGAATTTTATTGGCCCTCAAACTAGTTTGGGTCCGCCATCGATGGGATGACGATATATGACGGATGGACGGATTAGCCCACGGGTGGACAATGTAGCAGCCCTGTAACCTAAAAGCTAAATTTAGTTGCAGGTTCTTCCAACTTCTCATAACTCGGTACAAGTGTTGTTGAGGATTTTGGTTTGAAACCTTTCACAAGTTAAATATATGACATATTTAGAGCTCCCTCCGGACATCGGAGGTGGATGAAGCTGGCCCAGATATTGATGGTCTGTAGAGGACATTCTTATTATTATATTCATGCATTCATGCATGTCACTCCAAGAGGAAGTGCTGCAAGTGAAACATATTCGGCTTCGCAAGCGCGAGATTTGTGGGATCTGTTGACAAATCTTCGCGCCGGCCGGCTAGCTCGCGACAAAGAAGTATATATAGTAAACGTTCTTTCTACAAAATTCATTCGAACAGTCTAAATTTTTACCATTCATAATTATAAGTTTGTCATTCCAAAAAATTACTTATCGGACTGTCCACTTTCAATTGATTTTTTTTATAATCAGGACTGTCAAAATTTTGACAGTCCTACCAATTGAAAGGACTGTCAAAATATTTACAGTCCTAAAAATATATGTTGATTTTTTAGGACTGTCAAAATTTTGACAGTCCTTGCAATTGGTAGGACTGTCAAAATTTTGACGGTCCGGAAGGGAGGGTTACACGAGGTGACCACGAGGACTGGACTACGTGGAGGTCGGAAGGGGGAGACGAGGTGGAGGAGCGGGAGGGGAAGGAGGACGCGGGAGGCGGGGGAGGAGGCGGAGACGGCGGCGGAAGGCGGCTGTGGAGGACGGGAGAGGAGGCGGAGGCGCGCGCGCGCGGTGGAGGACGGGGTCGCTGCTGCGCCCAGGGGCGGCGGTGGAGGATGGGGCCGCTGCTGCGTGCTGGGGCGGTGGTAAGCGGTGGAGGACGGGGCCACTGCTGCGCACGGAGACGACGGCGGTGGGGACGACGACGAGCGGTGGAGGAGCGAGAGGGAGGTGAAGAGGGTGGACAGCCCTAGTAAATTTTGGAGTAGCCTGAATAAAAAAAATTCATAACAGGACTAGCCTCAATATTGAACTAGTTATGAGTGTACTTTGTAATACCTTTATCACAAGTCTACAGTAAATGTATCAAACTTATTTTCTTTTGATCAACTAAATAACAAGTCAATGATCTAGCTAGTTTCGTCTAGCTTAATCATAATTGAGTGACCACCATTTGGTACGTACCTAGATAAGGTTTGCATGGCTTTACAACTAAAGTCCTGCCGAAGCAGACAGTACTCAGTCATCTGCTCCTATGTGACTATGTCATATTTGATCCTCGCAGCTTATTTCTTTATGAATGTACTAATATGTTAAAATTAATAATATACATATATAAATGTTAATTGTACACTCGTACGTTCTTTAACATTTATTTAACACATTTGTTTGTTCGGTAGAATAATGAACATTTTATAGAGATCAAACATACAGGAGAAAACACATGTTTTTCTGATTTAGCAAACCAATATTATTTCTTTAAGAGATCAAGATAAGGGAAGCGAGAACAACATACAACATTTCAAGGTAATAATTATTATTTAGACACATAACATCGATCTATATATATGTTAAGTGCCTCTTCGATCGATCTGTTATTATTCTAGCGATCGATCGGTTGATTGTGAATTTTCATGCATGATCACTTGCATGTTGCAACAAGGACCCTCCTAGGTGGGAGAGAGGGCCTCCTCCCATGGAGCAGCGCCAAGTTGTCCAACACGAGTATATCCCCCTTCTCCCACTTGAACTGGACGCTCTCCTCCTCGATGATCTCCCCGCACCGCTTCACCACCTCTCCCGGTATCTCCGTCCCGTCCGCCATCTCCGCCGAGCTGATCTCCTTCCCGTGCATCCCCACGATCGTGTTGAACCACATCCGTCGCCCTTTCCTCCCCGGAAACACTCTCGTCAGCGCTCGGGGCCCAAGCGTCGTCCTCACCCCACCGTTCGGAAGCCATTCCATGTCCATCCCTAGCCCATTAGCTCTACGTACGTACGCATAAATTCATTCATATTAACATGCATTCAAATCAATGATTAAGATTAGATGACGTACGCACCTCTTCTTAGCTTCCGTTGGATCTGATGTGCCGAACGCATCCTCCCACCCTCTCCCCCTCATCGAGGCGCTGTCGTTCTTGCTCGGCGCCGTGAAAGTGTACTTTAGTCCCTTCTCTTCCATCTTGTTGACCATCTCCGGAAACTCTTCGATCATCCGCTCGGTGACATTGAAGCTCGGCACGAATGGCGTCTCGCCTCCTTGTGGCGGCGGCACCTCGCAGAAGAGGATCACTTTGCCAGGGAACTCTTTGATCTGAAGTCCACAACAGAGAGAGAGGGAGAGGAAAATTAAATTTGGAATCCCAAAGTCAAGCAGTGAAAAGTTAAAACGTCAAAACCGAGCAGGGTGACAAAAACTTCCAAATCTAAAAGTCGAGGTGCCGCAGTAATTTAGTCAATATCTAATTAAAATGAAGGATTATTTTGTACAATGGTACCAGGTTTAGGATCTAAGTAGACTTTTGGTATTGGATACTCTAACTTATTTTAGTGACGAACATACGTCGTTAAAAGTCTTATTTCGTCACTGAAAATCGAGTTTCGTCACTAAAATGTGTCACTAAAGAAAAGTACGGATTAAAATGAAATGATGTGTGGTGTAGTTTCTAATTTTAATTACCAGGACCATCTCATGATGGTAGTAGATGAACTCTTCGAGGGGTCCCTCGTTGGCGGTCCAGACCCTGTTGTGGATATGGGTCCGCGGCGCGGGTCCCACGTACCGGATGTCGTCCCAGCCGAAGGCCTCGACGACCCGATCGAACCCCTCGGCGCCCCTGACGTCGAAGCCACGCAGGAGCACCGCGCTGTTCCTTATCAGCGTCTCCTCGAACCACGCCCTGTTCGCCGCGACGTGCGAAGCGAGCGAGGCGTCGTCGTCGTCTCCGGAAACGGCCGGGTGGAGCACGAGAGGGACTTGCTCGCCATCTATGGTCTTTTGTCCGTCACACTCTCCCAGCTTGAAGTACTTGCATGCCATGATCGACCGATATATTAATTAGAGATTATCAATGTAATATTGTGTGGATATATTTTGAAGGAGAGGCGGAGGTTTATATATATGTTAGGAATAACTTTAAGGGGTGGCTACGAGCAAAGGTTTGAGATGCTCTTTGTGTCTTTTTGCACCGGCCAAGCTCTAGAAATGTGTGTCACAAAAGCTCTAGAAATGTATGTCATTTGTACGTACTTTCTATCTTTACTATGTGAAGTTGGATTTAGCAATTTGGATGATAGAAAAGATGGCGTCGAGATTAATATACTTGAATATGATTGTTGTCTCCGAAAAAATAAGAGACGTTCTTTTTATGATATGATCCAATCGGTCCCAACTATCGTTTAAACGTTGTGGGCTGCATGTAAACTTCTAATTTCCATTGTCGTCACTTGTATTGAATTGTTCGTTTTTTTTATGCTCGACACAACCTATGGTTCTGTTGCTGTTGGGTGGGGGTTCCTAGGACACTGTTGGAGAACACTGATGTGCAACATGCGCTATTTGTGTGGAACAAAAGATCGAAAAGTCTAAGGCAAAAGAGGTAGCGTACTGTTTGAGCGCGTGTTAGGATATTTGAAAACATATATCCAGTTTCAGCGATATACTACCGCTATATCACTGCTGGTGTATCGCATCCGTGAAATATATTTTTGTTTCAGAACAGTTCTGACTCGAAATGTCAAACTTTTGGTATAGCGCGATCGGTATACTGTCGGTGTATCGGTGTCAGGATTGAAGGCCAAATTTTGATGTTTTATTAACACCGTTGGATCGTGATCAACGGTCCAAATCTTTCGGAATTATGGTACTTTAAACAAGAGTTTTCCAACCCTAATCGATATTAAATGATAAAAAAAGGGGAGATTTTTTCAATGTTGTAATTTTCTAGGAGAGTAAAGTGTGGTTTCGAGTTTCAGAGGTTGAGTTGAAGATAGATCGCTTCAAAGAGTTCTAATTGTAATCTATTTCCATTTAGTTGAGGTATTACGGTGATCTGTTTGGATCGGTAGATGAGTTTATAAGGAGTCAATATATCTCTTTATTCTATTAACGGGGATTTTTTCGGATTGGATTCCGATCGTTCCGTATTTTTTCTTCTTCGAATTTTTTGTAACAGGTTCTACGACTATACTATACATGTGTAGTATTCTCAAAGAGCCACAAAATGTCTAAAGGAAAGCCTGGAGGATTAGGACTACCAGTATATCGCTGTCGGAATATCGCTGGTACATCGATGAAACATATTTTTATTCCAGAACAATTCTGACTCGAAATACCAAATCTTCGATATATCGTCGGTATATAGGTGTCATGGCTGAATGCCAAATTTAGATATTTTATTACCACCGTTTGATTTTGATCAATGGTCCAAATCTTTCGGGATTGTGTGGTACTTAATTTAGATATGAGTTTTCTAACCATAATCAATATAGGATGATAAAAAATGAGAGATTTCAATGTTGCAATTTTCTAAGAAGAGTACGTAAGAGTGATTAGGAGTTTCGATGGTTGATTTGAAGAGAGATCGTTTCGAAGAGTCCTACAAAGACATATTGTCTTCGGTAATCCTTTTATACTAATTGTAATCTATTTTCGTCTGGTTGATGTACTGCGGTGATCCGTTTGGATCTGTAGAGGAGTTTGTAAGGAGTCTGTGTACGTATCTCTTATTCTATTAATGGAGAATATATTTTTTTAGATTGAACTTCGATCATCCCGTAATTTTTTTTTATCAGAAATTTTTACGTAAATATCAATGTGTTGGGTTGTGCTCGTGTGTGTAGTTTAGAAATATTTGGTTTGCACAATTTTTTTTCTTAGGTCCTCACTAAAGCCTATCGATTTGATGGAACGATTTTTCTCCTTTGTTCCGAACAGGTACATATGTAGCATTCTCAGAGAGCCACAAAATGTCTAAAGGAAAGGCTGAAGGGTTAGGACTTCAAACAGTAAAACCAGACTCTAACGCAAAGGTCAAACTAAGAGAGAAGAAATGTCGCAATCATGCATGGTTGATGAAACCCAATGTGTTAGCATAAACTTTATTATTAGGAAAATATTATCTGATGTTCAAAATATGTTGGGATCGAAACGCAAAAATCGTTCTCCAAATCAGAGAATATCTGTAAAAGAACCGAGCAAAACGTATAAACTAAAAAATACGAAACAAAAATTGCAGATAAAAAGATTTTTACGTAAAAAATTCAGATGAAAAAAATTACGATCGGAGTCCAACCCTGAAGAACCTCCACTAATGGAATAAAGAGATTACACCATCTACAAGCTCTCACCGATCCATCACCGCAACTCTTTGGAACAGGAAATAGATTTCAACCACGAAGAAAAAAGAAAATGAGAAATACTCCAAATTGATCTTCTTCTTCGAAACGACCTTCAATCTTTCTTTCTCCTCTCTAAAGTTGCAATTGTACTCTTGCCACCTTTTTTTTTCTCTTATTTTTTTTCTCATGTTGTTATATATTGCATGAGCCTTTATATAAACTCTTGCATGAATTAGGGTTTCCATATGGAAATATATATATGAAAGTCAAAAATATTTATGGAAATCCAATTACATTCAATCATATATATAATAGAAATCGAATCATAAATTGACTTGCCATAAATTGGAAATCCAATTATATGGAAAGTTAATATATGAAAGATCCAATCATAAATATATAATTAAAGTCAAAGATGAAAATTTAATATAATATTTGTTTACCATAAATGTTTCAATACACGACGCTCGATGCACTTTTTGAGCTTTTCCGACAGACGGATAGCGCTCGTCTCACTCCGGAATATTGTCCACATAGGTTGCAAATCCCACCCACTCCAACAAATCTTCCCATTCACAACTATGTGGAGGGGGTCGTCATCCCGACGATCCGCCTGCAGTACTCAATTTTTTTCTTGGAAGAATTTTTGTGAACATGTCTGCTCCGTTGTCATATGTATGAACCTTCTCAAGCGTCGCTTCCTTCTTTTTCACAACATTCCGTATCCAATGATACCAGGTCTCAATGTTCTTGGACCGTCTATGAAATGTCTAGTTCTTCTCTACCGGGCTCCAGCACACGTACCCCTTCTGAGTCGCCGAATAGCCCACGAATACACACTTGACTGCTCTGGGGTCAAGTTTTCCAACAGACGGTCTGTTGTCCTTCACAAAATATACGCAACCAAACACCTTTAGTGGGAGTATCACACTATTATTTTCTTGCAATATCTCACATGAAGACTTCCATTCCAGTACCTTCGAGGGCATCATGTTGATCAATCGAGCTGCTGTCAACACTGCATGCCCCCACAGACTCTGTGGGACATTTATGTCGATCATCATGCTCCTTGCCACCTCCAAAAGGTATCTGTTCTTCCTTTCTGTCACTCCATTTTGTGTTGGTGCGTATGCACAGGTGGTCTGATGTTGTATCCCTTGGGCTGACAAGTATTCCTCAAGTGCTTTGTTGGTATACTCTGTTCCATTGTCAGACCTTAGTACCTTCACTACTACTTTGTATTGATGGACATATTTATGAAAGTCCCGAAAACATGCAAAGTCCTCACTCTTATTCTTCATCAAATACAGCCAGGTGACACGATATGAACAATCAATAAAAGAGACGAAATACTTGTAACCATTCATAGTAGTCGTGGCGCACGGCCCGCAGATATCAGAATGTATAATATCAAGAACATAAGAGCTCCTATGGCCCGCACCAACATATGAGCTCTTAGTAAGTTTGCCTAAATCACATGCATCACATACTAGTTTCTCCTTATTTGCCTTCTCATAAATAGATGGATACAACCTACTCAAAATACCAAAAAATGAGTGCCCCTACCACCTGTGATGGAGTATCAGTGTATCCTCGACAATCATCTTTGGTCCTCCAATTCCTGTCCTTTTTTTCACAGACATCAATGCCGAATCTAGTCCTTCCCGATCCAGGTACCACAGTCCATCATGCCAAATGTCAGTCCTAAGTCTTCGTCCCATCTCCTTCTCCTGGAAGATCACCTTAGGAATATCAAAAAAGATAATGCATTTTAGTTGGAGATTTACAGAACTAATGGACAAAAGACTGACTGAAAAAGAAGGAGCATGTAAAACATTGGATAATCTTACTGAACCTGTACAATCGACAGTACCCTTACCGACCACTGGCTGGAAAGTACCATCGGCTGTTTGAATGATGTCTGCAGATGCTAGGTGAGTGTAGGAAGAGAAATCACTAACATTCCATGTCACGTGTCGAGACGCACCCGAATCGACAATCCAGTTCGACGATCTAGGGGAAGACATAGATGTAAGGGCGAGTGAGTCATCAGTACCTTCCGATGGATGGGCATACATGACAGCGTTGCCTCTAGCGAAGACTGAGGTGGACGCCTCCTCAGTCCCACTCCTCCTATCTCCATCGCTTGACGCTCTCTGCTTTCTCTTGAGTATTTCCAGTATGTCCAGTAGTGTCTGATCCTCCTCAGTATAGGCACCATTAGCTCCCTCGCCTTCTACTACTAGCAGGTTAGTCCGATAGCCTCCTCGACCACCCCGTCGACCCCCACGACCACTGTCACGTCCTCCAAACTGTCCACGTTCGTCACCTAAATCTTCCTCCTTGGATGGTTTGGTACAAGCATACCTCAGATGACCTACCTTCCCGCAGTTGTAACACTGTCGGGAGTCTCCCTTAGGTCCTGTGCCGCCTGAATTGACAACCGTCAATGCTGTCTTTACTTCAGGAGGATCACATGTCCCTGCCTGTAGCTTGATACGAGTCGCTTCCTGTATCATGGCCGAGATAGCCTCCTCAAGTGTAGAAATTTTCGGTTGGGTTAGAAGTAGTGATGTCCTCTGAGCAAACTCTGCGGCCAGCCCCTTAAGAAACTTTATCGTCCTCTCCTGCAGACATACATGTCTCTCCTTACACTTCGGGTCCTCGCAGCTCGTCCGATCTGAGAAGTGATCATAATCCAACCAAAGACGCTCCAACTCCGTGGCATACTCATGTACCGTCTTCTCTCCCTGTACGGTATCGTCGATCTCCCCCTTGACCTGGAAAAACTCTCAAGTTATTCCCCACACCATCGTAGGTTCTCCTCAACTTCTCCCATACGTCTTTCACCATCTCAAGACCATCCACTGTGGCGGCGATCGACTGGACTAAAGAATTGAGGAGCCAAATGTATACCACCATATGAGTGGACTTTCACTCTTCGCGTCCTGCTGAGCCCTCATCCGGCTCTGTCTTCTCTCATGACAAGAAACCCTCCAAGTTCTTTCCTGCGAGGGTTCTCCTCACCCGTGGTGACCAACTCAGGTAGGTGGCTGGTCCATCAAGCTTCAGATCGATGGATGGAAGCTCCAACTTCGCCAATGTTCATGTTGCGCTCTCATCAACCGACAGTTTCATCAGCTTCATCAACGTTGCGACCTCCGTAGAGTCCAACTTCTTGATGATCTCCTCCATCGATCCTCCTCTTCTCCGATCACCTCACACCCGTCCCACGATTCACGTTCGTCCTCTTCGTCCTCTCCTACACCTGATCATGTCTCTCCCCTATCAGATCTAGGCCTTCGATGTCAACGTCTGGAACGACCCGCGGGAGACGCCAGGAACTGCGGCAGAAGGCTCCTCGGGAGTCGCGGCTTCGCGGTGGTGGTGGCTGGCGGGCGAGCGGCAACGGTGATGGCGGACGAGCGGTGCGGCAACGGTGGTGGTGGCGGGCGGCACGGCAGCGGTGGTGGCGGACGGTGTGGCAGCGGTGACGGTGGTGAGGGATAGGGTTTGGGAGGTGGTGGCTTGGGTTTGGGCTCTGATACCATGTAGAATATTTTAGAATAATTGTTATATTTTTTTTTGATAATTTTTTGGTTATTTATAGCCTTACAATCCTTCATCTTACATTAATACCCCCATTAAAATCCTCTTTAGAATATTCTAATATTCCAACAAATATACCAAGAATATTCTAATATACCAACAAATATATCAAGAAAATTCTTAATATACCAACACTATCCGAGATTAGAAAGATTGGTCATAGTAACTTCGATCCTTTTTTGGTCTTGGCTGAAGAAAAGAGTTTTTTTTTTATCACAAATTTTGGATTTGGATACACATTTATTGTTGCTATCATTATTGTTGCTATCATCATCATTTATTATAAGTATCATGTTTATTGTCTTTTCTATGATGAAAAATGACTTAATTTATGGATAATGCAACTTTTGAAGCAGATCCTCCAGGTTGATCCCAAACTAGGTTTATCTTTGGCTATGAGGATCTGTCGTTGATTAAACTGGTAGATATGAATATGGTAAAAGATGTTAATTTCTGCTTATATAGATGTGAATACGGCTGAAAGAAGATTGTCAAATCATTTACTACCGAGTACGTACTGAGTTTTTGCTATGCCGTTGCAGTTCAGGCAGCAAATGAAGTGTTCCATTGGTGATTTTTTTTATTGCTTTAGGGATATAAAATCATTGATTATAGTGTATCTACTAATATATCCTACTTGTCCTGCAATGGAGGATTACTTAAAACCGTAAATATTTTTTCTTTGTTGCTATTCTTGGTTATTCATTTGCTACTGTTCATCCTGGGATT
This sequence comes from Iris macrosiphon, assembly GCA_036927795.1. Taxonomy (NCBI): domain Eukaryota; kingdom Viridiplantae; phylum Streptophyta; class Magnoliopsida; order Asparagales; family Iridaceae; genus Iris; species Iris macrosiphon. The sequence continues at coordinate 157,968,847 of JAYESA010000016.1, forward strand.
AAGGCAAAGAGATTAGTATAATGTTTTAATCACCACCAAAAATTATCACACACTGCTATATGGCTGTCGTCTAGAGGTGGGCAACTTGATGACCTGAAAGTCCCGAGGATGGAGTACCTTTTAGGCTTGGAGTATCTTTTAGGCTGTTGGTAGCTAAGAAAGTGCCAGAGAAAAAGGAAGTAAGAGCATATGCAGATGTGATTGCCACCAAACCAAACACCACCTTAAGGTTTAGTAGGACTCGAGGCTAGCATTCTATATCAATATGACCTGGCAATGTTGAGCTTCTATTTGTCAATATGACCAGGCAATTCCATATCTTGATTACTAGCCCCGTGTTAAGAGAGTCAGTTTATATGGTATCAACGGATGCATGCACTTCAGTTCCATGGGCCACAGGCAATATGTTTAGCCATTAAGACTGATTTATAAATCACTGGGGCAAGCGTAAAAGCATTTTCTTAGAATTTTTTCTCCTGCACAAATTAGAACTGTCGACAATGGCGGTCAATGGGTGATAATGATAATACTGAACATTCATACTACAAAATGTCAGAACATTTGTTTAATAATGTTGACAGTTCAGGAGATAAAAAAAAAGGCTGTACAACATGCTGAACATCAACTGATAACTAAGAACCAAACCATCATCAAACAAACTAGCTTGAAGTGTTAAGATCTAAGACCACCAAGGGGGCATCAGCATTCTTCTCGGACATTTTGCTGCAGATTCTCAGTTTTATCTGAAGGCGGAGTTTGCAGCAGCCTGAAAAAGGAGGAAAAATAATCAGTTATCGTAAATGTATCCAACAACATACTACTCCTAGGTCATAGGAGAAAAAAAGAGTACTATTAGATACTGATAAACAAACTTCAGCACATAAATCAGTTCCTAATTTCCTTTAAGTTAGCATTTTGGTAAATAAGGTGGTGTGTGTGTGTGTGTGTGTGTGTGAGAGAGAGAGAGAGAGAGAGATGCTCTTTCCTCTCTGCAGCACATAAATCAGGTCCTATCATTTCCCTGCAAGTTCATTCCCTTGAGGATATATACGAAGAGTCCAGAGAGTAAAAGAGAAAATTGATGGAATTTTGAACTACAGTCTACTTGGATCTTCGTCCATTGGTAAAAGAGAGAGAGAGAGAGAGAGAGAGAGAGAGAGAGAGAGAGATGTTCTTTCCTCTTTTTTCTACTTTACATGTCACCTATATTTTGCATAATTTTCTAGAACACAATTTAAGTGACAAGATGTGGTTCTTTTGAATGAGCATTTTGCTAATCATCATTATCATCTACAATTTTTTCTTTCCATTAAACACCAGGTATAGAGCATATAAGTAACAAATCAGTATGCCTCAAGAAGAATCAGACATCATGATCTTCGATCAGGTATACAGGATGGCCACATATGAGCATGCTTCAACAAAAATCAACTAATTGTAACCTGTTCTTGACATTTTTTTTAACTCATAGGGTACATCCTTTTGTGTAACATATATTCTATACTACTATATAATAAGATGAGTTGTCTTCACCGTGAATTTTCTCTTCCAAATATACCCTTACCAAACTTTACTAATTAAAATTGTTCATTAAATTTAATGAGGGCACCTAGGTAATTTATGTATAGAATTTTTTTAAAGAAAAATATAGTTTGCTTTTTATGGTACTTTTTGCTCTTCCCAAGTACAAAAACATTAATCAAAAGGTAGTTAAAATACGTGCAACGCACGTGCATCTATACTAGTATTAAGTAATGAGTAAAATTAAATACATAATTTGATTTAAATAAAGATGCTAAATGAAGAAAACAAACTGTAAATTTCTTACTTTAAAGTTTAAACAAGCTAAAGTGATTCTTTTGAATAAGCATTTTGCTAATCATCATTATCATCAAAAAAAAATTCTTTCCATTAAACACCATGTAGAGAGCATACAAGTAACAAATCAGTATGCCTCAAGAAGAATCAGACGATCATGATCGCCGATTAGGTATAGAGAATGGCCACATGAAGCATGCTTCAACAAAAATAAACTAATTGTAGCCATTTCTTGACATTTTTTTTCTTTAACTCATAGGGTACATCCTTTTATGTATAACATCTTAAGTAATGAGTAAATATATAATTTGATTTAAATAAAGATGCTAAATGAAGAAAACAAACTGTGTAAATTTGTTACTGTAGGATGGGAATAATGGATTTTTTTTATTAAGAAGAGAGGGGAGTACATTATATAGGAGAGGCTAACCCCTCTCACTATTAGTCTACCCGATGTGGGACTAAACTAAACTTAACACATAATTCAACACCCTCCCTCAAGCTGGAGCATAGATGTCAATAATGTCCAGCTTGTAACATAAAAATTGAACCCGATGATCTAGAAGAGACTTTGTAAATATATCAGCTATCTGATCGTCGGTCCTCGCGTGGTGAAACTTTATCATCCCTTTCTGATACTCATCACGGACAAAGTGAATGTCGATTTCAATGTGCGTTGTCCTTTCATGAAATACAAGATTAGTAGAAATATGAATAGCAGGCTGGTTATCACACAACATATTTGCTGCTTTATATCCTGCTCCTTCTCTCAGTTCTTGTAGAAGATGCTGCAGATATAGCACTTCTGCTGTGCCATGAGCAATGGTCCAATATTTCGCTTCCGAGCTTGATCGTGCGATCACACTATGCTTCTTGCTCTTCCACGATACCAAGTTTCCGCCAATGAAGACCGAGCAGCCAGATATAAACCGTCTATCCATAAGACTGGCACCCCAGTCAGTATCCGTAAAACACTCAACATAAGTATGCCCCTTATTCTCCATCCAAATTCCTTTTCCTGGATCCTGAACTAGATAGTGCAGAATTCTGAGAACTACCTTCCAATGTGGAACTCGTGGCGAAGACATGAATCTACTTGCAACACTGTCGGCAAAGAAAATGTCTGGACGAGTCATAACATCAAGTAGTTGAGTTTCTCAACTACTCGGCGATATTGATCCAGATTGCGTCATCAGTGTCCCCTCGTAGGAAAATAACTTTATCCCTGGGTCCATGGACGAGGTTGCTCCCTTAGCTTGCATCATTCTTGCATCATTTAGGATGCCTAGCACATACTTTCTCTGAGACATTACAATGTCCCGCTTACCCCGTGTGACTTCTACGTCCAAAAAGTAGTTCAACGATCCCAAATCCATGGTTTGTAACTGTTCTCCTAGAAACTTCTTTAGTCCTACAATGTCCTGATTGTCATCTCCTGTGATCACAATATCATCCAAATAGACACCAAGTAGTATCCTTCCAGCTGATGTCTGACGGTAGAATACTGAATGATCCTTCGATTGGCACATGCCAAACTGAGTAACCACATTTGTGAAACGACCAAACCATGCAAAAGGAAATTGTTTGAGACCATAAAGGGCATTCCGTAGATGACACACTTTACCCTCCCTTGCAACGAACCCGGAAGGTTGCACCACATACACTTCTTCGTCATGATCTCCATGAAGAAATGCATTCTTGATATCCAGTTGAAGCAACGGCCAGTCATAGAGAACAGCTAAGACCAATAGTACGCGCACAGAGGTCATCCGAGTAACTGGGAAGAATGTAACAAAATAATCCTCACCATAGATCTGAGAATATCCTTTTGCCACCAGACGAGCCTTCAGGCGATCAAAAGTGTCATCCGGTTTTACCTTAATATTGAACACCCATTTGCAACCTACTGCCTTCTTAACATGAGGTAAATCAACCAAGTTCCATGTATGATTTTTTCGAAGTGATTTTATCTCCTCTTCCATAGCAGCACGTCAGTCGGGATGTTTAAGACCCTCCTCTGCAGTATTGAAAATCTGAATCCCATCAATAGTAGCCACCAATGATTGTGTGTGGCTCGCAAGCCCTTTGTAATTGTCAACATACAAGGGATGATCACGACATGTACGACGAGGTCGAGCTGGCAGATCAGGCGAAAGCAAATCATTGGAGCTAGAGGAGTATGAAGGTGTTGTGTCCACGGGCACTATCGGCAAAACTCGTTCCGGCGATGCTAGTACTGACGGAGCCGGTGTTTGCGGACCGTCGGACCGAAAGATTGTCACGTCCCGGCCCCAAAGGCCTCCCGACCACCGTTTCCCCGCCGGACCGGACGCGAATCACCGCGCCTCGGCGCTCCCGCGGGGCGCGTATGGCCGTTTGGTATCGGAACGTGATGCCGTGTGAGCCTGGGTTGCGCCCGCACAAGGCAACATCGTTTAAGTTTGGCTATCATCGCATCGAATCGAGTAAGCAGCGGAGGGACATTGTTGCAAGCATTTAGCCATCTGAGTATTCGGGACAAATCGAGGGACTGGGTTCTCTGTTTACAAAGGCATCGTTTCATACATTATGCCCCTCTATAAGAAGCATGCTCGAGGCAATCGAAACCAAGTTTCCGGGTCTTGGGGATGAGGCACGCCTATCGCTCCCTCGGACGATCCAGTACCTGCAAGCAAGCAAACTGTTGGCGGGTCAGCACTTTTATAAGTCCTGGTGAGTATAAACAACTGAACAGAAGCAAACATTCACTAAACCAACACTAAGTAATCGTGTTATAAAACATTACATTACTAGTGATCTTTCTAATTTTTACATATGTTCGTTACATGCAGCATAGAACGGAGTCATTTTACTAGTTTTATGAAAACATCTTTTAAAACAGAGTTCATATTTATATAAGCAAGACAAGCCGATTGTTCTATCAGGGCACCGTGTCTCGTGAGCTATACTCAAAGACTCTAGGGACAATGCACATCATAGCAACTAATGCACATCTAGGGGCAATCCTCTATCAAGCCAACACAATGAACTATCTTATATGCAGTGCGATCTCCGAGTATCTCAGGATCGGTAGTGGTTGATCCAGCTAACCAATGACTCATTTATCTGATGCTATTGGCAGCTGTGACACATGGTTGCTTTCCACTATCTCTGTAGCAGCCGTGACCAAGGTTCAGCTCTCCACCAATAGCCATTGTCCGACCGATGCGAATGCATGAAACACTATCAAATAAACTCTAGGATGCAGACGAGACGAACCATCAGACCATATTTCTCTGTTGCGGACTAGCCGCCCTCACTGAACAAGTTCAAGCACACGATATGGTTCTCTTGGAGCACAGGCGATAGTGGAACATGTTCATGCAAACTTTTAGCCTTAGACAAGCGTTTCAGGGTCTCTTAGTTAAGCAGACAAGTTCGTTTCAAAGACAAGCTATGTGAGTTCTCTTATTTAGCATTCAAGGCAGGTTCTATCATTCTCTTATGAAAACAAGCATTCAAAAAAAACTTAGATTCATTATTAAGGCGTGCAAGAGTCAGAGAACAAAGTTCTGCCCACTCACCTTGATTACAGTGCCGACGCGGAGCGGGACACTACAAAGATTGGCTCAGTATGAGAGGGCACCCTTACGGGGGACTGTTGTGTTTGAACATGAAATAACAAAAAATCCTCTTCTTGGTAAACTTGCGGAGCCGGATCAGTAGTTTGTGGAAGTGGAGGAAACTCGATTTCAACAAAGGTAACATCCCGAGAGAAAAAATACCTCTTCAAGACTAGAAAAAAACACCGATACCTTTTCTGATCCTTAGGATACCCAAAGAAAATATATTGGATAGCATTTGGATCTAATTTAGAAAGACTTGGTCGGGTATCCCTAACATAACACAAGCAACCAAAGATTCGGAGAGGTAGAGGAAACGACTCTCGTTTGGGATATAACCGAGAGAAGGGAGTACCGCCATTGAGAACAGACGACGGCATGCGATTAATTAGCTAGCAAGTCGTAAGAACAACATCCGATCAAATTTTTTTTGAGTACGTGCTTGGAACATAAGAGCACGCATTGTTTCTAAGATATGACGATTCTTGCGTTCAGCCACACCATTCTGTTGTGGTGTGTAAAGGACATGAAGTTTGGTGGATGATGTCATTCCGAGACAGATGTGAAACAAACTCACGAGACATATACTCACGACCATTGTCACTGCGAACACATTTAATCGGAACACCAAATTGTGTTTTGATTTTCGCATAAAAATTGCACCAAATGTTAAATAATTCGGAGCAATTTTTCATTAAATAAACAAAAGTGACACGTGAGTAGTCATCAACAAAGGTAACAAAGTACTTGAATCACATCATAGATTCAACCGGACAAGGTCCCCATATATCGGAATGCACCAACTCGAAGGGAGCGGAAACAATTTTATTCTGACTGACCGGATAGGAAACCCGGTGATTCTTAGCCAAAATACATGACTCACAATGAAAAGAATATGAAACATCTAAAGATTGGTACATTTTCTGGAGTGCTTGGACAGATGGATGTCCTAACCGACAGTGTAACTCAAAAGGATCAAGTTTTACACCAGCACGGGCAACATAGAAACTTTCGTCAAACAAGTACAAGCCTCCAGCCACATGCCCCGTACCGATAGTATTTCCAGTCTTTAGGTCCTGAAAAACACAACCATCGGGAAAGAATGTTACCGAGCAATGCATATCGCGAGTAATCCGACTAATTGAGAGTAAGCTGAATGAATTTCCAGGTGTATGTAATACAGAATGTAGTGACAATCTCGAAGAAAGACGAACAAATCATTTTCAACGAACTGTCAGCGAACCACCATTGGTACATGTAATATTAGATATACGATGAACCGGTACATAATTTCGTATCATACCTGCGTCGTCTGTCAAGTGAGCAGACGCACCAGAATTAAGGACACATTACTTCGACTGTATCACGCATGCCGCTGAATACCCCTTCAATGGACCCAGAAGTAGAGGCTTCACCTCGACATTGATGTAAACTCCCTGATTTTTCAAGATTTCCAAAACTGGATTTTTCAGAATTTTCTAGAATTTTTCGAGAATTTTTACTAATTAAAAACAAGGTATTTTTGGCATTAAATAAAATTAAATATTTTTAAAATATATTAAAATATTATGAAAATAATATTTTTGGGTGTAAAATAAAATACTGGACTAAGGGTAATTTTTCTGAAATTTATTTGACCCCGAAAATATTTTTAAAGCCTAAAAACAATTTTTAAAAATTAAAAATAAGTGAACCGGGCTGAACCGGGTTCAAACCGGCCTGAACCCGGTCCAGCTGAACCGGCTGAACCGGACCGACCGCCCTAGCGGGTCGGGTCGGGTCCACCCGCACCCGAACCCGCCCGCTAACCCGGACCCGCTATCACCCCTCTCACCCACGACCCGCACCCCCCCCCCCCGCGTCCTCCGGCGCTCCGCCCGCCCCGCTCAGCTCCGCGCGGCCCGCACCCCTCGGCCACGTCTCCCCCTCCTCCGCCTCAACCGCTCCCCTCCGCTATAAAACCCCCCGACCGATCCCTCCACCACCAGCTCCGCCCTCTCCCACCAGCGCCGCCACCGCCTCGCCACCTCGCCGCGACGCCGCCCTGCCTTCCTCCTCGCCTCCAGACCCCGCCTCGCCGCCAGAGCCTCCGCCCGCAGCAAGCCCTCCAGCTCCGCCCGCAGCAAGCCTCAGCCGCCCACAGTAGCCGTCCGCCGTCCCCCGTCCGCTCCGGCGCGGCGCCGCCTCCGGCCAGCGCCTCCCCCGCTGCCCCGGCCTCCCTCCGGCCGCAGCGCCGCCCCCTCCGCCGCAGCTCCGCCCAACAGCACCCAAACCCTAACCCTAACCCTAACCTAGGACACAGGACGCGGACACGGCCCTTCGCGTCGTGTCGGACACGGAATAGTTCGGTTTTTCGAACCCTGTTCAGGTACGCGTATCTCCCTGCTCGTTTACCCGTTTTCGATTCCGTCAGTTGCATCGCGAACCCTGCGTGACCCTCTCGGTGCCCGTGCAACCCGCTCGGTGCATCGCGTCCTGTGACGATCGTGAACCGCGATCCAAAAACAGGAAAAACAACGCCCTGATTCACCCCGGAACTGAGTACGCCCCGCCAAACGGGACGACTTGGTCGCGTGCGGTCTTCACCGATAAGTGCGCGTCGTTGATACGGACGTGTGAAATTTCGCAGAAGTCGATTCGGGTGTGCGTGCACACCGGAATCAACGCGTATCCGCGGACACCGTCCCGTATCCGTCAGTTCTGGAACGCGTCCTAACTTTGTGTACACACGTCGGATCGAAACGAAACTTGCGCCATCGGACTCGTAGCGATACGCTGGTCCTGTGACCCAAGTTTGGTTCGATTCATAGAACGTTGACAAAATCGCGTGTCGTGGGCCCCACAGGCCCCACTTGACGGGCGATTTTGTGACCAGCTCATCGGAATCCAATTCTGGAAGTTCCGTTGGGTTCGTATCATCGTTCCTGACTTGTTGACACTAAGTTTGACGATTTTGGAGACCTTTGACCCTGACACGTTTTTCGGTGCGAAGCGGGCCACATGCGGACCCCGCTTTGACCCGAAATTAACATTTTTGCCCTTGTCTCCAAATTGGACTCAAAGACAGGCGTTTCTAGCTATTTGATATTTTCTGGATCTGATGGTAATGTTTGTTTTAGCATCCGGAGACATTCCTGGAGATTTCACGAATACCAGAGCTACAGTTGGAGCCCGAACCACAGGCAAGTGTACCTCGCCAAAACTTGCAGTCTTTGTTACTTATTTCCTTGGCTTATATATATATATATATATATATATATATATATATATATATATTGTGGTTCCTGCTTGACCTAGGACCGTGCGACTTTACTTAGCGTCCGATTTATAGTCGGGTGCCAACACCGTACGCGACGTTGTGTATTGTCATCTAGACATGGATATCGAGACCCCATCTTTCTCATACTTGTCCTATCAAGTACATTACAACCCAGGACACTTGACACTATTCATGGACAGGATCTTCCTGAGATATTCGTGGTGATTCTGTATAGGATACTGGACTTGACATTGGCATTATGTTCCTAGATACTATATGACTTGTTGCATTAGATATGATTGTGCGTGACATGGACATGGGGCCACATGGACATGAGACGTATGATTACATTGAGTGGGGAGAGACACACAGGCTACAGGTTGATTATATATATTATGACGGCGTCTGTCTCACTCTGAGCTAGACAGCTGCCGGTGTCTCAGTCTCTCGCCGAGCTAGACAACCACATGATATCACTGCTACCGGCTCTCCGACACAGAGCTTGTAGTGGTTTCAGCCTGAGTTCTAGTGCTGCTCTCATCTTGCATATCACTTAGCTGGTTACTTAGTGTATCCCTATTGTTCCATTTATTGCTGGAGAGACACACATGCTACAGGTTGACTATATTATGCTGGCGTCTCAGTCTCTCTCCGAGCTAGACAACTACATGATATCACTGCTACCGGCTCCCCTACATAGAGCTTGTAGAAGTCTCAGCCTGAGTACTGATGATGTTCTCACCTGCATTTCACATAGATGGTTACATAATTACCATGTTTATTCATTGACTATTTCACTGCATTATTATGGCTTGTATTTTCTGTACCTTGCTGTCCCCTGAGGACCTGGATCCGGATTATGTCCCCAGGTATAGCCGAAGAGATCCATCCAGAGATATACCGTACAGGAGCACTTCCAGGAGCTGTACCAGAACCTGAGAACGAGATCGTGCCAGAGGACTTCTCCTGAGTATTGGTTATATATAGTCAGTTATTCCTGTTTCTATTTCCAGTTCCTTTATTCCTGTCTATTTGCATTGATGTATCAGACATATTCTCGAATTGTTCCCCGAGACATTTTATTGAGATATGCTAGTTTATATTTATCTGCATTATTCTGGCATTTAATCTGTGATTACCTGTTGTGGATGAGATTAGAATAGTCTGTGACCTGTATCATTGGTTCTATTTATTATTGTTCTACAGCTTAAGCATGCCCCGATGGATCCATTAAATTGGGTTGTCCATCGGTGCGTGCTGCTGGCCATTGCCGCGCATCCAGTCCCTCGGTATTTTGGGACTGGGACGTGACAATTGAGCTTGAAGCTCAACAAAGTATGCATATGCTTCATCAGTCATTTGTACGGATCGACCGCCAAAATCAAGAGTATCTGAGATAACATTGACGGCAGGAGCTTTAGTACACTGCCACTGGAAATGATCCTGTAGACCACAGTTGAAGGAGGTGCACGGTCGACCTCCACCACGACCGCCAATACCCCGTCCACCATCACGACCAACATTTTGGCCACCACGTCGTCCACCACAACCACCAAGAAATTCAGTACGAGCGACACCAAGAGCAGAACAATCAGCAGGTGCATCACTTGGAGAGGTCTCGACGACCTTTGCGGCCCTTAGGACACGAAAATGAGCTTCCATTAAAGATGGAACATCGGCTCCAGCAATGATCTGTGAGCGAGCTGAGTCTGCATCGGGACGGAGAGAGGCAAGATATGTCATGACATGAAGCTGCTGACGTTGAGCCCTAGTTTCATTGATATCCGTTGTCAGAGGTAATACACGGTCAACTTCATCGACCATAGCCTTAAAGGTCCGGAAGTGGTCCTTATGAGACTTGTCGCCAGGTTCTGCCTGGTAGACGCCGACAACCAAGTCGTAGATACGAGACAAGTCGCATTTTCCATCAAACGACGTCGCTAGGACCTCCCATAACTCCTTTACCGTGTCCATGTTCTGAACCATGTCCTCCACCGATGGTTCCATTGAGTTCATTGTGTAAAAAGTCGACTATCATCCGTCTCCCACTGCTCAAATGTGGAATCAGTCGTCTCCGGAGGATTGTCAGTCAGATGCTTGGACAATCGCATTCCCCAAAGTGTTTTCTCAACCTTCTTCCGCCATGTTAAGTAACTATCTAGTCCGTCCAACCGCCGATCGACGAGTAAATCGAATAAATCGTCGTGTCAGTGCCCGTTGGTCCCGCCAATGCGTTCCCGACACCGGTAGTAGTAGTAGTAGTAGCACTGCTAGTCGCCCCGGTGCTTGTCATTCTGCAATGCACTTGATTCGACCGTCGTTGGATTTTCCCAACCCCAATAATCACATCAACTTCACCAATGCGCTATCAACGTGGCCAGAACCAGCACACACATGGAAAGTAGATATCGTATGGGGATCACACAAGCCATGACAGAGAAGCAACCCAGGTTCCTCTCTATGTAGATCCTGATGTAGATATCGGAGTAGGAAGAAAACAAATATCCACGTAAACAAGCAACTTGTCTACTCTTTGTTAACTCCTGAAGTCGTAATCTAGGAACAAAAGTTCAACAAACAAATCATTGTCTACCCTCTGACAGCCGATATACGACCTTTTTTTAAGGGTTGGGATTTAGACATGAAGGAGGGACGGCAACTGCATGTTAGTTAAGGTTTTGGACTGGAGGCTTGGAAGGGTCTTTGGGGGGGGGGGGTTGAGGCTAGGTTTTTTTTGGTGGGGGGGTGGTGGGGGCGGGGGCGGAGACGGGTGGGGGTTAGGGTTTGAGAGAGAAGTGGGAGGGAAGAGAGTCAGAGTTTTGGCACTGATACCATGTAGGATGGAAATAATGAATTTTTTTTATTAAGAAGAGGGGGGAGTACATTATATAATAGAGGCTAACCCCTTTCACTATTAGTCTACTCGATGTGGAACTAAACTAAACTTAACAGTTACTTTAAACAAAGCTACGCCAGAGGTCCAAAATGGACCAGGATCCTTGTCCAAATAGGTTTGAGCCATTTTAGCCAGAATGTGACTTGTGTTTAGGACTTTAGGGACTGGGGACTGTTTTCTTTTTCTTTTTCTTTTTGTGTGTGTGTGTGTGTGTGGGGTGGGGGGGGGGGGGTGTGGGGGGGGGGGGGGTGGGGTTGGGGGGGGGGGGGGGGGGGCAGTGGCCCCCTTTAACATTTTTTTTGTATCTATATACATGTAAAGTTTTTTAACTTCTAATTTCTCTCCCAAGTCCTGAATCATATAAACAAAGATATAAGAAGATGAACATGTTGTATGGTAACTTTAAAGCTAGGGCAACAAATGAACATAGCAGCTTGCGAGCTTGACTCGATACAATAAAAGCTTTGACTCGGTTTGGTAATGCAATGTAGAGTAAAAGAGACCAGAGAACAATATGTTAAATACTATCTACTTAATACTAAATACTTAAATAGTAAAGATACTAAATAAAGAAGATACTCAGATACAAAAACATATCAAAACTGTAGAAGAAATGCAAACTGATGCTGATTTCTAGCAAGTAAACTAGTTAATTTAATCTTCTCTAGAATAAAACATATATTCAAATTATTGGAATTCTACAACTTGTTCCCTAATTTTTCTTCTATTATTGTAACTATTTATTGTGTGAAGACTAGCTGCTTACAATGTAATTAGATTACTCATTACAGCGTTCGGACTGCACCCGCAATGAAATTGCACTATTTAACTTTGGCACCAACCCATGTGACCATCTAAATGCCTGCTGAAAGGTAAATCTATCTCAATCTGTTGCGATACAGGCACTAAGGAAAATGCTCAAGGTACCTAGATATTGCTAAACAGGGTGCAAGGTCTGCAAGGTATGTACTCAAGGAGCCTAGATAGCTCGTTAGGGAACATATAAAGTTAGTTCCCCCTTTATACATGTTGGTCTGTAATAATATTTATTATGCTATATCATCCATAAAAGAAGCACAAATGTTAGAAGTTTATTTAGAACTGCAGTGATAAGACAAGAGTAAAAAATTGCCGAACTCGACTACCACGAAAATAACATTTGAAGATCAACTCTTTTTTTTTTCCAATTCATTAATCAATCTTCATCTTCATGATCGTATTGTTAAGCATTTTCCTGCTATGCTAGAATTGGTTATGGACCAAAACCAAACTGTAAGACCTGCTGCCAACCTGGCTTAACCTTCCTTGGTGTTAACATCCAGGAAACGGAACAATGGGAAAGAGGAAACTAACAGTACACAAGTGGCAAGTTGACAGAGAGGTAGCCATGCAACCAATGAGCTCCATTAGTTGGTCTTATAAATAAATACCTATGTTCTCTAATTACAACTGAACCTTGCAGGATTGTGTGTGTGTGTGTGTGTGTGTGTGTGTGTGTGTCATAGGAACAACAAAAACTAAGCAATTTATCCCAGATCTTTGGGTGAGTTGTCTTTGGGGTCGAACAACACACACACACACACGCACACACAGGGGTGTTTGGGCCTCTATTTAAATCATCGTCAAAGGGTACTCTAGTTGGTAAAGTAGTTAGGCTGGGTACTCTAGTTGGTAAAGTAGTTAGGCTATATGTTCTAGGCCTTGTGTTTGATCCTCTCACACGCATTTGGAACTTTTTATCATTTTTCTCTCTTTGTCCAACCCCTCTTTGACCATATTGTGAGTATCCACTGACTAAATTTCCTTGACCCGCCCTTGCATGGTCACTGTCCTCTGTAACATTAGCAAATACCATCGGGCATGCTCTTTGGGGGGTTTTAAGAGCAAGAGAACGTACAAAAAGAAAGAGACCAAGTTTATGCTGAAGATATACAAATGCAAGGAAGAAGAATTATTATAATCAGTTTTCTAGTAAATCAACAAATTAAGGTGTTCTAGTATCCTGGACAACTTGAACAACATAGCCATTGCTATTTAATAGGAACCTGCATCAACTGATTCCCAGGGCTCTAGGAAGCAAGGCAAACTCCAAAATTGATGTCTCCCTGTTGAACACATCTGTCACAACAAGGAACCGAAATATACAAACTTACAAAGACACACCAGAACTTACAAGAACATGTGCAGTGTTCTTGTTGGTTTGTCGTACAATGTCCAGTACATGTCCATGTAACAAAGCTTAGATCCCTTTCACATGGCATGCCCACATACCTAATTGATAACTCTTGCAACTTTAGTAACCAAATAATAGGTACAATACTACAATGTAGTATCAGCTTTCCTTAAACCAAATAAGTAAAATATAGTGGCAAGCTGAAGGGCCGAAAGGTGAAATCTACAAAATAATATTCGAGCACCTAGTTGAAATGTACATCATGGATAGAGCAAGTCAAATGAATCTTCAATTAAAACATAATAACATAGGTCAAGCATCTCAGTTTGACTATAAGTCCTTAATTATTTGATAGCGAATAGGGGGGCACATAAAGAATTATAAGAACTTTATGAAAATAATACAGATAGAATCCAACAAAAGAAAACAATAAGAAAGAAGCAGAATATACTAACTGTTCATCTGTCCGTGCTTTCTTGAACTCATTTCCTTGGTCTTGCTTCGAGCGCTTTCTACAAGTATTAAGGGCTCCAGTTGGACAGTCCCCCGGTTCCATGGATGCTCCAGTATGCTTTATACAACCATTCACTTGACTATCTTGTTGAACATGAGACTCCTTGGAGGCATTGTTTGTGCTACTTACAACTCCTGCTGGTAGACCTTGTGTAGCAGCATATGCTTCAGAACCATTTCCTACAGTTCCAGAATTCAGATTGTCCTTAAGGACACCGACTCTCTTATTTTCGGCCACCCATCCTTCTTCAACTTTTATGACCTGAGGAAGAGATGACTGTGTTGCAGTAACAGTAGCAAGTTGGTGATCAGCAGCATATGAATTACCAGGTAACTCATTAACATTGGTCAAAGTGGCTTCTGGTTCTTTTCCCTTCACAATACAACTATTGGCATTCTCTTGCATTTGGCTTCTCAAGGCCACATCTTTGTAACACGACAAACCAGAGAAGCTGCTTTTGTGTACTGCAGCATACAATTTTCCCTTGGATTTTATAATTTCGCACATCAGAGTCCTTGTATTAGAATTAGCTGCAAAATCATCTTTTAGATCAGTGAACATTTCATGTGAACAGATTTATCACTGCTAACTAGTTCCTAAGACAACAAGGTACATATCAAGTAAGCAGAATGAAACCAACCTAAAACTGATTCAATGACAGCACGTGCTGCCATCTGTTCAGCCTCTTTCTTGTTCTTAGCAGGGGTTCCTGTAAAAGTTTCTCCATTGAAAATGGAAGATGACACGAACATTGGAAGTGGCCCCCCTCCTTCTTGGTAAGTTGTGTATGTAGGTTTTTCAAAATTCATCTTGACGGCATACTCATAGAGGATAGATTTGCAGAATGTCGGATCCTAGGAGGTGGATAAAAAAGTCAGATTCTAATGCATGATTCTCAAATTAGAAATATAAATACAATGTTCATTTGGTATTAAAAATTAGAAAATCCATCATGCTTGAATTATATATATACTGTAACTCTGACACTGCTACCAGAATCTTGAACTGTCAATCCCAAATAATTTGGTGATTCTAAAAATTTATGAGAATTTTACACTGTAGTTGTATTTAAAGTGTTAAATATCAATGTTATAATATCTTTAAAGAAACGAGTTTAAATGATTTGAACGAACTTCTTGGCTTAAAACACGGCCCCCTGCACTATTTTCGATTTAAATATTTATTTCAAACAAATAATCGTCATATATATATATATATATATATATATATAACAAAGCTTTACTAACTAAGGGTATGAGTATCTTGTGATAAAAACTTCTAAGGGTAGTTGGCGAGGAGGTAGTCCCACCATTCATTAGTCTAGAATTTAAAAGCTCATACAACCAAAGAGAAACCCTCCAATTTCCTATAGAGTCAAAAAAGTGTAGACAAAGAGGTGAAATGATAAGACTTCAATTATGAAGAGGTAAAGGAGTTGGAAGGAAGAGAGCTCTTGAAATAAAACAACTTGAAGTAATTTCATCTTAGTAAAAAAAAGGATACAAAAGCAATTGTTACGGAGTCCAAAAGGAGTAAACACATTGGCCATTGATACATCTAACATTGTTTCCATGGTGGTTTCAAGCAAAGTTTTAAAACTGAATTGTTTGGTTTCAGCTTTCAGTCGCCAGTTTGGAGATCCAGTTTTCTTTCCTCCCTTCTCAATGTACAAGTCACATATGGGATGTTACAAGAACTGGCAAAAATATAATGTGCATACTGCATATTAAATAAACTTAGTAAGGTAAGTTGGTAACAATGGAATACCTGCTACTAACGTAGATACTTACATTAAAAGATATAGACATAAATATTCCATATATAGCAATATATTATGAGTTGCCAAAAATGTGTAGGTGAACGGGAACTTAGTCTTTGTCATTGCACACAACAATTAAATCCAGAAATTCTTTTTTGCCACAAATCAAACCATTAACAAAAAAAACTTTGAAGGTGTCTCCTTTCTTTATAAGACATGCTTGAACATGTGCAAGTATGTATTTCAAGATGTATATTGAAACTATATATATGAATCTACAAATGACCAAATTTTAACAACAAACAATAATTCAGGAATAATAAGTTACATCGTAAACTACTTTACTTATCCACACCTTCTCTAGTTAACAATGTTCCTAGAAGTAGACGCAACAAACTAAATCATGCAAGTACAAAAACTAATCCAGAAGAAACCAGCACTGTTTATGGGCATAGTTAACATGTTAACAATGTTCATAGGAAAAAATATGACAATGTAAGAGCTTGTCTAAGCCAAAAATAACAGAAGCTACATACTTCTTGAATCTGGGGGACACCTTGATGCTTGATCACCGTGGATATGCCTTCAAGGGCAATCCTTGCAACATCTTGCTCTGCTGCTTTTTTATTAATAAATGTACGAGCGGATGTGAATGTATGCCCATCTACCACAACAGTAGATCGGAATTGTGGCGCATGTGGATTTCCCTCGTTAATAGTTTGATACATGGGTAAGGGTAGCGTTGCCCTCTGGGTAAACTCTTGTAACCGATTTTTGTGCATGAACTGATCTGTTGGACCTAGAAAATTGTATGAAATTATAAACTACACAAACAAAAAAGATATATAGCTTTTGTCCAAATATTAAAGAAATGTTACAAAACTAAAAAAAGAAATCAGCAATAAACACAAAAAAGCACTTTACAACATAGCAAGGACTTCATTTCATACTCCAAAAACGACAACCAAAATGAACTGAAGAAGACATGAAGGGATGCAACACCAATGTCAATGATACTTCCCCACCTATTATACTCCTGCTTACAGTGTCGACAGTGTTGTAATTACAAACAATCCCTTATTAAAGAATGTCTTCAGTTACATATGCAAAGTTGCTCTGGCATGTAATATCCTCTAATCTCAATTACATCCAAAATATATATGCAGATCCCGAAAGCAAGTACTAAAACATCCAACATAATTTGAGCTCACAGCATGAGTAACTGTGTAATTTTAAGAAAACAAACGTTCATGAGATAGGCACTAGATCCAGGGATTAGAAGTAGGAATCATATAATAAGATTCTTATATTTTATCAGTCACAAGCATCCTACCCTTGAGATATTAACATATCCAGTTGGTATTTTCGACATAAAAAGAGACTTGAACCATATTAAAATTTTGTTTTGCACCCAAACACGCCTTCAAAATTTATCCAATTAAGAACTTAAGAGCGCATATTCCCAAAAGGAGCACCAATATCTGTTTTGTTTTATGATGTTGCATCAGAATCAACATTAAACTAGCTTTCAAGGCAACAAAAGTTCATCCTTGAATTCAGAAATTCTATATATTTCTCGCAATCGTAGCCAAGAATACTTCAAAATTATACAGGCTATGACCATGACCATTTCATATTTGGCTAATCTTAGGAAGAAATTGGGCCTTATTATGCATTTACATGTATCACAAATAAATCAGACCAAGGAACTTGAAATAAAACCGCCAAGGGGCTTAACAGAGACAGATAACTCATTCATAGGTAGGGGCCCGTTTGGCAAATGGAAAGAGGAAACCTATAATTATGAAAGTGGTGGAAAGTATCACTAGTTTCCATATAGTTGAATATTTGGTAGTTGGAAACTGAGTAGATAACCAGTAGCAACTAAGTAAAGAAACTTGTGGACCCACCAACAAAGTGGAAACTTCTCCCCATTTTTTCTTCCATCCAAGACTACAAATAGATGGAAACTCATGAGAAGGAATTATGTATCAATTCTTTACTACTGTTTAGTTTTGAACACCAAACACACATATTTTAACCCTCTACTTGTAGGACCCACCAACAAAGTGGATACTTCTCCCCATTTTTTCTTCCATCCAAGATTACAAATAGATGGAAACTCATAAGAAGGAATTATGTCTAATTCTTTATTACTGTTTAGTTTTGAACACCAAACACACATAGTTTAACCCCTCTATTAAGTTTTCTTATTACAATGACAAGTTTCCATCTTCTAGTTCTAGCAAACAAACATCTTAAATTGGAAAAATATTAATTTATTGTGGTTTCTAGAAATCAGTAGAAACTAAGTTTCTTAGTTTCCATTTGTCAAATAGGCCCATAGGGGAAGCGGAGAAGGGCAAAGTTTTGAATATAGAATAATCAACCAGTTCTATTTCTGTTTTGAATCAGCTATTTGGATATCTTTCAAGTAACATCCATAAATCTAAAACTTTTGATGAAATTTCTCCTATTGTGGAGAATAATATCCTAATATTTTCAATGAGAAAGATAAAATAAGTTTGAAGTTTCAGTTGAAAATTTTGTTTAATGATGTTCCTAATCTCCATATTTGGGAAACATGTCAACTACGTCTGAAATAGGCCAAAGGCTGGTGGAAACAAGAAAACATCTCTCGAGTATTTAATTGATGATTATTTCGTCTCATCTTAACTCAAGTTTCGAGCGCAACTACCACAATTGGATTCTTTTTTTTTCTGCAATGAAATGGTCAAAACAAGAGTTTGAAATAAAATGTTTATCTATAATGATGACTGATGAGAAATATCTAAAAGCTTTAGTTCCGATTCAATGTTGATGATCTCAAGACTCTGGGGGAACATCAGGCACGACTTTAAATTGAGATTCTTTTTCTTTCCCCTTTTAGTCTAGTTTGTTCTTTTTAGTATTGAGGAATACTATTTTGCACTGATATTCTTGGCGGAGTATATTATGAAATTACTTTTTATATTATAAACTATTCTTAGTTATTTGTTGTTTGACCCCTCCACAAATTTGTTCAAGATCCGCTACCAATAACAAAAGCTTCCACCTAATTTCAAATAACAAAACCCGGAACATGAAAGAATAACGAATAGCAACGAACCGACACCTTCTAAAAACTAAGAAGTCAGAACAATGCCCTCTTCAACATCATGTTAAACATGTGTGTCAAGCTTTATGCCCACCAAATTTAAACATAAGAATAGTTCTCTCAGCAGCATCCTTGCCTACATTGGAGGAACCAATGTTTGAACAAGAGCAACTCCTACACCACCAACGGCATTAAGGGCATTGAAGCCATGTATCGAAGCCATCTGCATGATTGTCTTTGTCTAATCTGTCAACATATCAAAACTATTATACTATCGTCCTTATGTAGTCTCGGAACGGCTCGACAGATCCAGTTCATAATGCTCAGAAATAGACCAGGAGAGTAATTAAGAGAGGAATGTGGTAGGCAATCAATAGTTTAAAGATGGAAAAGTTAGTGACCACCGACCTCACTAAGGGCATTGACCACTGATTTCGTCTAATCCTACATTGGAGGAACCAATGCTTGAACAAGAGAAACTCGTAGACTATGAGGGCATTGACCTCGTCAAGGGAATCGACGCCATCTACCTCATGGCTATCTTTGTGTAATTTGACAAGATATCAAAACTACTCTACTATCTTCACGATGGCTTGACAGATCCATTTCATAATGCTCAAAAATAGACTAGAAGAATACATCAGAGAGGGATATGGTAGGAAATCAATAGTATAAAGATGGAAATGCTAATGACCACTGATGCATGGGTATATTTGGCTTAAGAGATCCCCAGGACTAGTAACCGTTTCTTTATATAAGATCAAATAATTATTGTAATGGCAAGATCGAGAAGTGCATTGATCAAAACATTGAGTAACTAAGAAAAGTGGGCAAAAATAAGGCTCAAAACCCAATGTTGAGATGGATCAATGGTAATACATTAAACGACAATAAAAAAAAAACTGCATCATTAGGAAGTTGGAGGTGACATTAGTTTATAAGACGGAGAAAATTCATCTTAGTTTTGACATGTATAGCAAACACCAATAAATGCACTGATTAGGAAAGATAGTATCCAAGTAAGGATTAAAAAACTGCTATAACCCAGGGACCAAAACGAGTTTGCATTAATCTGTGAAAAAGGCTATAACATTTGCTAAATTTATAAGAGATGGTCCTAAAAAGATCTGAAAAGGATTGATGTACTCGACACAGAATATTGGAGATGAAAATTTTGTTCTTCATATATAATTGGGATGAAAGATTCTGATATGTATAATAAACACCAATAGATGCACTGGTTAAGAGAGTAGTATTCTGGTAAAGTTTTAACACTCTGTTACAACCAAGGGTAAACCAAAACAAGTCTGCATCAAAATGTGAAAAAGGCTATAACATTTGCTAGTTTTTAACAGATGGACCAAAAAATATCTAAATGAAAGAAAAGGATTGATGTAGTTGGGCCAAAAAAATTGGTATGAAAGATTTGTTTATATATACACACGTGCGGAAAAAGCTGTAATCAGGTGCGAAGCAAAAATAACTTAAGAGGGCCAGATCAAAGAGACATGTTAAGGAACCCCATGGGCCTAAAAGGAAAGGACTCTACTTACACTTGCCAGAGTTGACATATTTAAGGAATCCCGTGGGAAATCTCCACAGCAGCACTAGTAACTTTAATGAGCGTTGATCACAATTTACTAGCAAGACATGTTACTTACAGTCAAGATTATAAGAAATTGTTGTAGCATGTGATACTTTATTTACCCAATATACAGCCAGTTAATTGGTTCTTCCATAAACAACCAGTTAAATGGCTTAATAATAAACGTATTATCTACGAGCTCTGTCAATCTTCTATGGTACATGTATGATAAGATACAAAGGGTTTTCGGTACAGACTGTATAGGTGTTTCAGATGGGACAAAATATCATAGGATACCTTTATCGTACAATACAGTACACTACATCTGATACGATACTTTGTATTTATCCTTTTACCTTTTGTACCTTTTTTTATTTTCTGTGTATTTTTCTGAGCTTTCTTCTTTTCCTTTGTTTTTTTTCTTTCTTGTGGATGTTTCCTTGGTCACTCTTTTTTTTCTTTGTTGTTGCTGATTTTCTGCTAATATTGTTTAATTGAGCTAATCTTTTTGCCTATCATTTGTTCTTTTTTGATGTTATTACTGATTTCCTACAAAGCTAAAGTTCATAAGAAATCTGTTTCTATAGAGCTAGAGTGGCAATATGGGCTAGGCCCGCCTTCTTAGGAGGGTTTGGGACGGTTCTATTGTTAGTTTGTTACATAGATTCGGACATAAACGGGATGGCCCAGCTAACCCATTTAGTAAACAAGTTGGATCCTGGGTCAAGGGTGGTGACTTATTGGACCATATTTAACCCGTCTAGTGAACTAGTAAACGGTTATGAAACCCATTAACCCGTGTATATAAAATCACTCATCAGTCTTCTCTTGGCAATTCATATTCTCGACTGCCTCTCATTTCTTTACAAACCTAACCTTTAAAAGTTAGTTTTCTCTCAACAGTCAAGGAACCATCTTCTTCTTCCTTCTCTACACAGATAAGTGAACCTATTCCCAAGTCTTCTTCCCATCCCCATACACCTCTTTCTTCTAAAGACGAGGGAACCCAAGCCTTTAGCCTTCTTCTTCACCTTTTCTCTACCCATCTCCCTCCACCCTCAACAACTCTTTCTTCTACCACCACTCGCACAGACACACCCTCTCTTGCCTCTGAAACAACTTTTCGTCCACCACCACCCACACCATCTCCTTCCTCCACCACTGCACCCCTCTTTCCCCACATAAAAAAAAAACTTTTGCCTATAGGTGACTTGGTCAGGCTCAGCTGACCAACTCACTTAAACAGTTACACAGCTCAGTTCGGGTTGATCAGTTTAAAACCGGGTCGGGTACGGGTCCAACCAAAACTGACTGACCCTAACCCGGCCAGATTGTGAGCCCAAAACTAACAAGAAATCTCAAGTTCTTCCCTGCTTTTTTGCATTAGAAGAATCTCTAGCAAAAGTAAGTTCATAGTAATATTTCAATAGTTGATTCGAAACGAGATCCGGATCAAGTACCATAACGATCCGGATTGGAATGTATCACGAAACGGAATGCTCATACCGGAAATTGGTTCAATCGAGGTTTAGGTGTACCCCGTAGCTACGGCTTATCAGTTCTTTGTAATTCATAGGTTTTCCACTATGGACCCTATGATGTTGAATTGATAAATTCATGAATTTGAAGAACTTTTATGATGGTACTCTAACTTGAGTTGTTTTAGTTTGACTTTCAATTGTCTGACTTTATAATGATTATTACTTAGATGCTTAATAGTACTCTTTATTGTTGCTTAACGTGTTCACTTCATCCTTATATGTGTTATATTAATTTTTCAATCTATTTGCCAACGAAATAATGTATCTTATAATATACAATACAATAAGATACACAATATGATAATCCAGCAAAATAATAGAAGATACATGTCATGATTTGACAACATACTCTACAAAGTACAAGATAGTTGAGTACACGATAGTTAATAGCTAAGAGATCACTACAGAGCCTTACATGTCGCAACGCAAAGATATGTAAAAACAAATTTCATGAACTTACTAATTACGAGTTTAGATCATGGGTCTGTTATGATCATGGCTCATCAAATTATCTGGGATGACACGAGCTGCAGTCTAAATGTCTTGGAAAATTTTATCTTACACAAATTTAGGCTGATTCAAGAATAGTAGGGCCATATTTTTAACCAACGACCTGCATCACGAGATGCGTGTAATCACACCTGCAGTGGTAACCTGTAACCCATTATCCCGACCTGTCACCTGATTTTAATAAAAAAATTGGTTTGGATGTTCAAGGAGAATCCGAATGAATTCTGAGTTGGCTTCTCGTACAACAAATGAAAAATGAAATGTTTCCAGGTCAGGTTCAGGTTTTCTAAAGATCCGAAAGACCCTTTCATTATATATAATCCATAGTTGCTCACATGCAAATACCGTGCATTAGGCACCAAGGTCCTTCGTGGTCTAGGTGCAAAGGTCGGAAGCGGCACACGTGCCTAAGCGAAACAAGGTGCATGTATAATAAGAGGAAAAACAAAGGCTCTCAACCTCGAAACCTCTCTATGTTGCTCCACTCCAGGTCACACTCGTTCACAACAAAACAAGGAAGCTTAAACGGTGCTTGAACCATAGATAGGAGATGGCCAGTGATGCTTATGGTTCTTTATATAAGGTCACATATATTCGCAGCAAAAGCAAGGCACGCGCCTCGCTGAAGAGAGAGTAACCTCAGCGTTTGAGCTTCTCATCTAGACATGTTTTACTAGCTACGATTAGCCCATTAACCTGGCCTGGCTTTTAGCCAAAAACTGGGTTCAAACGTTAAAAACAGATGCCAAATGAATTTTGGGTCTGGCTTCGGGTTTTCATGATTCCAAACCAAACTCGACCATTTGGTGGTCCTGGGTATGATGGGCATTGCTCTACAAACAGTCTCTCAAGTATGTTGAAGAACACATATATCCAAAGTCCAATTTTTTTTTCATTTAGTAAACAAAATAGGAGTATAAGAGCACCGAACTAGAGTAACTAGTTGCCACTCCCGACTTCCTAATTTCACAGAGAACAGCAAAGGTCTCACAGTGCAGTCATCAACAGAGATCGAAGAGACGCAATCGAAGGAACTAATTCCTCACGAATAGAACCGAACAAGTCCTAATAAACTCTATTTTGCTTCACATATATGCCCTAAAAGTGCCATTTGACATCGATTTTTCGAGGGGGATATATATATATATATATATATATAGAATTCGTCAGTAACGCCATTAAACCCTAAAAGAAGGAGACGGGAAGGACGATGGAGGAGCTCACCAGTAGCATCGGACGGATCACCGACCTCCATTTTCTCGATAGCTCACGAGAGAGAGAGAGAGAGAGAGAGAGAGAGAGGAGAGGGCAGTGAATTAATGAGGTAGAGTTGGAAATTGTTAGGGTTCAGGATTTTGTGAACAAGAGAGAACCGAAAGGTATGATAAAAACAGGAAGAAGAAAAAAACGTTTTATAGGGGCATAATCGTCCTCTCACCAAAAGATTATAAGATTTTTGATGTGAATAGGGAGGGTTTTGATCCATATAAATAGGCTGTCGATAAGGGCACTACACAATTTACTAAGGACTAGCCTATTAAAAAAATTTCAAAAATTACAAGTTTGTCAGTCCTCAAAGTTACTTAGGGCTAGCCCACACCAACCTATATAAGTAAAAATAATTTCTCTTCTTTGTTTTTCACCCTCACATGAAGAAATCTCTCATTCTCTAAAGTCCAAAAATCTAAACCTAACTTTGGAATTTTATAGTTGTGGTCCCAAGTGGAAGAAAATTCTGATTTGGTGATTGTCCAACGAATATTCTTCCGGTATGTCTTCGACAACATACGATGAATAAGTTTTGCGATTGTCACAAAAATATTTAGTTTTATTTGACTATTGTAGGAGCGATGCATGAAATTATCTTCGATGAAGAAGTCGGATCATGCAATCCATTAAATATGCACTCCGGTCCTTCCGAAGAATATGTCGGTTGTTCCGAAGCACGTACGGTACGTAAAATGACAACCATATTTCGACAGTCATCGTGTAAGGACGGTATAAAATTCGACAGTCCTATATAACTATAGGACTGTCAATAATTCGACAGTCCTATATAAATATAGGACTGTCATAATTTCGACAGTCCTATATACTAAGTGGACTGTCAAAATAGTGACAGTCTTGAATCTTAAAGACTGTAATTTTTTTTACAGTCTACTCAATACATTAGTCTGTAAATATTATGACAGTCCTAATTTGAACTGCCAATTATTTGAAGTTATTAATTTTTAGATTATTTTATATTGGTTATAGGACCAACCTCGTACAGATGTTGTGGTACATCCTGCTATTGGGGTTGATGTGGAGAAGGTATTCTCAACGGATATTCAATTTGCATCCCAAGAAGCAACATTAGATTGGTGTAGAGAAGTTGGAAGACGAAATAACATAGTCATTGTCATTGCAAGATCCCTCAGATCTCGGCGGGGCCGAAAATATGTAGAGCTGGACTACGAAAGAGGAGGTGTGTTTAGGCAGCATCATAAAAAAAAAGGGTGTTGTTGAAAAAAAATCGTCAAAAAAAACGTTGGGACGAGAAAATGTGGTTATCCATTTAAGGTGTTGATTGTAAAAGTAGAAGATGTGAAGTGGATAATCGAAATTAAGAATGGAATACACAATCATCCTATTCCAGAGACACTTACGAGTCATGTCTACGTGGCACGGTTGAAGGAGGATGATAGAAAGTTGGTTGAAGAACTGTTCCTTTCCGGAGTTGCACCCAAACAAATTTATTATGTCGTGCGACAAAAAGAAGATGGAAACAAGTCAACCATGAGGACGATCTATAATAGTTTGGCGATAGCGAAATATAATAGTACGAAAGAAAGAATGATGATGCAGCAAGTATTGAAGTTGCTTGGGGAGCATCACTACGTGGAGTACCATAGAAGACATCCACAAAATGATGAACTCCTTTCATTGTTTTGGGCTCATCCTGATTGCACACACTTGGCTCGGTCCTTCGTGTAACTCCCCGTTCCGCTCAAGCGGATTACCATTTCAAACGGCGATAGTGCAGCTGTCCCGACCCGCCTTGCCTCAAATGAGAAGCAAAGGATATCCAGACTTGTCCCTACAGGAATCCGACTTAGACTTTCAGAGGCTCGCTTGACGTATCGCTCTACCGAGGCGAATCATCGCTAAGGTGGGTGGCTACGGTGAACTTGTCTTTGCTTAACCAGCACACATAAAATCTGGAATATTCGTGCTAGTCGCTAGGTGAATAACCCCCTGCATGCTAATAAATCCAACGCACCTAGCTAAGGGAATAATCCCAACTCGTATTGCTATGCTAGAACATGGAAATTGAAATACTGCTTGTGTTTAGACCCTCGCATGCTAAGTCCCTAACGGTTTCATCTCTCGGCTTACCTTCGGGCCCGAGCCAACGTGCTGCTTACGTTCCTTAGAAACGCATGCTTGTCTGCTTGTAATGATGCTGTGTTTTCATTCAAACCCCGGGAGACTACTACGTAGTCGTTCCGTGCCTGAATAAACCTGCAAGTATTCGGGACCGCTAGGTCACTAAGGCAATCTCCGCCCAAGGAGAATTGCATCAAGGCAAAAGTCATTCACTGAACAACGAAACAGGCAATGCATCTTGTCTTGTACTATTGTTGCCTCAACAGCTTGCCTCTTGTCTTGTACTCTTGTCTTGTACTCTTGTCTTGTACGCTTGTTGCCCCAATCATGTAAATGGATAACTTACCCGAGACGCCGTTCGATCACGGACAACTTGTGCACAGGGATGGTCTAGCGGGCGATGCTGGGGCACTGGCATCGTCCCGGTCCGGGCGAGACCAATTGTTTTAGTCTCTTGTTCTTGGCGGAATGGCATGCAGCGCCTCTTGTACTTTCGTTGCACACCATTCTCGTCAAAGACTATATAGTCTCTTGTTCGGCGAAATGGTTTGTAGCGCCCCTTGTATTTCGTTGCATACCATTCTCGTCAAAGACTATACCGTCCATTATGGCATACGCCAGTGATCGTCTTGTATTTAACTTGTTGCATGCTTGCTTGTGAACGAAAGAAAAAACTTGTAAACGAAGGATAAACAATTCATCCTCGCTTAGCGGCTATCCACGTGCGAGATACTGTATCGCATGAAACAATTAACTGAACACCTGAACGATCTTGAAATAAGTACTCGTGTTTGCATAGTTTATGCCTCATGAATGCTTATACATGCTCCTGCTTAAATTAATAATGTTTGCCTTGGACAGGAAAGAAGAAATGGTAAGTTGGTAAGTCTCGCCGTGTTTCCTCAAACATCGCACGGCGCACTGCCCGACACGTTAGGCTATTCAATGTTTGCATGAAACTGATCCTAAGGCAACTAGAAAGATAACTTAATAGTTGTGCACGAAACCTGTATTACGTGTTTGGATTTGTCGAGCGGGCGAGTAGCTTCCCCACCAGTGCATTCAATGTACTGATAATCCACCAGTTTGTGTGCAGGGTGCGGGAGAACCTCGTTCGGTGCGGATGCCTCCAACGTGCATGCTTAGGCGTGGACAATACTCCGAAGCAACGGTGCGTCCGGGACTGAAGCACATATACAAGACATAATATTGTGAACATATCCTGAACATATCCTGAACATCGCCTGTACAATCATTCCACAATTGTAGCCACTTGGCACGATTTTATGTTTCAGAGAGAGGCTTGAGCGACTTGTAATCTCGGCTATACGCCGCCTGTAACACATGTTCATATCAATAAAAGAGTTTGCTTTACTTCAACTTGTGTTTCAATGCTTCCGCTATATTTGTCGACTCAGTGAACCTGTTACCGATCGCCTATGCGTTCATGACTCCGCTGCACTCGGACAATCTGTACGACTCTGTGGCTTAGAACTCTTGCCGCCAGCCAATGAACCATGGCCTTGCACGGGCGTGGATCACGCTCGTGCGGCATCACGCCCGGATGGGTCAAGCGATCGTTCCGCGGGAGCGCTGGCGAGGGTGATTCCTGCCTAGCGGGAACGGCCAATTGCCTGCGGGAGATCGGGACGTGACATGTTGGTATCAGAGCCTGGCTTCTACGCCTTTGGACTTTAATTCGATATCTCTGTTTCGAAAGCTCGTTCGTGGGTTATGTGCACGCTCTCTCTCAATGCCTCGATGGGACGTTCCAACAATAAGTCTAAATACTTTCAAAATGCGTTTTGAATGATATGATTGCTTGTCTGGTTGTATGCTGCGAGTGGCCTTTGTGCCAACTTGTGCGAACCCTTGAGAGTATCGCTAGTAGCTTGTCCGATTTTCACTAACTCTAAGTTTGGTTGAATGCATCTATTCGAGGGACGCCTTGAACTAGTGCACCATCCAAGACTTAGGAAAAGGTGAAAACTCGAGTGCTGAGACTTCGCTATCACTAAGCTGGTTGACGTGTTCACGCTAGAAGTGCACTTCGAAAGTGCGCACGATCCAGTCTAAGCGATATGCTAATTTCGACGCTTGTGCAAGTGAATATCCAAATGAACAAGTACAACGACTTGTCTAGGATTGCCTCAACCCTAGATTACTGCTTGTCCTCAGTAAAGTCTCGAGGACGAGACTTTTTTTGAGTTGGGTAGGATGTAACACCCCGTTCCACTCAAGCGGATTACCGTTTCAAACGGCGATAGTGCAGCTGTCCCGACCCGCCTTGCCTCAAATGAGAAGCAAAGGATATCCAGACTTGTCCCTACAGGAATCCGGCTTGGACTTTCAGAGGCTCGCTTGACGTATCGCTCTACCGAGGCGAATCATCGCTAAGGTGGGTGGCTACGGTGAACTTGTCTTTGCTTAGCCAGCACACATAAAATCTGGAATATTCGTGCTAGTCGCTAGGTGAATAACCCCCTGCATGCTAATAAATCCAACGCACCTAGCTAAGGGAATAATTCCAACTCGTATTGCTATGCTAGAACATGGAAATTGAAATACTGCTTGTGTTTAGACCCTCGCATGCTAAGTCCCTAACGGTTTCATCTCTCGGCTTACCTTCGGGCCCGAGCCAACGTGTTGCTTACGTTCCTTAGAAATGCATGCTTGTCTGCTTGTAATTATGCCGTATTTTCATCCAAATCCCGGGAGACTACTACGTAGTCGTTCCGTACCTGAATAAACCTGCAAGTATTCGGGACCGCTAGGTCACTAAGGCAATCTCCGCCCAAGGAGAATTGCATCAAGGCAAAAGTCATTCACTGAACAATGAAACAGGCAATGCATCTTGTCTTGTACTGTTGTTGCCTCAACAGCTTGCCTCTTGTCTTGTACTCTTGTCTTGTACTCTTGTCTTGTACGCTTGTTGCCCCAATCATGTAAATGGATAACTTACCCGAGACGCAGTTCGATCACGGATAACTTGTGCACAGGGATGGTCTAGCGGGCGATGCTGGGGCACTGGCATCGTCCCGGTCCGGACGAGACCAATTGTTTTAGTCTCTTGTTCTTGGCGGAATGGTATGCAGCGCCTCTTGTACTTTCGTTGCACACCATTCTCGTCAAAGACTATATAGTCTCTTGTTCGGCGAAATAGTTTGTAGCGCCCCTTGTATTTCGTTGCATACCATTCTCGTCAAAGACTATACCGTCCATTATGGCATACGCCAGTGATCGCCTTGTATTTAACTTGTTGCATGCTTGCTTGTGAACGAAAGAAAAAACTTGTAAACGAAGGATAAACAATTCATCCTCGCTTAGCGGCTATCCGCGTGCGAGATACTGTATCGCATGAAATAATTAACTGAACACCTGAACGATCTTGAAATAAGTACTCGTGTTTGCATAGTTTATGCCTCATGAATGCTTATACATGCTCCTGCTTAAATTAATAATGTTTGCCTTGGACAGGGAAGGAGAAATGGTAAGTTGGTAAGTCTCGCCGTGTTTCCTCAAACATCGCACGGCGCACTGCCCGACACGTTAGGCTATTCAATGTTTGCATAAAACTGATCCTAAGGCAACTAGAAAGACAACTTAATAGTTGTGCACGAAACCTGTATTACGTGTTTGGATTTGTCGAGCGGGCGAGTAGCTTCCCCACCAGTGCATTCAATGTACTGATAATCCACCAGTTTGTGTGCAGGGTGCGGGAGAACCTCGTTCGGTACGGATGCCTCCAACGTGCGTGCTTAGGCGTGGACAACACTCCGAAGCAACGGTGCGTCCGGGACTGAAGCACATATACAAGACATAATATTGTGAACATATCCTGAACATCGCCTGTACAATCATTCCACAATTGTAGCCACTTGGCACGATTTTATGTTTCAGAGAGAGGCTTGAGCGACTTGTAATCTCGGCTATACGCCGCCTGTAACACATGTTCATATCAATAAAAGAGCTTGCTTTACTTCAACTTGTGTTTCAATGCTTCCGCTATATTTGTCGACTCAGTGAACCTGTTACCGATCGCCTATGCGTTCATGACTCCGCTGCACTCGGACAATCTGTGCGACTCTGTGGCTTAGAACTCTTGCCGCCAGCCAATGAACCATGGCCTTGCACGGGCGTGGATCACGCTCGTGCGGCATCACGCCCGGATGGGTCAAGCGATCGTTCCGCGGGAGCGCTGGCGAGGGTGATTCCCGCCTAGCGGGAACGGCCAATTGCCTGCGGAAGATCGGGGCGTGACACTTCGCAGACATGTTGGCCCTTGATTGTACATATAAGACCAACAAGTTCAAGATGCCTCTTTTTTACATTGTTGGGTTTACGTCTACGGAAAAAATATTTTCAGTCGCTTTTTGTTTTACGAAGAGTGAGACAGTAGAAGATTACTCTCGGGCGTTGAGAAAACTACAACCCCTTTACACAGGATACAAAGAGCCCTCTGTTTTTTTTACCGACAGAGAATATGCGCTAATAAATGCTATAGATATTGTATTTTCTCATGTGCATAGACTACTATGCACTTGGCATATAAATCAAAATATCCAAGCTCAATGCAAGAAAAAATTTGAAAATGTGGACGGTAAAATCGACATGCTTCACTTCGAAGAATTCTACAGTGATTGGAGTCTTGTATGGTGAGCAAGTATTACAGACAGCTACGACACAGCATGGTACATGTTCAAATAAAAGTGGAAGACGAGTAACCCGACATGCATATCTTATATCAAGGATACTTGGCTAGAACCACATAAAGAACAATTCATCTTAGCATGGACGAACATGGTGAAGCATTATGGCACAATCACTACGAACTGGGTCGAATGATTACACTCAAGTTTAAAAAGATATCTACGGTCATCGATCGGTAATTTTGTCTCCGTTTAGCAATCGATTCATTTGATGATTATTTCCACGGTGAACGAGATTGTAGCAACATTTGAGATGAGCCTCAATATTGCAAAGCATGAATACAAGCATGAACACCTCTTGTATGGTTTAATCCATGTAGTATCTCACAAGGCCTTGGGTTTATTGTTTGAGGAGATTGGTAGGTCAAAGTTGGTTGGTTATGATCCCGAGGTTTGTGGTTGTTCATATCGACATTCACTCGGCCTTCCTTGTGCACATAAGATTAACGAATATCGTCGTCAATCTATACCTATTCCAATAGATGTTGTTGATCAACGTTGGAGACAGTTGTCGATAATGCCGACGGTGGAAGTTCACGATAATTTCTTTTCTTTGCCACAAGTGAAACTCCTGCACGCAAGGTGGTGTATCATATTGGAACCGGAGAGAAGATCCATTGAGGTTAAAATCCAAGAAATTACAGTCCCGATAACAACTCGATTGCAAGAGTCATCTGTTGTCCGAACTCCTAAGGAAAGACCACACTCAAGAATGAGTAGAGCAAAAAAAAGGAGATGGAGTCAACTAAAATAGATCCATCCTTATTTGAACATATGAACGCAATTTAGAGAAAGTGAGTCAAAGTCGATTATCGAAAGTGTGGTATTTTTGCAAAAAAAGAGTAAACTTACTATTCGAAGGGGGAAGAAACAGAAAACGAACGATGTAGTCACGACGGAGGGTTTAAATAACTTCTCTTATTCATATAGTCTATACATTCAAAATTTCCTACCTGAGATACGGGATTTCATTTGGTCTATTGTTGATGTTCCTAAGGATGGTCATTGTGGATATCATGCACTCGCAAGACATCTTGGCTATTCAGTTGAAGCATGATAGAGACAGGTTAGGGAAGAGTTGTACTAGGAGTTGGAGTCTCGTCTACCCTTCCATAGGCAGATACTCGGCGAAAAAATTGTTGGAGATTTGTTGGCAAGCATACCTTGTAGGAAAACAGTTACTGGAGCAGACCATTACATGGATGTCCCGCCTGCTGCATACGTATTCTCTAATTGGTATAAGATACATATTGTAATTATCTCACAAGGCATTAACAATACTTTCTTTCCAATGTGCGCTCCCCCGGCTGAACACAGACTATCCAACCTATGTTCGATAGGGCTTGTCGGACAATACTTTGTCATCCCAAGGTTGATCGGTCATTCTCCTATTTCTCTACCTTCTACGCTTTGGTATAAATATGCACCGGAGGAAGCGATCGCATGGACGGTACCCTACACAGATGCAATTGCTGGCTATAAGAAGATGATGAAGATGGAGGATCCCAAAATCTTGTCGAATGACTACTTTGATATTCTAATCGATTGATACATCTTATACTTCTATATCATTTTGTATGTTGTGCAATGAGACATGTATGTTGAACTGTATATTGAACTGTATGTTGTGTAATGAAAGAAATATAACTAGAACTATATATTGAACTGTATGTTGTGCAATGAGTCATGTATGTTGTGCAATGAGTCATGTATATTGAACTTTGGTATATTTTCCAACATTTATATAGATAGTTTTAACCCACTCTCTGTATAAAACTAGGACTGTTAAAATCTGGACAGTCCCACAAGCAAACAGGACTGTCAAAATTTTGACAGTCCTAGTTTTAACATACTATATGTACTTTTTTTTATATAAAACTAGGACTGTCAAAATTTTGACAGTCCAACAGTATACCAGGACTATCAAAATCCTGACAGTCCTAGTTTTAACCCATTGTCTGCACACACACACACACACACACACACACACATATATATATATATATATATATATATATATATATATATATATATATATATATAAGTAGGACTGTTAAAATTTTGACAGTCCCACAAGCTATGTGGATTGTCAAAATTTTGACAGTCCTAATTTTAACCCACTGAAAATTTTATATAAAACTAGGACTGTCAGGATTTTGACAGTCCCATAAGCTATGAGGACTGTCAAAATTTTGACAGTCCTAATTTTAACCCACTGTCTCCATATTTATATACAAAAGTAGGACTGTCAAAATTTTGACAGTCCCACAAGCTATATGGACTGTCAAAATTTTGGTAGTCCTAATTTTAACCCACTAGAAATTTTATATAAAACTAGGACTATCAGGATTTTGACAGTCCCACAAGCTATGAGGACTGTCAAAATTTTGACAGTCCTAATTTTAACCCACTGTCTCTACAAATTTTTATATAAAATTAGGACTGTCAAAATTTTGACAGTCCTAATTTTAACCCACTAAAAATTTTATATAAAACTAGGACTGTCATGATTTTGACAGTCCCACAAGCTATGAGGACTGTCAAAATTTTGACAGTCCTAATTTTAACCCACTGTCTCTGCAAATTTTTATATAAAACTAGGACTGTCAGAATTTTGACAGTCCTTGACAGTCCTAGTTTTTAGCCATTGGCTCTGCACATTTATACATAAAAGTAGCTGTCTCGAAACACAAATAACCAATAACTATATGAAAGTTTAACAACTGTATGAAAGTTCTTCTTCAAACATGTCTCCAAACACAAATAGTATGAAAGTTTTACAACTTAAACAAGTCTCTAAACAAAACATAACGAATCAAAATATTTCAACAAAATATAACCACTAAAAGTTTTCAAACTTAAAAGTTTTACATGTCTCAAAACACAAATTGTAGCAAAGTTTTACATGTCTTGAAATATGGCCTAAACTTTATGCCGCCTCTTTGTACGTTGCTCTCTATTTTCCAAGAAAGGAAAATTCTCAGTGGTGTCGATTTGTTGTAGCTCGTCATTGATTTTCATATAATTCGTACCCTGACAACTTACGAGGCTTCTGTCCAACTTCTTCACTTTCCTAGCCTATTCATGAGAATTAAAAAAAATTGTTAGGTTATAAACATTTATATATATCAAACTGAAAGTGAAGAAGTTGCCTCGCCATCTTGACCAATGCAGTATACAAGACAGATTTGGCGGGGAGATCTGATGGTACACGCACAATATCGCCTCCGCGTTTGAACAATGTAGGTAGTCTGACACCAGCGTAGTAGGCGAGGTAGTCGTCACTACATTCCGTCATATTTACTGCTGCTTGTCGTTCGATTTCTCTAATAACGTGACGTTGCCACTCAGTGAAGAAGTTCGAGACCCAGTTGAACGCTGCAGGAATATAGTTTAGCGATTTTGTACCTCGCAGAGCAGTTATCATTTTTAATGTGCGCTTCGGGACTGTTTGTACGTAGCCAAACTGACGGAGCACTCTATCAGGCATGTAAGCCTCATCGATTTCATGACAACTTATCAGACCGTGATATAAAGCGACTGGTTGTAATGGACGACTAGTCTGTCGCAAATCACGATATGGATCTCAAATAATCTGCAACGCATAAAATTTAGCATAACGTAATTTAGTAAATTATTACCAAACATTAAAAAAATTAGGTCTCAATTCACCTCTTCTATCGTCATATCTTCGAGTACATTCCATAGGACGGCCAATGTGTGTGGACGTTTGGCATCTTCCTTAGTTGGCTTCCATCTGCACATTCTAGGAAGGTGCTCATCATACGCTAGGTTAAGTTTAGCCCGCTGTAGGGTTAAAAAGTGCTCGTATATCCATGCCTTCACGTAGCCAAGTTAAAAAAACATTAGTCTAAAAATTAACAATAATATTTTTTATTATGTATAAAAGTTGACAAAGATATATCTATACATGGAGTAGAGTCTGACATCCGGATATTGTCTTGGAACCAACGCGGGATGCCGCACCAAGCTAGCGGTAAAGGTATGCTAGTATACCGCTTCCCCAAAATATTTCTTCCACTGTGTCTATGTCGTCCAAATTCAGGAGATATTTGGCATGTATCGACGTTCCAGACATTCGTAATGCCGATAGCCTCTAAGATGAACTGCATATATCCACGGGCCACATTATCGCTATTATCTACTTCGGGGTCCGGATCAGCGAATGTCTCCTCCAAATATTTTAAAGGAAGTCCGTACGACTTCTTGAATTCTCGAAGGTGGTAAAACTAGTGGCATCAACTCCCAGACACCCCGATACATAATCCACGATATGGTCGTAAAAGTTGATGCTCGATTCATCAAAAGTACAACTCATCATGACTCGACCATCAACCCTAAGTCCCAATATATGATGGACGTCATCAAGGGTAATCGTCAACTCCCCGTTTGGTAGATGGAAAGTGTTCGTTTCTGGATGCCATCGTTCCACAAATGCTGATATGAGTGCATTATCCACCGTCGTATATGAGTAGTTACCCAAATATTGTAAACCGGTGGGAATGATTTTAGCCTTCACATCGTCTCCCAATAATTCAAACCTCCATGTATTGCATTTTTTGCCGTGGTTGATCACCGTTAACATATGAGAACTCTCCTAAAAAGTAAACAATTGGATGAACTTATACCTATATATAAAATATAGTTATCTATAAATAATTGGATGAACTTAGAACTTACAACTATATATAAAATTATCATAACGTAATGTACTTACCGGATTGTTCCATATTTGGTATACAATATGGTTCTCGATCGACGACAACATAGATCAACCGTTTGGACGAGTCTCGACTAGACTATCTGGCTGCTGAGAAGGTCCTGAACCATCAGTAGGCCGGTTTTCGAGGGTTTGTGGGAGAGTCTCGACAGGACTATCTGCATGCTAGGAAGGTCCTGAACCATCAGTTGGCAGATTTTGGACATTTGGTATATCCTCATCGGAGGAGAAAGAAGAACCGGAAGTACTAGGAGCACGTCTCTTCGAATGAGTGCCAGTCTTCTTCGTCAATCGACGTTTTCTAACTTCAGGGCGTGCCTCGAGGTCGTGGATAGTGAGAGCTGGTTCAATAGTACGCTGAACATTGCGTTCCTTACGCATCAACGCAGTAGGGCATATTCTTATGATATCTTCATCCTCAGTGCCCTTCCGAGGGTCGTGACTATAAGACAAAAAAATATTTTAACAGACTGTAGAAATTTATTCAACATTCAGGACTGTAGAAATTTCTACAATCCTATATGTATACAGGATTGTAGAAATTTTTACAGTCCTAAATTTATACAGGACTGTTAAAATTTTTACAGTCCTTTATACATATAGGACTATAGAAATTTTTACAGTCCATAATGTATATAGGACTGTAGAAATTTGTACAGTCCCGCATGGTTCTATTACATACGTTCGACGGATGTCGAACTTGTATGCCCTAAAATCGAGTACGAGACTCCACAAAAATGTCAAAACTACATCTGAAACTACATTCAGGACTTGTATGCCCTAATTTTAAGATTGGAAAGATAATTTTTGGAAAATTTTCGAAATACAATAAAAATTATTATACTTTTTGAAAAAATTTCAAAATACAATAGAACAAGGAGAAGAAATAATTGTACCTTGATTCTTTCGAGAGTTTGAGAGCCATCGACAAGGAGGAGGAGGAAAAAGTGGAGGAGGAGGGCTCCGACAAGAAATGGAGGAGGGGGGAGGGCTCCGGTGGGGGTTTGGAGGGTTTGGGAAGAGAGTTTTATGTTTGGGCTAGTATGAGTAAACTTTTGGGCTAGTATGAGTAAACTTCATTCATTAATGGGCTAGCCCCAATCCTGGACTAGCCCCAAGTAAATTGTGTAGTACCCTTATCAAAAGCCTATAAATATTATTTAGAGTTATTTGTAAGAGCATGATGGGACCCGGCGTAACGTTCAGGACTTTTGTGCATACTGTATTGCATGTCACTGGGTCCACTGTCCTCTAACTCCTATAATTTATAAATGGAAGAAATAATACACCCCCATGGCTCGATCCACTGACCTTCTGCCATCCAGCCGGGGTCCTATACCTCTCATTGGTAATCACAATAGTCACTCGAGTTCGGTCAGTGAGAAATGATTCAAGTGCTACATTTTGACTTTAGTCAAAATTTGTAGCACTTGAATGCTGCAGTGGACACTTGTGCATACTTAAAAATTGCTAGAAAGTTACGAGACACTCCAAATTTGGAACGCGTTCTAGCTACTCTATATTAATTGTTGGGCCCACCAAAAGTTACCAAATAAGAAAGAAAAAAAATAGAGAAAAAATATTAATAAATATGAAAGGAAAATAAAGAGAAAAAATGGGAGATTAATTTGGAGTGTGTCAATATCATGGGGACACTCCAAAAGTAAACATTTACATAATTTTTAGTAATTTACAATATGTGTTTTGTAGTGTTCCCACTGTGGTTGTTCTAATAACTCTATTATCCGGAGGATATTGCTAATAAAATAAAAAATAGGAGAAAAATAGTAGAAGAGGGTAAATACAAATAACTCTACTATTTAAAGTACTATTTGGTAAACTGTAAGTATGAAAAAAATTAGATTTGGACTTACAATAATGCTTAATGATAGGAATCCATGCATTTTTTTAGCCCCTTAGTAGGAACAAATGTGTTTTATTGAGGTAATAAAGTGAGATATGGGAAGTAGAAGAATATGTTATAATAATAAAATTTATGATAATTATTTTAATTAAAATAATAATAACAATAATAATAATTACCCAATAATAACAATAATTTTTTTTAAACTTAAATGTAATAATTCTTATTTTATTTTATTTTTCTTATTAACTCTCTCTCTCTCACTCACCTTTTTCCATTTTTTTCAAATCCTAAATCAACTATATCACTCTCACTTCTAGCTTCTCTCCAAATCATATATATATATATATATATATATATATATATATATATATATATATATATATATATATATATATATATATATATATATCCTTTCCTCTCATGGCGATTGCGTCTGGTCGAGATTGGTGGCGCTGAAGCCGATCAGCAATGTCTGGCCTCTCCTTTCCTCTCCAGACAACCGCGTCTGGCCGAGATCGGCGGTTCCCGCTGTTCACGAGGTCACCGCAGCCGACGATTCCTAGGGTACCATCCTCATGTGTGTAATTGACATCTAGCTTATTATTTGTAGAAGTTTCATGCAAGCCTAACCTCGGTTGTCCATTTCTAATTCATTCAGGAAGCCTCCTATGGACTTGACGGTGCTCATTTCTCAAACCAGAACAACTCTGAAAGTTAGGAAAGATAAGGAAAAAGACCACCTAAGCGAACCGACCGAAGAAAATACTCTGACTTTTTACCATTTATGAAAACTTGAATTGATGTTGTAGAAATGCAACTCATGATTAACTTAATAAGTTGGTCCGAAAATCTAACTTCAACAAGAATCTGCTTGATGAACCCCCCAACGAATTCGGTCATATGCTTTTGCTAGATCCAACTTAATTATCATACCCCCTTTGCGACCCTTCTTCTTGTTTGAGGTGTGCATTAATTCCTGAACAATGAGGATATTATCCCTTCTTCTATTCGAAGCCCTTCACCCCTCATCTTGTAACGTGGTTGTGAGCTCTTCTTTTCCTGCTTCAACTTGAACACCCATTTGTTCTTCAAGGCTTTCTTCCCCTTGGGTAACTGGACTAGCTCAAAAGTGCAGTTCTTATGCAAGGATTTCATCTCTTCTTGCATAGCTTCCCACCATCTGTCCAGTTTGCACATGTCGCGCCCCGCTTCCAGAATACCGAAGTAAGTCCCAATGTGTTAAGGTTGTCTAGAAGACAGATGGGTGGACTCTAGCATGCTATGACGGCAGTCCTAAGGCCGATAAATCCTATTATCTCAATCCAGCAACACAAGTACAAGAGTATATCATACATGAAAGTAAAAAAGGAGTCACAAATTATATACCACATATGATCATGTAGCTAGTGAATACAAAATGATGCACTAGCAGAGTATAATTATACATGATCAAATATACCAGCCATGGTCTAATATATACATCATGTTGACTGTAGTCTCAAATATATAAGGAGATAACTTTATCCCTTGCTAAACACCACAAAATAAAGTAATCAAAACGAATGGTGGAAGAAGGAAACCCACTCGCGAGCTTCGGCCGCAGTCCTACGAGTGCGAGCCATCTTGCTGGAAGTGCGGTGGATCCTGGTTCTCTTCAGGGTAACCTGCCATGCAAAGCCAGTGGGGTCAGAACCCCAAGCAACAAGTACCACAAAGGATCTCGAGGTGATAGACCAAACACATCACAACATAAGCAAAAAGAGACATACAAGACTGTTGATCGAGACTTGTATGGTACCAATGTACTTGTCTCAAGAATAATACTGGAAGAACTGATAATAAGTGCAAAAATGAAAGTAAGGCAACGAGTGGCAAGAGAGCATAGGAACTACTCTGGATCGGGACCACAACCCTTAAACCAAACAAGGACCGGGGTTGCAAACCTTCATCCGAGCAGAACTTAACACCCTAACCACGTGCCGGGAGAAAATAAAACTAGAAAAGAGAGCTATAATAAAAGTAACATCATTCATCGTACGGCCAAACAACTTTATGGCTTGCTACGATTAACCAGCTAGGGTTGTCATAGACATTAATTACTAAATGCATGTTTTAAGAATATTGCTACCACCGATACTGTAATTAACTCGGATGGCCAATGGTACGCTTGTCTAGTAAACTTAAATGCACATTCAACCATACAATAACATAACTTGTTACTTGTCATAAACATAAATTGAACTTATGAGCAAAAACTTAAACTTGTAATCATAAACTTGCTTTATAAACTTGTCTTGTAACATAAACTTGTCTTGTTAGCGCTGCAGTACGCGTAAACTTGGTCAGTCATGGAGCCCTTGCCTAGCAGGGTTGTTCCATGCTATATGGGGCCCTTAGAGATTGGGGTAGCCGGTAGCACAATATTCTTTCCTTCCAATGATCTAGGTCAATCTTATCTTGTTTAATCATTACTAAATTATTTCAAGTTCTCGAGTCGTGGACACTTGAGAACTCCCTAGAATGACGAGTCATGAGTACGAGCTTTTCATAAGTTATCGTATTCGCGACACGTGATACATTGGAAAATACTCACACTCGATTGTCCGATGCCAAATGCAATGAATTTTCATACACAAATATTTTTACGGTGTCATGAGAATTATAAACTTGTACATAAACTTGTTTAGTGAACTTACATGCAAAACTTGTCTGCTAACATAAACTTGTATCGACATAAGAAAGCACACAACAATAATCACTAAAAGAAATTACTAAATGAACATAATTAAAGGGAACACAAAATGCACACAATAATTCTTGGCCGCATGCGTCCACTGGCCGTATGGACTCACTTGCCGCATGCACCCACTGGCCGCATGCACTCACTTGTCGCATGGACTCACTGGCCGCATGCACCCAATTGCTGCATGGACTCACTTGCCGCATGCTAAGGGCTAAAGTTTACTCCTTGGGACAAGTGCTAAGTGATGGGTCAATAATGAAGTGTCTGTGAAGTAACATAAAGTGATTGATGTGACAGGCCAGAAAGTGTGTCAGGGAGAAAATACAAGAATCATAAAAAGATGTGTAAGGGTGAAACATAGTTATGCGGTAAAAGAGAAGAGACGCATAGTACCAATGCTGCATAAATCCGCTTGCTGTATGCTCAGATTGCCGCATAGATGCCCTACTTGGACTTAGCAAATTTTTTATTCGTTCAGCGAGTGAAACACAAGCAGTTCAACTCTATAACACTTTGTGTGATGAACAGTCATGCATCCAACAAGATGGACGCATGTTGTCAGTATGCGGCAAGGAGTTTAGGCCGCATAACCCTCTTCGACCGTATACCGCTCTCTGTCGCATAGGTTGTTGGCCGCATGAAGACTTCATCTTCTCCAACAACAGGTTAAGCCATGGTTGAAAGCTCAAAAAATCTAAAAAAAAATCTTCATAAAAACTTCATTTAAACTCTAAATCAAGTGAAACAAAAGCCAAATTACACGAAATAAAAAGCTCTAACATAAGGAACAACTAGTTTTCGAAAACACTAAGTTTTAATAGATCAAAACCAAGAAAAACTCATGAAACCCACAAAAACTCTAAACTTAAAACTCAGATATACAAAAATCTATACATCAAAATCCAAAACTCTAAGAACTAAATATGATCAGTAACTCAAGGAGAATATTTTTCATCAAATACATTTTTAAAACAACATAGATATAAAAAATCCAAAAATTCATGACTTCACCATTGAGCAAGATGTACTTGCCTAAGAGTCCAACGACCTCTTCCTAGCTGGATCCAGTGCTAGAGTTCGGCTAGGGGAGTGTGTAAACCCCCTCACCCAAAATTAGGCCTACTTTGCTTAGATAGTGAAACTAGGGCTAGTTGAATCCAATTAGAAATAGAACACGACAATGTTTATTTAATTATAAAGTATTTATGTCACACAGTACACCTTATCGTTGCTTCTATAATTGGAGCATTACACTAGCCACTGCCTTCATACAAACTTTACACTCTTGCCCTAGACATGACCGCCTTCTATTCTGACCTCGGTGTAACTTATAGTTATACTCTCTCGTGCTACATTTTAGTCGCACAACATTCGTCGCAGACGTTTATATTAAATTCTAAATAAAATTAACTTTGTACCCTTGTGCATTCCAATCGAAATTGGAGACACAATCTTGACCCGTTTCGTGCAACCCAATTTATAACAATATTCTATTCTGAGTTTCCTATGTCCATGACACTTGTGTCCCACCTAATTTTATCCCCATATACTTCTAATTAATTCAAGAACACCTTGCGCAT
The DNA here is from genome assembly GCA_036927795.1 of Iris macrosiphon. NCBI lineage: Eukaryota > Viridiplantae > Streptophyta > Magnoliopsida > Asparagales > Iridaceae > Iris > Iris macrosiphon. The sequence continues at coordinate 158,010,610 of JAYESA010000016.1, forward strand.
TAATTTTAATTAATTTAATCCAATTTCCATCTTTGTACAATTTTCCAATTGTTGGGCACTTTTATGCAAAAATTGCAATAAGGTGTCCATACCATTGGACAATACATGAAGAAACTCATTTTTTCCTTCATGTAAATTTTCCCTATAAAATTTTCGGAATATGCAACGCGCAACATCGCCCCTCGTTTAATTCTAGCCTTGCATTTAAATAATGCAAATCCTAGCCCTCCAAACATCCCCATGGCAAGCCCAAGGCCCAACCCCAAGAGGATGTTGACCAAGCCCACATTTCTAGGTCAACAAAACCCTAGTTCACATGTATAAATAAATAATTTTTCCTTCCATTTTCTTTATTTTTCTAAACCTATTTCAACCAAACACCATCATCATCCCCATCCATCCTGTACACCCTCCCCCGGCCAACCGCCGGAGTCCGTCACCCCGAACTTGCCAGAGCTCGCCGGAGTTGACACCAGCCTGCCGGACTTCAATTGTTGCTCACCGTTCTCGACCTCCACTTCATCTTCTTCTCCGATCTCCTCGTCGGACCTCCCCCGCTCCCTGTTATCACCAGCCTCCATCTCCTTCCCTTCAACCTCGCCGATGACAGCCCAGTCCGGCCATCCTCTTCCATCTTCTTCCCTCGACCCTGACTCTCCTCCCGCCGCCTGAAGCCGACGTCGGCCACGACCCCGCCGAGTCTCCACTGTACAGCAGCCATCCTTCATCCTCCATCCCGACCTCGACAAGCCTCCGGTGATCTCCTCCTCCGCCGCACCTCCCTCTGCAACGACACAGCCACCCTGCTGCCATCTCCCTCTCCACCAGAACCCACCGGACGAAGAGCAGCAACCACCGTATCTCCACCACATCATATCCTCCACCAACCACCAGTACGACCACCACCTGAACTTCACCTCCTTCGCTGCCAACCGCCTGGAACCCCGGCCATCTCCTCCCTGTTACGAACTCCTCCTCCTCCTTCCTCTCCCTACTCAGCCCTTCCCTCCCTGCCGAACTCCGGCAACCTCCGGCCAACAACTCACCCATCATCATCATCTTCACCATTAACCATCACCCCATTATCCCATCATCATCATCGCATCATCGTCATCACCATCATCATCATCATCATCGTCGTCACCATCGTCGTCAACCTCACCGTCGTACCCGTGCACGTACCCCGAGGTTCGAACCTGCCCCCTCCTTTTATTCTATGTGTGCTAGCGTAAATAGCGTAGGGTTTAGCATATTGCTTCGAGACATGTTCAGTTAGTTGAGTCCAGACCGTGTCGGAGAACCCAAACTCGTATACACATACGTACGCATATGCGTATATTGTTCACTTTGGTATATATATACATATATGTATTTTGTATGTATATACATTTAGTATATGTATATTTAGTTATTCATTAGTATGTTATTAATTGGTATATATTTATATATATATATTTAGTATATGTATTCAATAGGTATGTAAATAAATTACTGGTTATATTATTATATAATTATATGGATATATGTAATTAAATGCTAAATAATAGTTGTGACTATATATGTAACTATATTGTACGACCCTATGATACTGTGGACTATCCCGTATTTACCTTGACCATGTTGACCCTAAGAACATGTAGTTGACTGCCTTGCATACATTAACGTACTGGCTTAGACACCTGTCAGTTGACTGTCTGATTGTGCGCAGCACTTGAAGACGTGACTCCCGCGTAATTCAACGCGCATTTGACCGTGTTAGTTGACCAGTGTCACCCCTAGTGTACCCCCTGAGTCCAGTGTAAATATGGTTGTGTATGTGCTAGTGTAATGACTAATGATTATATTGTATTATACTATATGTACATAGGATATTGGATTTATCTGCGCGACTTCAGGAGCAGATTATTGGTACATCGCAGCTTTCTTGCCAGGCAAGTATACCTTGCCATTGTACTATTATTCATATTCCATATGTTGCATGCATCTTTATTTCTGTCATTTAGTTCATGTATTTTAACTGCTAAATAAACTGCGCGTCCAAGGAAACTTGGGTGCAACGACGGTGTCGTCGTGATTTATTTTTATTATGTATATGCATTGACCTTGTTTATGAGACCGCCCCATTATCATGAAGCATCATTAGGTTTTATTGGTCGTGACACAGTTGTTACACGAGTTATGAGTCTCATATAGATCACGAACTGCGTATTGGGTTGGCCTCCTGTACGTGTGGGCCGTGCGTTAGGGATAACTGTTGTTAGAAACCTTGCATGCTAGAAGACAACAGTTATTAGTAGTCCATGGATATAGCCTATTATAGTACGGTGGTCCAATCCTTGTCCTTGTTTGGTTGCAGGGTTGGGATATTGTACTAAAGATATGCTATGAAACAAATCGTGTCATGGATGTGACATGCTTAGAGCATGGGGTGGGGAGAACAACAAGTAAGGCGTTTGGGCTCCTTTGCATTTTCCTTTTGTTCGCCCGGACGCTCCGCCGGAGCGATGGGTGGTGATGACCCCATATATTACAGGCGGCCTCTGGCATTCAAAAGACGACATGCTTTTTAGGCCCCTGATTCTCCGAGAGAATCATACCAAACTCATTTATGGCCAGATAGCCCACGTGTTGGAAAGTTGTTCTCAAACTGCATTCACTTAGACGGTTAGACGACCCCATTGGATATTTATTTCAGTACTTTATTGGCATGCTTCTATGTATCTTGTTATGTCCCTCTGAGGACCTGGTCCCTTTCCAGGTATAGATGCTCATGAGTATTCGCAGGAGCGCAGATCCAGACTGGTTACTTATATTTTAAAGGAGGACTTCTCTTCGAGCCCCGTGATTGTTAGTTGATATTCTTATATTGTGTTTGTTGTGTTGCACTTATATATTCGAGTTGGTAGTGGATTTGTTTCCATCCAACTATCATCTTTAGATACTTTATATTGAGATCTAGTTTCATAGATATTGGTTAATTATTTATATATAATTTCAGTGGATGAGATTTCGATTGTACCCTGTGACTTGTGATAGTGTTACCACTTGTGAATTATTGTTTATTATACAGCGTACACATGTGTTATGGTTTCCATATATTGGAGTTGCCATATCCATGCGGCTAGCATGCTTACGTGTCCTAGTCCTACGTATTTTGGAACTGGGGCGTGACAGAGTGTACGGGGGTGAGGGAGAATGGAGCAAGGAAGAAGGAATAATAAAAAATAAAAAATGAAAAATGAAGAAGAAGAAAGAGAGAAGAGAGAGAAAAGCTCATATATATACTAAGAGGAGAGAAAAATGGTTTAGTCATGGGTTCAGTCAAATAAACCGAACCAGGTATCCATTCTACATGCAGATCCTAAACCAGGTCTATGGCAATGCCAATAGGTATTCTACTGGCCTCGGGTAGTCTCTCTCAACAACAGAAAAACAATAATTAAAATGACAGGAACCAACATGAGAAATACAACATGAATATATTATAAGGAAAAATTAAATTCTATAAATTCAAGAAATACCAAATCTGGAATCGGGTGTGACATCTCTACCCTCCTTAGAAAAATTTCGTCCTCGAAATTTTACCAAGGCTAGTCGAGCTGGAACACACAAAAAAGCTCAAGAAATCACAAGTCACTAATCAAAGGATTATACTAAGCAAATAACTGAAATAGAAAATATAGTTGTAGAAGTAACTAATGAATAAATACACAAAAGCAACACACAGGGAAAATGGAGGCACATGGATACATATACTCCTGAGTCAGTCGAATCGGAACTCGTCCTTGCTTGCCTATGTTGACTCTCACAAATGGACAAGAGCCAAGCCTGGAGGTAAGTCGGTACCAACAACTATATTGAGGACATAACTCTAATCCAGGACATACCTTCGCAGTCGGGACACATGATAGACATCATGTACCATGAGATACAAGGGCAGAAGAACGGGGCAAAAAACTCACCTTTGCTCAATGAAAGGATCAAAATGACTATCGTATTTCGAACGCGTCGGAATACGAGATCGTTCGACAGGAACCCAAGAATAAGACAAGCTAAAGAGAGCTCAAAAATCTTACCCACAATTATAGCACCTTCGGCTAACAACTGCTCTAGGTTGCCAAATAATTCGTCAGGCCATCTTCCAGGGGCTGTGGCTCTAACTTGCTTCCGATTCTGTCTTGCTGGTTGGGCTTGCTGGACTTGCGCATACTGCGTCGGACGTTGCTGTCAAAACTGCTGAGTCTGCGTCGGGAGAGGACGCTGGGCTAAGGGTCGAACTGCTAACATTGGTCCTCGTGGGCCTTCAATCGTTGTCTGAGGCAGAGCTGGTAACTGTCGGACTGAAAAAGTCTCTGGGTACAGGATCGGGCATGAACCAATCATGTGGTCGGATGCCCCACATCTGAGACACTGCCATTGGCCCTCCTGCACTTATCTTTGGTGTGCCCTGGCTTGCCATAGTGGCTGCATTCTGATGATACATACTGCCTGGTAGATTGTACTGAGGTTACTGTGGAGGCTGGAGGTGTCACGCCCCAGAACCAGAATATTGGAGAGCGGGGGACGGACAAAGCCAGCTACATACACCAGAGTACTCTATACCCCGAGATACGATCACGCCCCAGAACTAAGAATACGTAAGCATGCCAGCCGTATGTATATGGCAACTCCAATATATGGATACCATAATACACACGTACGCTGTAATATGAATATTAACTCACATGTGGGATATATATATTGTCACAAGTCACAGGGCATAACTATATCTCATCCACAGAATCAAATAACCAATCAACTATATAACTGAATCAAGTATAAAATGCTTGATAAGAACAAGTAGTTGGGTGGAGACAAATCCACTACCAACTAGAATATAAGAGAAACCACATAAGTACATCTAATGAACAATGAGGCTCGAAGAGAAGACCTCCTCGAAAGAGAACGAAGTAGCAAGTCCTGATCCGTGCTCCTGCGAATAGTCATGATCGTCTATACTTGAAAGGGACCAGGTCCTCAGAGGGACGTAACAAGATACATAGAAGCATGCCAATAAAGTACTGAAAATAAATATCCAAAGGGTCGTCTAACCACCTATGTGAATGCACTTTGAGAACAACTTTCCAACACGTGGGCTATCTGACCAAAATGGGATTGGCATAATTCTCTCGGAGATTCAGGGGCCTAAAAAACATGACGTCTTTTGAACGTCAGAGGCCGCCTGATAATAATAATATATATATAGTGGTCATCATGACCGCGCATCTCCGGCGGAGCGTACGGGTTACACAAAGAAAGTACAAAGGAGCCCAAATGCCTTACTTTTTGTCCTCCCCACCCCATGCTCTAAGCATGTCATATCCATGACACGATGATACCTCTAATAACTGCCAAGTCTTCTAGCATGCAATTTCTATCAGCAGTTATCCCTATCCGTCGCACGTTCCATATGTATCGGTGATCAGCCGACTACGCAAGTTCGTGTCCTATATGAGACTCACACTCGTGTAACAACTATGTCACGGCCAAGAAAATATAAGAATGCCTCATGATCATGTGGTGGTCTCATAAAACTAGGTCAACATGCATAATATATAATAAAGACAAAATACGACGCCGCCGTCGTTGCACCCAAGTTATTCTTGGACGCACAGCTTATATAGCAGTTAAAATATATAAACTAAATGACAGAAATAAAATACATGCACTATATGGAATATAAATCACAGTACAATGGCAAGGTATACTTGCCTGGCAAGAAAGCTGCGAAGTGTAAGCGTCCAGGTGTCAAGTACAGAAGATCGGAAACTATGACCTCCGAATGAACGTCTCCGGATGCTGAAATAAATATCACCAATATTCTCGAAATAAGCGAGTCAGCTAGAAAATATTACTCTTTCATCCAATTTGGACACAGGGGCAAAATAATAATTTTGGGTCAAAGCGGGTCCACATGTGGGTCACCTTACACCGAAAAGTGTGCCAGAGGTAAAGATCTCTAAATGGGACAAATTATAGGTCAAACAGATTCTAAAAGACGATACAAACTCAATAGTATGTCCAATTTTGGATTCCGGTGAGCCAATCACAAATTCGCCCTTAAAGTCAAACCGTGGGGCCCGCGAATAGGCGGCTTGGTCAGCTATCTCAGAATCGCGTGAAACTTGGGTCATAGGACTAGCGTGATACCACAAATCCAATGGAGCAAGTTTTGTCATATTTCGACGAGCGTACACAAAATGACGAGGTATTTTGCAAAAGTCACGATACAGGGACTTTTACGGATACAGGTTGATTCCGACGCGCACACACGTCCGAATCGACTTTCACGAAAGCCCACACATTAGGATATACCATACGCGCCTTTCAGTATAATTGGTACGCGATGCGGCGGTCCCGTTTGGCGGGGCGCACTCTGTATCACAAAATTTAAGTTTTAAAATAACAAGTTTTTGGTCGTTTTGGAGGTCGAATAATTTAACACATATAATAAATTAATAAAAACTAAAAGAACAAAAAAATTCTCGATTATATTGAGAAGAAAACCCTTCAATTAGTTTTTAAAAATATTAAACATGTTGGTGGCAAATTGGGTGTGAACATAGGGGTTTGGGTTGAAGTTCTGGACTGTTTTTGGTCAGTTTTTCGGCCATTTTCCAGTCGATTTTTTAATCAATCCAGGGCCGCTTGAATGAAAATCCTAGAAGGTTAGGTTGTGAACGTACATGGACAAACCGCTCGAGAAAATGACGAGAGATGAGAGAGATAACATACCGTGAAGATGGGACGCTGCTGTGCACATGCGCGCGCGTGCGCACACGCGGACGACGGCGGCGACGGCGGTACGGTGGCTGGCCGAAGGTGGAGACGGTCACCGGGCAGGGGTCGTCGGGGCTGCGGTCGCCGGGGTCGGAACTAGGGTTAGGGTTTATTCTTATATATATATATATATATATATATATATATATATATATATATATAGAGAGAGAGAGAGAGAGAGAGAGAGAGAGAGAGAGAGAAAGAGATGGGGTCGGCGGGTTCTGTAGTTTAAGGAGGGGGGACATTTAAATTCCAAAATTAGGTCTTTGTGACTATTTTGGACATCGATCCTCACACTTTGTTCAGGACCACAGGCAAGTACATTCTCTGACAGTTTTTATTTTGTTGATTACTTCTATAAATTTAGTTGTATTACATACTTGATTCCGACACTATGGATACACGGGTTAGCACCCTAGATCCCTATCATGAGGAGTCGTGATTGGAATCCATCGTGCTAGCTGGGGATGGGGAACTATTAGTAGATTATGTGATCATATCCAAACTCTACATGCATCATAGCTCACCCCACTTCTCACGTCGGGTGCGGCCTGACCATTTACATGCTTCATAGCTGTTATATATGATTAGCCTGACCATTACATGCATCATAGCTAACCATATGGTTAGCCTGACCTACAAGAATCATAGCTAATCATATGTAACCAGCCTGATCTAGTCCCAAGCCGATCATATAATAAACTGATATTTCAAACACTTAGCTAGATGTCTACTCTTTATTTCAGATTCACTTGTTCTAGCATTCACTGTATATTGTTCATTGCTAGATATTCTAATGCATATTTCATATTCTCCAGTACCTTACATTTCCAGTATTTATTTTCATATTGTATTTCTTACACTATTTATAGTTTTTGTCAACATAAATGAAACTGCTGTTAGTGTTTGTGCTTCGCTCCAATCCTGACTGGATAACATTTTTCAGATGACCTGGAGAACTTTTGTCCCACCCATTACGGCCCAGGACTAGAGGGAGATTTCACTCCGGAAATCCCAGAGGAGTTGCCTATCCTAGAGGAGATTCTACCTGCCTGCACTTAGATTACTCTTTTCATGTATTATTGTTTTAGACTGAGTTTGAGTTGTATTATTATTTTGTGACTTTTGAGGTCATCTAGACTCAGGACTTGTGTTGTACTTATTTGTGTTTGGCTTATGATAGAACTCTTATTTCCATTTCTCATCGTGCCCATTTCTTTCATATAGCTTGTGATTGAGTATATTTATAGAACTGTGGATTTATATAATCATTGTCCTCTGTACGGAGTTGAGACTATTGACAGGATATATATTATGTTTGAGACCTAGACAGCGTTCTACCGCCGATGCTGCGGTGTAGGCTGGACGTACCCACGACTCATGCCCAAATTTCGGGTGCGGGTCGTGACAGGTTGTTCACGAGGGGAAGAGTTGCTGGGTTTGGGGTAGATTAGTAGTTTAGGTTAGAGTTAGTTAAGGATTTGTTTAGGGTTTAGGATTTAAGTTATTTGGTTTTTATGTTATTCCTTTCTTTTCTTTTCTTTTCTTTTTATTTTATTAACAACATTATTATTATTATTATTATCATTATCATTATTATTATTATCATTGTTATTATTATTATTATTATTAGCATTAATAATAATAATAATAATAATAATAATAATAATAATAATAATATTATTATTATTAAAATTATTATTATTACTAATATTATTATTATTACTAATATTATTATTATTACTAATATTATTATTATTACTATTATTATTATTATTATCTATATATTTATTTATATATTCACATATATAAATGAGGTTAAAAATCTAAAAATAATATTTGCACATAAAATAAATTCTAGAAAATTTATTTTGTAAAGATTTAAATAAAATATTACACCCAAAATATTTTATAAAATATTTTATAATTAATAATTAGATATTATCTAGATATAATAAATCAAATAATTGTATTATCTAATTAACTAAGTAATTAATTAAATGATTATTCAACAAAATAGGTAATAGTAAATAATGTGCAATCTTACAAAAAAGGAATGTCTAACTTGGCACGAAAAATTATGGGCTGCTAATTATAGAAGAGTTGGAATAAAAAATAACCATAATTAAATTATATATAAAAATTATCTAAATATTTAACACATAATCTATGGTTGTTACACTAATGTCATACTAAAAACAAGGGATCAAATTTCTGTGCCACGAAAAGATCTTACAGGTAGTGTTTCCTGTGTAGGATATTTTCTATGAAGGGAGATACAGATTTTTTGGGCCATCCTATATCATTAATGTCCAAACCATGGTGAAGTATCCTAATAAAATTATTAGATTTTAATTGATAAAAAAATAATTAAAACAAATACAAGAAATATAAAATATACACAAGATACCTATTTTTGGGTGAGGGGTTTACAATCTACCCAACTTAAAAGAATTTTGTCCTCGAAATTAAAAATAAGGCATGATTGCCAAATCCTTCACATTCGTATATAAGACAAGTCTATCGCAATCTCTTTTAAAATTTAAATAACAGAATCTATTCAAATCTATCGCAATTACTTCAATTTGAAATAACCATTTTTAAATAAAAATTCAACCTATCGTAGTCTCTTCTCAATTTTCAAATCATCAATATCCCAATTTAAGTTAAATCCATATAACATCTTCAAGATTTAAATAACTCATATCAAATTTTATATCACGATCACCAACTATCATAATATCCTCTAGAATTTGAACAATAAACAATTCTAATCAGATCTTATTCCTATTTTCAACTTAAGAACTTCGTACTCTTCAAATTTTAAATTCAATTTCCATCATCAATATTCCAAATAGATGATCCAACAATCAACATTCAACTTTTAATTCAAATCATCAAATTATAAAATTTTAAATCTAATTCACCAATTGTTCAAGTCTAAGATTCTATATTTATCCTCAAAATTTAAATCAATGACTCAACCTTCAATATTCAAAATTTAAATCATGTGCTCAAAGTATAAATATTTGGTCCACAATATCAAGGTTTCAAAATTCATTAAATCCTCATCGCCTTAATCATTCTTCTAAAAATTCTCCAAATTAAAATGACTTAAATCTCTCAATCTAATCTTACTTGATCATAATCTAAAAAAATTACCTCAAGTTGATAATGCGACCTCTATCCAACTTGGAATTTACCGATCCATCACATAAGGCTATACATTTAAGAAAAACTTCCTCAAATTATTTAATCGTGTTATTCAATCCAAAAAAAATTTAACACCAAATATATCACATATGATATGTGTAAACCCCCTCACCCAAAATATATATTTTGTGTATATTTTATATTATTATATTTATTATAGATATTGAATTTCTTTAGAGTATTCTCTTAGTTAATTAGCAAATGAATTTCTTGATATATTTACTTATATAAATATTTATTTAGAATCATTTTTAGGTTATTTTAGATTTTTGAAGATTTTTCTAGAATTTTTAGGTAATTAAAACATAGAGAACCTAAATTTTTAGGACTTCTATGATTTGCTTTGAGACCATACCTGCATGTTATTCCTACCAAATATTTATTTTAGGTTAAAATATTTAATTATATTTTTTTTATAATTTATTTAGAATTTTAAGAAATTTATTTAGATTTTTGAAATTAATTAGGATTTATTTGGTTATATATAGTCTTAATATTAGATAGATGCTAATTTAAGTGTTAATAGATATTAATAAGATTATATATAAATTATTTGTATTATCTTTAATTCTATTAAGATTATAAATTATTGAGATAAACTTAAACTCTATTTTTAAATTAATTCAAATCCTGAGCCTACTAGGAAAGCAACTTCATGCATATCCTATCCTTATTTAAACTGATCCTGTTCATATTCAAATTAGCCAATCCTAGTCGTATTCAATTAAGTAGTCTCCACCATTATAAATACCTCATCCTTCATATTTTTTTTCCCCAAAATTCACCTCTTTTTCGTCCAAAAAGAGTCAAAATTCGTCATAAATTCAGCCTCATTTTCTAGTATGTTATGACGATTTAAAAATACGATATCTCCTAGCTCCGGACTTCAAACGCGCTCCAGTTTTTTTTGTTAGAACCATATCAAGGTTAGTTTTCTGAATATATAAATTATTTTAATAATTTCAGAACCTATTTTTCCAGAAAATTCTAAAAGTGCCAGCTGTCCGAAATCAGACGTGTTTTGGTATTTTCGAGATTTCGGGAGATCCCAAACTCGGAATTACAAACCATTTGAAGTTTCGGAAAGCTGACATAATAAAATTACAGAAAAGTATTTTTATAGAATTTAAAATATAAGTTTATTCTACTGTAAAATTTGTGCAACGTGGATGTAAATAGGAAACCACCGAAAACTGTCATCTGTGCGCCCTTGTGGCCATAACTCTTTACTGACTTGTGATTTTATGAAACCGTCTATTCCAGTATTCATGTAGCATTAAAATATATAGGATTCCATACACAAATCCAGGATTTGAGTCGGTTGACTTTTTGGTCAACGGATTGGCTCGATTTGCATGCAACGGATCACAAATCCTTAAAGTTGACTTTCTTTAGACCAAAATTAGAGCTTAACAATAAAATCAGATTATAATAAGATTAAAAAACTATTTTAGGTTATTTTATTCAGAATTAAAATAGATTAAAATGGAGGAACCTATTCACCCACTTTTGTAACCTAACTTATTCAATTTATGTGACGGATAGATCGGACGACGCCTTGAGTTGGGACTTCATTCTTTTTCAGATCAGGCAAGATACCTTGCCAAATTGCTTATAGTATTTTGCATGCTTAGTATATTTCTGTATATTTATTGCATCTCTGTTTATTTATTGCATGTGTAGTTCCTTTCAGTAATTACTATATATTAGATATGTTGACACACACTTGACACTTAGTATCATGAGAGGACAATCATTAGGCGTATGGGCTTTTAACCACTCTGGTAAACCGTAGTATATAGCTCGCACTATGGGCGTGTGTCGTGCTGGTCGCTACCCCCACAGTATGTCGATTTCTGTAGTCTCGCTGGTCGCTACCCCCGCGGTATGTCGATTTCTGATGTCCACTGACGAGTGTGTGAGTTGTGAGGTAGATCGAGTAGCCTACCCTTGCCCATACGTCGAAAAGTTGTCCTCATTTGCATTCATATAGATTATCTTGTACAGCGTACTTATATATTTTCAAATATTATGCATGTTTACTATATTCAAATTGGCTTGCTTCTATGTATCTTGTTACGTCCCTATGAGGACCTCTCCCTTCCAGGTGTCGCTGTTCTTGAGTATTCGCAGGGGTGCAGATTCAGATAGTTACATATGTTTCGAGGATGTCTTCTCTTCGAGCCTATGATTGTTAGCTGGTATTCTTATATTGTGTTTGTTGAGGTGTACTTATATTGTATTTTCTCTAATATTCGAGTTGGTAGTGGATTTGTTTCCATCCGACTGTCATCTTTAGATACTTCTTATTGAGATCTAGTTATATAGACGTTGGTTATTTATTTATATTGATTTTCTGTGGATGAGATTTAGGTTGTACCCTGTGACTTGTGATACATTTTATACCACTTATGGATTTGATATTCATATTACAGCGTACATATGGGTTATGGTTTCCATATATTGGAGTTGCCATATCCGTGCGGCTGGCATGCTTACGTGTCCTAGTCCTATGTATTTTGGGACTGGGACGTGACATGTTTTTGTGGTGGCCCATGCAGGTCGACAGTATATTATCTCGGTTACATTATTGTACCGAACAAGCCTGCACCTAGGAATAGAGTATAGGATCTCATCCACAATTGACTATGATTCGCTCTCCTTCCAGTCCATTCTATTCGAATAATTATATCTTGCTTGATTCCTGTACTTCCCTGATAATTTCTTGAGTATAGCCCCCTCATAGAATATAGAAGTCCCTGTCTCTAGATGATAAGTAGGGTAACCTTCCTATTAAGAGTACAACTAGAGTGTTGACACACCATTAAGTTTAGAATATCTAGTGAACCATAGAATTTCTTATCTATAGATTTGTTTACCATTATCCCTTGATGTATTATGAGGACTTGAGAGTAGTATAGACATTACTAGAGTTAGTTAGAAGTTTTACCATAATGTTTGACCCTAGTATTGAGGAACCAATAGAAAACCAAAATTGAATATTAGGACTGAACCTAACCTTCATAGTTAGATAGTATTGGAGAACTATAAATTTAGATTCTTGTCTTGAGATTAGCAGACAGTACCTTAGAAAGCCAAGAGCAATGCATAGAATATTTTCTTGATCATACCTCGAACACGAAGATTAGCATACCATATTTCCCTTAGAGAAACCATGACATTATCTAGAGTATTTCTATTTAGTTTTATGACTTGTTCCTCTGAATATTTTCTTTCCTTCATCTTTCAACCATGACATTACCTGAGACGACTCAATTTCTTTCCTTCATCTTTCAATTCGTGCCACCTAAACCTCTCTGATTATAGACCAAGTGATTTTATTCTATGTTAGGATATATAGCTTGCTAGGATTATAGTTGTAAACTTGAATTTTGAATCCCTGTACTTAGTAGTTAGAACTTGATGGTTTAAGTTATCCTTGTAGATTGTGACCTGATGATTATCCCTTAGTTTCAATTGCGTAACTTGTACCACACCTCGATACGAGTTATATCCCCTTTTTCCCTTGAAGACTAGTAACTTTCCATTCTTACTATTGACACTTGCTCTATAAGCGCTATGACTAAGACTTAAGACGACCATGACCTATGTAATGTAAGAGGATACCCTAATAAGTATCATGACCCTTTCTCGTAGACCTTAATAGGAGTTTCTACGGTATCCTTAAGACAGTACAGTATTAGTTTATTATTTTAAGTTGGGTAGTGTGCCTCACAACGTAGTATCACATAGTCTTTTGAACTATTATTGAAGTGTAACTGAATGACATTACCTGTATGCTAGCATAAGACGACAGTGTTTAATCAGATTGTAGAACCTAGAAGCCCATACCCCTATTTGGTCGACTATCGACTTAGACAAGGAGTTAGTATGACAACTGTAGAGATTGTAAGAGTCTTATCTTCTTTGTGAACTTGGATTATTTTGTAACTTCTCTCATCATAATCTAGCGTACTTATATTTTCTGTACTACCTTGACTTATGCTGCTATTATAGACTAGTTTTTGCAAGCTTATTCTTTCATCGAGCTTGCTCATGACATATGTATTATTGGGTGCACACAATGATACAATTGTCTAATCAGAATCGGTGTATTAAGGTCTAGCTAACCTTAGTGCGCTTGGTTCGCTCTTCGCATGACTACTTTACGTGGATTGAGATATATGGTAGTAGACGAATATACTTGCCCCTAGACATGTCTGACATATCGTATCGGTTACGTAACTGTACTGATACGAGCATGTAAATAGAAAATTACAAAAAATAGGATTTTAATCCACAACTGCCCTGACAACTCTCTTTTCGAATTCCTTAATCTCTTTGAACCTCGTACTTGTATTCTATCACATTTACCTTGAATTCTTTATTATTGCTCTCCGTCTTCCCTTATTTCGGAAAGACGAAACCTCGTGCTTGGTATAAGTTGACACACTAATAGTACTAGATATACCCCATAAGGCTAATCACATGACTTATTGACTCTCTTTTATAATTGATTAAGGGCATACCATAGGTGATATATTTGGTGTTAAAATTTCTGAGGATTGAATAACATGATTAAATATTTTAAGAAATAGTTTTCTTAAAAGTATAGCCTTATTTGATAGGTGGATAAATTCTAAGTTGGATAGAAATTGCATTGTTAAACTTGAGGTGAATTCTTTTAGATTGTGATCAAGTGAGATTAGATAGAGAGAAACCATGTCCTATTTTAATTTCGAGGACAAAATTTTTGTAAGTTGGGTAGATTGTAAACCCCCTCACCCAAAATAGATATTTTGTGTATATTTTATATTATTATATTTATTATAGATATTGAATTTCTTTAGAGTATTTTCTTAGTTAATTAGCAAATAAATTTCTTGATATATTTACTTATATAAATATTTATTTAGAATCATTTTTAGGTTATTTTAGATTTTTGAAGATTTTTCTAGAATTTTTAGGTAATTAAAACATAGAGAACGTAAATTTTTAGGACTTCTATGATTTACTTTGAGACCATACTTGTATGTTATTCCTACCAAATATTTATTTTAGGTTAAAATATTTAATTATATTTTTTTCTATAATTTATTTAGAATTTGAAGAAATTTATTTAGATTTTTGAAATTAATTAGGATTTATTTGGTTATATATAGTCTTAATATTAGATAGATGCTAATTTAAGTGTTAATAGATATTAATAAGATTATATATAAATTATTTCTATTATCTTTAATTCTATTTAAGATTATAAATTATTGAGATAAACTTAAACTCTATTTTTAAATTAATTCAAATCATGAGCCTACTAGGAAAGCAACTTCATGCATATCATATCCTTATTTAAACTGATCCTATTCATATTCAAATTAGCCAATCCTAGTCGTATTCAATTAAGTAGTCTCCACCATTATAAATACCTCATCCTTCATATTTTTCTTCCCCAAAATTCAAAATTCGTCATAAATTCAGCCTCATTTTCTAGTATGTTATGACGACTTAAAAAGACGATATCTCCTAGCTCCGGACTCCAAATGCGCTCCAATTTTTTTTGTTAGAACCATATCAAGGTTAGTTTTCTGAATATATAAATTATTTTAATAATTTCAGAACCTATTTTTCCAGAAAATTCTAAAAGTGCCAGCTGTCCGAAATCAGACGTGTTTTGGTATTTTCGAGATTTTGGGAGATCCCAAACTCGGAATTACAAATTGTTTGAAGTTTCAGAAAGCTGACATAATGAAATTCCAGAAAAGTATTTTTATAGAATTTAAGATATAAGTTTATTCTACTGTAAAATTTGTGCAACGTAGACGTAAATAGGAAACTACCGAAAACTGTCAACTGTGCGCCCTTGTGGTCATAACTCTTTACTGACTTGTGATTTTATGAAACCGTCTATTCCAGTGTTCATGTAGCATTAAAATATATAGGATTCCATACACAAATCTAGGATTTGAGTCAGTTGACTTTTTGGTCAATGGATTGCCTCGATTTGCGTGCCACGGATCACAAATTCTTAAAGTTGACTTTCTTTGGACCAAAATTAGAGCTTAACAATAAAATCAGATTATAATAAGATTAAAATACTATTTTAGGTTATTTTATTCAGAATTAAAATAGATTAAAATGGAGGAAGCTATTCACCCACTTTTGTAACCTAACTTATTCAATTTATGTGACGGATAGATCGGACGACGCCTTGAGTTGGGACTTCATTCTTTTTCAGATAAGACAAGATACCTTGCCAAATTGCTTACAGTATTTTGCATGCTTAGTATATTTCTGTATATTTATTGCATCTCTGTTTATTTATTGCATGTGTAGTTCCTTTCAGTCATTACTATATATTAGATATGTTGACACACACTTGACACTTAGTATCATGAGAGGACAATCATTAGGCGTATAGGCTTTTAACCACTCTGGTAAACCGTAGTATATAGCTCACAATACGGACGTGTGTCGCGCTGGTCGCTACCCCCGCGGTATATCGATTTCTGGAGTCTCGCTGATCGCTACCCCCGCGGTATGTCGATTTCTGATGTCCACCGACGAGTGTGTGAGTTATGAGGTAGATCGAGTAGCCTACCCTTGCCCATACGTCAAAAAGTTGTCCTCATTTGCATTCATATAGATTGTCTTTTACAGCGTACTTATATATTTTTAAATATTATGCATGTTTACTGTATTCAAATTGGCTTACTTCTATGTATTTTGTTACGTCCCTCTGAGGAACTGTCCCTTCCAGGTGTCGCTGTTCTTGAGTATTCGCAGGGGTGCAGATTCAGATGGTTACATATATTTCGAGGATGTCTTCTCTTCGAGCCCGTGATTGTTAGCTGGTATTCTTATATTATGTTTGTTGAGGTGTACTTATATTATATTTTCTCTAATATTTGAGTTGGTAGTGGATTTATTTCCATCCGACTGTCATCTTTAGATACTTCTTATTGAGATCCAGTTATATAGACGTTGGTTATTTATTTATATTAATTTTTTGTGGATGAGATTTAGGTTGTACCCTGTGACTTGTGATACATTTTATACCACTTGTGGATTTGATATTCATATTACAGCGTACGTATGGGTTATGGTTTCCATATATTGGAGTTGCCATATCCATGCGGCTGGCATGCTTACGTGTCCTAGTCCTATGTATTTTGGGACTGGGGCGTGACAATATGCCCTTAATTACAAAAGATAGTCACCAAGTAATGTGATTGGCCTATGGGGTATATCTAGTACTCTCCGTATATCAAACTTATACCAAACATGAGCGTTCGTCATTCCGAAATAGGGGAAGACAAAAAACAATAATAAAGAATTCAAGGAAGAGGCGATAGAATACAAGTACGGGGTTCAAAGCGATTAAAGAATTCAAAAGGGAGTTGTCAGGGCAGTTGTGGATTAAAATCCTATTTTGGTAAATTCTAATTTGCATGTTCATATCAGAACAGTTATGTACCTGACATGATATACTCTGACATGTCTAGAGGACAAGTATATTCGTCTAACAAGCTGAGTCAACTATATCTCAATCCACGTAAAATAGTCATGCGAAGAGCGAACCAAGTGTACTAAGTTTGTCTAAACCATAAAGCACTGATTCTGATTAGACAATTGTATCATTGTGTGCACCCAATAATACATATGTCATGAACAAGCTCGATAAAAGAATAAGCTTGCAAAACTAGGCTATAATAGCAGCATAAGTCGAGGTAGTCCAGAAAATATAAGTACGCTGGATTATGATGAAAGAAGGTACAAAATAATTCAAGTTCACAAAGAAGATAAGACTCGTTCGGTGTTGTGCCTCTACAGTTGTCATACTAACTCCTTATCTAAGTCTCTAGTCGACTAAATAGGGTATGGGCCTCTAAGTTCTACAGTCTGGATAAACACTATCTTCTTATGCAAGTCTATAGTTGGTGTCATTCAATTATACTTCATTAATCGGTCAAAATAACTTTATGATACTATGTTGTGAGGCATATTACCCAACTTAAAATAATAAACTAATACTGTAACTGCCTTGTGGAGATAAAGTAGAAACACTTGTTAGGGTATACGAGAAAAAAATCTTGGTACTTATTAGGGTATCCTATTGCATTATAAAACTCCATAGGTAATGGTCCTATTAAGTCTCAATCATAGTGCTTATAGAACAAAAGCGTTAATATTAAGAATAGAGAAGTTACTGGCTCTCAAGTGAAAGAGAATATAACCTGTATGGAGATATGGATACAAATTATGTAATTTAAAACTAAAGGATAATCATCACAATCTAAATGAACAACTCAAACTATCAAGTTCTAACTACTAAGCACATAATTTCAAAATTTAAGATTACAACTATAATCCTAGCAAACTATATATCCTAACATAAAAGAAATTACTTGGCCTACAATCAGAAGGGTTATGTGGCACGAATTAAAAGATGAAGGAAAATTTTAGTCGTCGCACAAATAACGAGCGTTAAGGTTTCGGAGGAACAAGATATGAAATCAAATAGAGAGACTCTTGATAATATCATGGTTTCCTAAGGGGAAGTGGTATGCTAGTCTCTATGTTCGAGGTATGATCAAGAAAAATGTTCTATTCATTCCTCTTTGTTTCCTAAGGTACTGTTCTGCTAATATCAAGACAAGAATCTAAATTTATAGTTCTCTAATACTATCCTACTATGAAAGTTAGGTTTAGTCCTAATATTCAATCTTAGATTTCTATTGGTTCCTCAATACTAGGGTCAAACAATATGGTCAAATTTTTAACTAACCATAGTAGTGTCTATACTACTCTTAAGTCCTTCATAAATATATCAAGGGATAATGGTCAATTAATCTACATGTAAGGGATGTTAGGGTTCATTGGGTATTCTAAACTTAGTGATGTATCAATATTCTAGTTGTAGTGGCTTCGACGCCTTAATGAGTTCTCGGGCAGAGTGAATGTTCGGCGTGCGCTGTAGGAAGCACGTGTAGTTCAGCAATACAAGGGACTTGTATCCCATGATACAGTAGTGTAACACCACGAAGAGGTAAAAGATGTAAAACCTCGGCTGCGAGCCATGTCACAACGGCAGTAGCACCACAAATAGGCAAGTAGCCTAATGCTAAAAATATAGAGAGTTGTAGCACATCACTACTAAGAGGCCGATGACCTCATGCTATAGTGGGTGACACCACATGAGGTAGTTAACCTCGACTGTGAGCCATGTCACAGCGACGTAGCATCGCACGGAAGCGTAAGACTTCATGCTGGGATATAGTACATCACTACTAAGAGGCTAGTGACCTCATGCTATAGTGGGTGACACCACAAGAGGTATTTAACCTCGGCTGTAAGCCATGTCACAGAGGCGTAGCATCGCACAGAAGCGCAAGGCTTCATGCTGTAAAATGTTAAACTCTCTTAAAAGAACTCACCTAAGTGTCTGAACAAAGATATATGCCGTCTCTTGAGGGTAAACTTGTAGACACCCAAGATACATACACCGAAACCAGGTCAGCACATGGCCTTTAATGTGCGACCGGAGGCACATCTGATGTCATTGTGCGAGTGGGAAGAACAATAACTATGGTTAAGAATTCAAGGCTTAATCCATTCTTGTATCGTACTATTGTTTGACCCATGCGGGAAGATTCAAGTCGTGGGCGACATCTATCCTAATGCTTAATGGGCAGTCACTGTAAGGAACGCTCGACCATATATTGTGATATATGTGGAGGATTGTTGGTATTTTCCACTTTACTTTGGGAGTTTTAGTCCCACATTAAAAAACTATCAATGTGTATATCTCAATATATAGCTTTGCTTAGTATTGGTATATGCACATGGGGTGGTGGCCCATGTGGGTTAATTTTTCTAGAGGGATTAAGTGTGAACCCCATTATGACAATCTTTATTTTGTCACCACCTTTGGGAAGTTTTCCTTAGGAGCTAAGCCCCGACTCGGACTTGGATTCGGACTCGGACTCGGGCGCAAAGTGGCGCTTTGTTGGCATACTTTGCACTCTTATGCGAGAGTTGCATGCACAGATGCTTGCTCGGGCTCATGCTTCGAGGCGCTATGCGGCCATGCACTATGCGGCCAGCGAGTTTGTATGAGCGAGTCACATAAGGAGGGGACATGGTCAACTGTTGGCGGTACATGCGGCGCATGATTATCTGTGCCATCCGGATTATGCGGCGTATGCGGCGCAAGGGTGTCTGTGCACAATGATTGCTGTTTTCGGCGCTCGATGGCGTTTGACGGCATTGTCCCGCGCAGCGTGACATGCGGCGGCGGTGACGCATGCGACTACGACTACGTATACGGCATGGTGTCAGATAGCGCATATGCGGCCTTGAGCTTTCTCAGGCTACATAGGTGCTGTTCTCCTTTATATATAGAGGAGATTCTCTTTCTTTCAAAGAAGAGAAAAAACCGAGAGCACCAGTGCGATATGTGGCCACAGTGAGCACCCTTCCACAAAGTGTTTTCGAGTAAGCCGAAGGTGACCAAGAGCGTTACAGAAGTTTTCATGTAGACTTGTTGGATCCTGGGGGCAGTTCGTTGTATAGCGCGAATTTTGCCTAGAGCTCTGGTAGTTTTGATCACCCCAGCAAGGAGTTTCCTTCTTTGTATTTCTTTTCTTGTTCCCGTTCTTTCTCGTTGTAGCGTCTGCGAACGTAAAGAGAGAGATTTTCTGATTCTTGTTGTATTTGTATTTTTCTTGGATCGTCAGTTTGTAACATATTCGTGATTTAGTACTGCTGTGGAGTTGTGTGTCACCGTCGAGGCGCTCTCGAATGACTCACAGTGCATCAACTTTTGTAGAAGACGAACTCTTGAGTGAGTCTCTACTTTGTGGACCTCCTCTACTTTGATTTGATTTCGGGACTAACAACGTCTCCATAGAATACTTTTGCAAACTTTTATGCCAATTTGTCCTAATTTGATTATATTGTAAAAAAAAAAACTTCTGAAATAATGCGGTGCTGTCTGGTTGAGTGCAGTTTCGTATAGGCAGAATGGTCACCCATATCATTCATGTAGTTCAGATGTTGCGTATTTCACTTGTCACCCGGCTCATGCAAATATGATGATAATTTGTTAGTCTAGATTTCTGAGTTTTTCTGTCATTTTTGGAAGAACTCATCTTTGCCGACAGTCCAACAATGCTGTAGTAATTAGTAACTCTGTGCAAAGAACATATGCTGCATTTCAATAACGTTCATGACTACATGATATTGTTGCCAATAAAAGATTCATAGCTTCCCTGACTAAACATCAGGCTCACAAATCATAAACAGAGTAATTGTGAATGTAGAAATTTCACAAATGCACATTGTTACCGAGTTTTATTATGAAACAAAAAAGGAAACATTTGGAGAATGAGCCTTCCATTTACTTTGAAAAAACACAGACAAAAGTCCTTCATTAAAAAGGTCGTAAAAATAGTATAACTTACATGTGTCTAGTAAATTCATTTTCAGATATTTTCTTTAATAACAGCATATAAGCTACATCCGGAGAAATAGTTTGCAAGAAATAGCGTAAACTACAACAAAGTCATGCCATATAAAATTCAATCGGAGATCTTCAATAACAGTAAACTCTTGAGTTCCATCTGCAAACTTGATTCCAAAGTGAAACCTGGAACTTCGGAACCATTTCAACCGATGCATCCCAGTTTGTTACTGATTCTTGCAGCAATCGCAAGAAGTATACTTCATAGATTCTGTACTGTTAGGCGTATAGTGCAGCTACCTTTTGGGACAACCCATCAACTACCTCATCTGGGAGTTCCGAAATTTGCTCGTCCTGTAATATAACACAAACCATACAAATAAAACATAACTAGATTGTCAGAAACAGAATGTTAACATATAATCATAACGACTTAATTACATAGCCAGAAAGAAACAATAATACATGGAAATTTTAGAAAAAGATGATAACAGATTTAAATATATTTATCAATCTCCCTCCTAGAGAACTCGCTATGAAACAGTAACATGCAACTAATAAGATTCTACTTATTCATATAATTGTGTGTGTGTGTGGGGGGGGTGGGGGGTCGGGGGTGGGGGGTGGGGGGTGGGGGGGGGGGGGGGGGGTGTGGGGGGGGGGGGGGGGTGAGCAAGTGCGCCATTAAGATGTTAGCCCAGATAAGCATAATTTATTAACTCCGAGACGTGCCCCCAAAAAATAATGAAGAGAAAAACTGAGTCAATGCAAAGTTTCATATATCAGAACTAGCGAACAGAAGATCTCATAAAAAAAAATGATTGCCAGACTTTTAGTTGAGGGAGCTGCAGCAGCAGTGAACAATTGGAACAATAAAAATATCACAAATAAATTATCATAACAGATCAGTAATGTATGGATAACATATGTTTAGTTAACCATGATTTTTTGACTTGTTTTCTGCATTTCTTATTGTTACGATATTAACAAAAGGATATTCTTGTAATGGAAGCAAAGCTCACAAGAAATATTTCTACTTCATCAATTAGTATTCTGAACTTACTAACAGAATATACAACTTTCCGGCAAAAAAATATAACTAAAATTTCACGGTAGGGGTTTGCTGCATACTTACTTCTGTATCTCTTCTGGATTTCACCACTACACACTTGGAAGCACTGATGCTAGCGCTCTTCAACAAACTACGGGCACTGCAATTGGGTCTATTCATGCCATGTTCTGTATCCTGTGCATTTTGTGCATCTTCACCTTGCTGTGACAATGTTGGACCTTCAAGGGTGTTATCAACGGCAGAAGCAGTGTCCCTTAAATCACTATTCGCATTAGAACCTTCATTTTTAGGAGCAGGTACCCTCTCCCTACGAATAGAGCAAGAAAAACAAATAATGTTTGGTTAATTTATCCTCAACCTTGCTAAGCTTCGGGGCATTTTTTAACAAATTGACTTGAAAATTAGCACACTAACAGATGAAGATGAGACTCCAACTCTAGGACAATCAGGGTCCTCAATCCTAACTAATCCTAACAACTAGGTCTCTGACCCCAACCTAACCCAAACTGCAGTAGATTGAGATTCCCAAATTATCTAAAAAACTGGGTCAATCATATAATTTGTACTTTGCGGCAGGTAATAAAACTGATCTAGTCTAGTGTCAATTAACAGCAATTTATATAAGCATGCAATATTTTTATAGCAGAATTCATAAATGAATTCGACTTGGGTTTATTTCCTAACAGTTTATACCTTTAAGTCATCATCATCATCCAATCCTTCTCTCAGGAGAATAGGGTCGGCTATGAAGCATAATAAATCTCCATACAAGATTTGACAAAATTTTGTAACCGGTTGTCGACCTGAGGTCAACCCTCTATGTTGGTGCTAAATTTATAGCCAAGATAGCGATGAGCATGAGACAGACATGCCATAAAACATAGGTGCCATTTGGCAGGTAGGTAGACCTACAAATTTTTTTATTGTAGTTTAAGCTCAAGCAACCAAAGAGTACCCTCCAAGTTTCCCTAGACTATAAAAAGTTCAGACAAAGAGGTAGACGATACAATTTACTTTAAGGAATTGCATTCATCTCTACGACACATTACTCCATAGAGTGAAGGAATGACAATCCCATAGTTTATACCACTTAAAGTAATCATGACAAAATCATAGATACAAATAGACCTAAAACACAGATAAAAATACGAAGGTTGAAACTTTCAAACTCTATCGAGAGACAATCAGCCATCTTCTGGTTAAGAATCATTCATTTTAAGTATGCACTCTTAGATACCAAAACCATTGTCTAATCTAAGGGCCTTGTTTGTTGTATGACAATATACTTCTAATATGCCTTAGGGATGACTGTCTATATAGAAGATATTATCATCGCCTTTTAGGTTTATGTCAAGACCCTAGATAGTCCACAATTTTGTCAGTCAGGAAATTGGCATCAATAGGTGGGGTTCTGGTATTGTTCGGTTGATACCCATTCCTAAAAATTGTTCAATAATTTCAAGAAGCCCTCTCGATTGAAGTTGTACTTCATAGTCAACCCCACTTTCATGGATAAAGGATTATATGATCATGATTAGGCATTGTATAATAAAGTTACTTTTGATTTATATGGTATAGAATTTGCACCGGTCAAACCTAAAACCTATCATTTATGTGTAAGTTTCAGCCCCATCCACAAATCAACAATTTACAAGTCCATACAACCCAACTTGTAGCTTCTAGTAATTAGTACACATAACCACGATAGCAACCAGGTTTTAGAATACTCAACCAAATCAGATAACTCTAGTTCATTGGGATATTTAAATTCAAGACCGATCAAGACCGTTTGCAAACCCAACCTGGCCAAACAAGCTTGTTGGTTGGTCATTTTTGGTCCGAGTATAAGCCCCAATGGGCATAGAAAATTGTGAGGCAAAAATATCACTAAACTATTGCATTTCTTACCGAGGCAAAGAGACATGTTGTCGCAGGATTGGAGTGCCTCGTTCACCTTTTCCAGGGTGCTCTTCAAGATGAGCAAATTGTCTCTTAAAACGGTCAACTCCACTGCCAGTAAGCACAAGGTAAGCACATATTCAAGGTTTCTACAAGTAAAACTAACAAAAGAGCTCAACAGTAAAAAAAAAAAAAAAAACTAGTTCATCACTGTTTATCTACCATTATTGAAGGGATGAGAAAGATAATTATATTATTCTTAACAGTGCCAACTTGTGCATGTCTGAAGCTATTATGAGGTCCTCGGCCCCAAAAAAATGTGTTGACTGTTTACTCGATTTGCATGTATCATGTTTGCAGCAATACAAGTGCATTCTGTTAGTATAAAGAAAGGATGTACTTTTATATTGTTGAGATAAAAAGTTTGTAGGATAAATAAAGTATAACAAATTTCGAGACAAAATTTATAACATAAAAGAATAGAATTAGCAGGACAATGTGTGAGTAGATGAAATGTAACAGTTCATCAAACGATAAGAGGAAATGTGGGAAGCAGTCCGTGCTGATGCCCAAGAGATATATAAGAGGAATTATTTTCTTTAGTAGGACCATGGTTCATGGAAGTGGCAAGCTTGAGGAAGATTTGTACCTTTAAACCAGAATGCACAAAGAGGAAGGCTTGGTTTGGGATTGCCGCTGCTTTTCAGAAAGCCATAGAAGAGCAGCTTTTGACAGCAGGTTGGAGGCTGCTGTCAAAAGCTGCCCCAAAATTGAATTGAATAATCAAAAGTTTTTTGATAAGTTGTTACCAAACAGTCTTGGACCACTTTCCAAGAAAAAAAAAACAGAAGCAGCCTCCAATAAGCAATCCCACTCGACCGAAATGTGCTTGTAAAGTGCTATATGACCATTGAGTGCCCTTGAGATTTAAAGGAAAGTTTTTATGAAGGTTTATGACAAACATACTCGAGGTTAATGTGCCAAACCAATTCTTTTGTGCAGTCACCTACCAGATTTATTCAACCCCAATTCTGCTCAGTAAATTTTGGTATCGGGCAAATTTTATACCATAAGTTAGCTAGTCTCCCATCTTGTGAGAGGATCCTATCCACGTCTAGTATGGAGCAACAAACTTGCTCCTTCGAATTATTTATTAACTTATGAGACTATTTTAAGAGTGACAAGTGCTGAGTGGATTCGGGAAAATGAGAGAGAACTTACTTAACCCTCCTCCCTGGCCAAACACAGAATATTACCTTAAGTTTCTACCTGGTCAGTCACAACTTCACTACCATGACCTTATAAGAGAGTAAAACCATTGAGCCATATATGTTGAGTTTTCGCTCATGTTCATTAACGATTGTGATGGGCGCCGTCCACGGAATCAAAGAATCCTGGGAGGAGTCGAGATGAGCGCATCAAGGGCTATAAGAGTCAAGGGGTATCAAGGCGGCATATATCGGCGGTGTACTGTTGGTATGCCACAAAGTTGAAAAAAGTGGCAGCAAGTTGTGGGGCAATTTTGGTGCTCACAAAGGTATACCATCGTCATACCTTCGAGTCGGGACTGCTCCAAAATTTTGTGTGCGGTTCAGATTTTAAGTTGTTGTTTCAAAATTCAAAATTGCTTCTAACTTATGTTAAATTCGAGATCCCTATTTAAGGCTCTCTATCACCAGGGCTCAGGACTTGCCATCTTGAGTGCTTAAGAGAGTTCTTGAGAGGAAGGGGCTTCTCTAGGGTTTGCTAGGAAGCCACTAAAGGAGTCTCCAAGAAAGAGAATGAGAGGGCTCGTCGGAGGTCTCATAAAGTGAGAGTTGCTCTTTGCGGTTGTAACTCTTTGTAAGATTTCTCTTGATTGATTCAATAAAGTACGTCTCCCATTGCCCCGTGGAATGGGTCGATCTTGATTGAACCACGTAAATCTTGTGTTCTTGATTGTATTTGTGCTATGTTAATTTCTTGTCATGTAAGGGTATTTTCGTGTTCGCTTCCGTGTTGCGCAACATTCTACCTTCTACAAATGACTCGGATAACAAATTGGTTCCCTAGAAATTCTAACCTAGTGCTATGACGAGGGTTATGAAATAAATATTCAAAAATGTTAGTTCATATCCTCAACAGTATAAGATAGCCCTTGTTATCTCATTGTAAGAGCCACCTCCTCCAAATGATCCTAGACTCTGTGTAAGATCAATGAATTAGATCGCTTGGTCAAGAACCAAGGTCCCAATTCCCAAACCACGCTCCTCTTCTATGCAAATTGTATCATGATTCCAAGTTGAGCTTTCCTGCACAAGTCAACATCTCAATGCAGTTAGTTTCCAGGACGCCTTGGCAGTGCAGCTTGATTTATATGGATCCTTGGAGATGCCAACAACTATAAGAGCTGAGCGTGAAGCTGATGTTCATGATGAGGGAGCAGGGTGTGGGTAGGAAGGGGTTGATTTTCATGATGAAGGATAAGTCGGAAGGATCTTTCAACTAGTGGATGAGTGGAACAAATAGTTCAAGTGGTGAATTGAACAGAAATAGGAGAAGAATGGAGAGAGAGAGAGAGAGAGAGAGAGAGAGAGAGAGAGAGAGGGGAGGGGGGGGGGGGGGGGGGGGGGCAGGGGATGTTAGAGAGCTATTGCAACTAAAGCAGTGTAAGCCAACAATTTACTCCGAATAAGTCTACGGAGAATTGGGAACAGGTGCAGCATAGGGAGAATAATAGTAATGTTGAGAGAGTTGGGCATCAGAACTGGACATGCACAGATGAACAGAGACCACAAGGTAGTATGGAGGAACAACAGATAGGTAAAATATAACTAGACTTATCAGTTACAAGTCTGCAACTAAACTGAGGCAGCAATGAGGTACTGTTTCATAACTACAGGCACATAACTGCAAATAATCTATATCAAACTAGCGATAATGAGAATTTTGATGACGTACCTCGGGTACATGAAGTTAGCCTGATCTCCACCACGAAGGTACTCCTGAAGCATCTGAGGATGATACTCTAAAATCTGTTCACATTTATAAAATCACAGTCTATTTAAAGTATAAAGTTGATCTACTAAATTACTAATGGAGAGACTGAAAAAACTATTGTCATCATTGGTTTATACCTCGCGATAAATTAACTCCCGGACATCATCTTTTGCCAGTTTCCTCCTTTCGAACTCAAACTCAAGTTTGGAGATAGGCTGTGTTGATGGTTCACGATCTACATTTGCCAAACCTTGAAAGTACGGATCACGTAGTGCCTGAAAGATGAAAACTCAAGTATCGGAATAGACAATCACTTTTTTCAGAAACATAAACAACCACTTATATAAGTTAGCAGTTCAAACTTGAGAAAATCCTTATATAATATCTGATGTTCATATTCTTACCTCTTCAGCAGAAGGACGATCTTTTGGGTCAAATGCAAGTAGACGCTCAAGTAAACGGAGAGCCAATGGGTCTGAATCAGGGAACTTCTGTGAGAAAGGAACTGCTGGTTTTTTCCTCATGCTACTTAAATATCTTTTGGCCTTTTCATTTCGAATCTGCAGATGTTAAGTAAGGCCACCAGTGAGAAAATATGAGCAAAACAAATATACAACTACTATTGCTACTCCAAAGCCTCTATCCTCGTTTTGGTGCGGCTGGATGGATCCCTTTCTTCCACTCTTCTCAGTTAAGGACCACACTCTAACAAAAAGCACCAACCTTGCCCATTTACCATTGCACCATATAGACATATATGTCAACCTTGAGGATGTAGGTTCAAGTAGAAGAATAAAAGATACAGCCTCTCCAGAAAAATGGGAGAATGGTTGCTTACATGTTGAGTCATTGACCCTCCCAAGACCCTGAATAAGCAGGAGACTCATGGCATGGGGACTCCACTTTTTTATATTAGTAAATACTAAACATATATTAATTATATGATTGAGTTGTGTGTGTTGTGGCTACTATAAAGATAACCCTCCCCAAACCCTGCATTAGCGGGATACTTGTGGCTCCGGGACGCCCCTTTTTTGCTACTATAAAGAGTTGGAAATTGACAAACCACATTGGAACATCAACATGTGTGAAAGCATAAAAAGGAGGACCAGAAGCATCAATACTTGAGTTCATTGTTAATAACAAAACCAGAAAGAAAACTAACCCTTGCAATTGTTTCAGGAGGAGGAGTGCCAAGTAGATCAGTCATGAGATCCAACTGATGCACAACATTCTTTCCAGGAAATATAGGTTTTCCTGTTAACAATTCCGCAAATATGCAGCCTATGCTCCAAATATCAATTGCAGGTGTGTACTGCAAAAAAAGAATGTCAGAGAACAGGATTGTAGTAATTTATATAAAGTATTGGGAACTTAACTAAAGCAATACCTAATAGGTCCTTGTGGCATAAGTTTACCATAAAGGGCCTGTAATTACTTTTTCCGAACATTGTTCAAACAGATTCAATTTACTATTTTGTTACTACCTGCAGTCTAATAGAGTTCAAGTAATATCATAAATGTCAAAGAGGTATCAGTATCTCTCATTACATAGCTGCTATGGATGATAGTAGAAACATCCAAATAAATATTATGGAAGATGCAGTCTGTATAAATATATTAGAAAACTAGATATCTTCAAGATAAAATATTGTGCCTAGAATATTCATGCTTCAACAATTGCAAAATATGTCTATGAGCGAGTATCAACTATCACAACTACTACTCTTTTGAGAAACTTCCAAAAAATGATATCGAAAAAAAAAGAGACAATTATGGGTAGCATTAAAAGATGGATTTAATTTTGCTTAGTTATTCTTATGGAAGAGGCTGAAGATGATGATAATGGCAGTGGGAACAATGGATGCACTCTCTAGTTTCCTGAATAAATTCAGGGAATAGCAGTTTGGTGAGCCCTAACAAGAAAGATGAATAAAAAGATCATGCAGAATGAAGTGACAGCTTGAAAGCAATAAGTGTTACGTATTAGGGCCCATTTGCCTCGCTTGTTTAATTAGTAGAATTATCAACTTTTGAATCCAGTAATTTGGCTTGCTTGGTTTTGAGTGCTAACTGCTTACTTTTGAGAAGAAAGAACCACATAGTTCGGGAGCACGATACCATCTTGTTGCCACATAATCCTATAAAAAAGAAGAAGAGAACACA
Organism: Iris macrosiphon; assembly: GCA_036927795.1. Taxonomy (NCBI): domain Eukaryota; kingdom Viridiplantae; phylum Streptophyta; class Magnoliopsida; order Asparagales; family Iridaceae; genus Iris; species Iris macrosiphon. The sequence continues at coordinate 158,040,219 of JAYESA010000016.1, forward strand.
GATCAATCTCCAGCAGCAACAAAGCCACATATCTGTTTCCAGATTTACGCAAAAAATGGATCCCAAAAAAATCAAACAGTTTTGTTGCCATCCTGAGAACTTCCTCGCGCTAACACACAAGTAAAGAAAGGAAAAGGTTGCCAACATTGATGTTAAAAATAATGGAAAAATAAAATTTTCCAAATTGGAGAGAATCACATACTGTCCAGAAAATAGCTGAAGGAGCATCATCAAATGATACACGGGCAAGACCAAAGTCACAAATTTTTAATTTGCAATCGGCATTCGCAAGGATATTTTTTGGCTTCAAATCACGATGAAAAACATTAGCTGCAAAACCAGCAAAGTAGTTTCAGAATCCACTAACACATCTAAATGTACAAAAATCAGTATAAAACAAAAAAGGAAAAAAAAATCACCAGAATGGATATACTTCAGAGCTCGGAGGAGCTGGTACAGAAAGAACTGATGATGTTCGGGCGTGAGATCGTCATTAGCCTTGATAACTTGATGAAGGTCGGATTCCATCAGCTCAAAAACAACATAGATATCCCTAAACTCCCTCCGAGATGGAGGAAGCATAATGTGCTTGATTTCAACAACATCAGGGTGGCGAAGAAGCCTGAGCAACTTGATCTCTCTTAGAATTCGAGTGGCATCAGAAACATGCTCAAAGACATCATTAATCTTCTTGATTGCGACCTTCTCCCCGGTGTGGGTATCCACTGCAGCCCCAACCACCCCATAGCTCCCTTTGCCAACCACCTCTTGTATCTGGTATTGGCTTGCTTCACCATATTCTGTGAAGAACTCGGTATCGTGCATACTCTGAAATGTTTTCAAATAGTAACTTTTAGAAATTCAACACGCAAACATGGTAATAATAAAGCAGTTGGAAAATCCTCAAAATAATTAAATGGCGAGAGATTAAATAAAAGGGGAAATTCAGTTATGTCCTTATTTCAAGGAGCATTCTCTGTAAGGATGACAGGTGGACTAGAGAGGAAAGCTTTGGCCTAATCCTCTTCACAAAAAAACCAAAGAATCTCTACAATAGAGATTATATATTTCAAACGGTCAATTTCACCAAGTTCTACTTGTCAAGTTCCCAACTTAGTCCCCAATCAACATAAACGCAAAAGCTTATAAAGAGAACAGAAGAATAATTTAGAAAGTTGGCACTGAAACATGGTAGTAGAAGATAATTTTCACAATCTAAGCCAAAGACGAGTAAAAAAAACACTTTGCTAGAAAGATCTTTCCGAATGTGAAATGATTAAAACATTCAATCATGTCCTTATTTTGGACATGAATGCATTCAATAGCAAACATTCTGACAAATGGATCAAATACAAGAAGTAAAATAAAAATGAGCAAAGCTACTACAAAGCTGAGATGTTCAGATTGGAAATCTCATCAAGTTCTTGTGAAATTCCTAACGTATAAGTTCATATCAACATCAACAAAACCAAAGTTGAGTGCACAATCCAAGCATTTCCCTTCAAACTATAAATGTTCGTATAGCAATTCTGGAAAATAAAATATCCATATAAGAAAAATAGATCATTTTGGGGTCGGTAAAGATTTCAAATTTTCATCATGTCAAATGATTAAATTGAAAGGAAATGATTCAGTCTCTAGGTAGCAAGGAGACAAAATAATGGTGGTTGTGTTCTGTAGTGCCTGTGTCGGACACGTACATACTCCAATAAACAAGAACATGAGTTTTTTCCACCAAAAGATCCTAACTTTTTCAAGTGATCAAATTTTCAAGGTGAAGCATTCAGCTCTTTCCTAACTCTCAGGACCAACCTGACCAAACAAGAGATCAGATGTTCGAATTGTCAACTCTCATCAAGTTTCTCCTTGTGAAATTCCTAACCAACAATATCAGACTAACCAAAAGTTAAAAAAAATAGAGATTCAATTTCTTGTCGGAATGATGTCAATATCCAATCTTTATCCCCAAAACACGAGAGGAAGAGGGAAATATCGGACCTTTTTGGCGGGATCGGCTGACATGCGGTACTGATCGGGGACCCTGATGGAGGAAAGCGCAGAGATATCAAAATCCAAGAGCTTGATCCCTTCTTCTTCTTCTACAAGTTGTTGTTCTATTTTGGGAATGGGTCGTTGGAGTGGGAAATAGGTGTTGCGCTGGAACAAGCGAAGCACTCCGCTCCTTTTTCTCCTCCCTCCCTCCATCTGCGGACTCTCGCGGCATTGGCCGAATTCTTCTGCTCTGCGCGTGGTGAGGAGAACAACACGGGACACCCATCATTGTAAGCACTGGCACCATCACCGTTGTCATTGCTTTCTCTATTATTTTTATTATTATTATTATTTTTTTACCAAACACTGCTACTTTGTCCACCATTAGGGATGACTGTACCGGTCCGCAGCCACGTGGCGGCCAGTCATTTCATTGGCTCTCCCGATTCAGATTCAGTGAATCCGAGCTATTGGGGATAATGGCTGCCGGCCAAGCAGGCCAACACGAGCACCCGAGGGCAAACAAAATATTATTTTTAATATTTTACAAAATCAGCCCGTGCACTGACGTGTCCTCCTCCTATTGGTCACTGTTTCAACCCCCTCTATTTTCACGGCCCGTCCGTCCATACCGTACGCCTTTTTTTATTACCAGAAATAAAAGTACGAATCTGTAGTCCGATGTCCA